>CM019154.1:11913522-12091337 GCA_009733165.1 Naja naja | reverse complement strand
ATATTATGCTTCCTGGTTGGTTTTTCCTCAAGTAAAATATGCATGGAGATAATCTGTATTTAGTAAGTAAGCAACAACAAGTAGCAAGAAAATCTAAATGGGAAAAAAATAAGTCCTCAAACACAATGAAAAAACTTATTTCTATACCTGTACAATTTGGTCAGTTTGACCTTGACATCAAAAATTGATCTGTATTCACTAAGATGAACAAACTGCACATTGAGGAGATTAACTAAAATATCCCTATTTAGGATTGGTGTGTGTTAGTTTACTGCTCAGTAAATTAGACCTGGTGGGGGAGTTTTCTTAATTTTGCCAGAGAAAGGAGAAATTTTCCAATGTTTTTTCCGGAGTAGGAGTCCATCTAGAACAGTGGTTCCCGGTGGGCGGTACTGCCCCTGGGGCAGTCGGATGCTCACGGGGTGCTAAGAGGCAAGGGGCCAGCAGGGGAGCACTAAGAGATGTCAGGGGGGCACTAAGAGGCATCAGGGGGCGTTCGAGGTGCTGGCCCCAGGCTCACTGTATGCTGGCCAAGCAGCCCATTGACTGTTTCATCGCCCATAGCCAATGCCTCAATGCGAACCCACATGTGGCTTGAGCCTTGCCAAGCCTGGAGGGGAGAGGTGGGAGGTGATGGGGCGCTTTAGCTTGCAGGCTGCCCTCTCTGGTGGAAGCGGAGGAGGCATGCCAGAGGCACAAGCAAAACCCTCCCAAGGCGCGCAGTGGAAGGGGTGGGTGGTCCGGCTAGGGCACTCTTCCCCAGAGGAGAACAAGGGAGTACACAGCTCGCCTGGCCTCCGCTTCTCCAGCCAGGCTTGTGCAGGATGCGGATGGGTGCAGCTGCGTTCTCCAAGGCTGCGGCTCGGTTCAGTTCGGCTCTCGTGGCTGGCCTGGACCTAGAACCTAGCCTCCCTGCAGCCTGGTTCTTCCAAAACCCTAAGCTTGCTTGCTTGCTTTCCAAGCGATGTTCCCTCCACCTCTATGGTCTGGGCTGCTTCCCACCGCTTCCTCCTCCCAGGTGGAGCATTGCAAAGTGGATGCCAAAGAAAGAACTGGGGGTGGGGGCTGGAGAAGGGCAGAGGGGCAGCTGCATGGGAGCAGGAAGATCTTAGCCATGGTTTTATTGACTGGCGAATCAAACAGCATGCTAACTCTAACCAGAATGGCTGCTTTGATATATTCAGCCCATGTTTCAACAGCAGCTTGTGCGGGCTTCAATTCCCACTCTGGCTTTGCTACTTTCCCAAAGTGCGGCTGCTGGCATTCTGTCTGTCGTCTCTGTCTGTGTGTCCGTCCATCCATCCATCCATCCATTCCATCATCCATCCATCCATCCATCCAAGGTCTGTCTGTCTTCCTGCCTACCTACCTACCTGTGCTGTCTTTCTGTCTACCTGCTACCTACCTACCTACTAATATGAATCTATCTATCTATCTATCTATCTATCTACCAATCTACCTATCTATCTTACACCTACCTACCTACTTATCTCCAATCTATCTACCTACGTACCTATCCCATACATTCATCAAAAGGACTGCCTGCCTGCCTTTCTGTCTACCTACCAATATGAATCTACCTACCTACCTACCCATCTCTACCAATCTATCGACCTACCTACCCTATCCATACATTCATACTGTTGTTATGTATGCAGGTTTGAAGTCATTGGTTTAGTTTGAACTGTCCTGTAAAATGTTAGAAATGATTGGTTTAAAAAGTGGGGAAACCCTGCACTCTGATTGGCTGTCAACTCGGCTGCTGGCTATAAGTAGCCACAGCCAAATCGGGTCTGTTATGAGCTGTAGTCACTAATAAACTCTTCACTGAAGCACTCCGCGTCTGACTCTTCATGCAAACTTAACACTGGCAGGGGTGGGATCCTTCCTGAAGAGAAGATGATGCAGAAAACAAGCTGAGAGATGGCTGCTGAACACCCCCAGCCCCTTTCGATCTGATGGCAGAAGACTGGGACTCGTACGCAGATCATTTCCAAATGTATTTGGAGGGAAGCGATCTCACCGACATTTCCGGCGGAAGAGGGCAGTCTTTCCACGCACTGCGTCCGGCAGTTTTCAAGATGGCGAAGGCATTGGGGAGCTGCACGTGAAGGTAATGGAATGGCCTGATTCAGAAAAGCTTTTAAGAACCCATTTTGCCCCACAAATATCATGCCTCATTAAGAGACACAGTTTTACTGTCGGGATCAAGGGGAAGCGAATGTTAACGACTTAAGTGCAAGTTTAGAACATTGGGGTGCATGCGAGTTTAACAACTTGGAAAGGAGGCCATGCGTCGATTTGTTCTAGGCCTCAAAGACAAGGTGCTTCAGAGCAAATTATTATTAAAACCTAAGATCACGTTGAAGGAAGCCATAGAAGGGCCTCCTCAGCAGAAACCACCAAGTCCTCAGCAGTAGCCATGAAGAAAATTAACACGGCCTCAAGCCATCCTGATGTGGAAAAGTCCACCACAACTCATTACGAGCAAATAGATTCTGAGTCAGACTGTAGTGAGGTGGAGGAAGGAATTTATAGACTCAGAATGGAGAAAAAAAGAAAGACCTGGGAAGAAAGAGGCAAGATTTTTACTGCAGAGTTTGTGGAGGGAGCCACTCCCACACTGAATGCAAGTTTCTTGATACCATCTGCCTCCGTTGTGAAAAAAGGTCATCTAGCAGAGTCTGCAAATCATCTCCACCCCACAGAAGAAAGTTTCCTGACAAAAAATTCAAGCCTAACAACTTCAGTGAGAAAATGGAACACAGAAGCAAATAGGAAGGAGAAAGTCATCAAACAGTCTGTCAGGTAGTGCTCCATTCAAAATCAAGAGAAATACTTAGACTCCATGAATTAGAGAAAAGATATCTTTTACTGGAAATCAAGTGGTAGCAACAAAAATTCTGAATCTGAGAGAATGAGCCTTGAAAATCACATATACAAAGTGATGGTAATGTTCCCACCCACAATAGTTCAAACAGGCTACCCAATTAAAAGTTGTAGATATCATATGGGCATCTGGTGGTGATGAGGCCTCTGTCCGTTGACCTTGGCATATTTTGATAAAGAACTCAAACTCGCTGGCATAAGACAGAAATCAAAGCAAGAAAAAAAACCCCGCAACTGATATACTTCTTCTTAACAAAACCTCCAGCTCACTTCCCATAATCAAGTCCCCCTCCTCCCATTACTTATGCCCAAAAGATGCAAAAGCAAAGAGGCTTGAAGGCTGACACAGTCACCATTGGTCATTCTTCACCCTTAAGAAGCAGAAAAGTACATGTGAAGGTACTAATTGAAGGAAGGCCTTGCCAAATGGAAGTGGACTCAGGCTCCTATTTATCGATGGTGTCATGGGACACTATTCACAGGCTACTTCCCAACATTCAGAAGAAACATTTCCAGAAGCAAGCACTGACTCTTAAAGACTACCAAGGGAACAAGATTCCAGTAGTTGGAACAAGAGAATTCAGCATGAAGTTTAAAGGCCACCAAATGTTTGCCCCTGACCATCGTGGACAAGAATGCCCAAGCTTGCTGGGACTTGAGTGGTTCAATCCACTAGGCATGGGGTGACTGGCATCAATCATGTGAGCAACACTGAATGGGAGGAGGCCTTGAAGTCTGAGTTTCCAGAGGTCTTCAGCGAAGGATTGGGCAAGTATATGGGGACCCCTATCACTTTCAACCTAGATCCCAAGGTGCCCCAATAGTTTTAAAAGCCCAGAAGGGTCCCATTTGCCTAAAGGAAAAAATTGATGCACAATTAGATAAACTAATAGCTCAAGGAGTTTTAGAGCCCACTGACCACTCAGATGGGAGACACCCATAGTCACACCAGTCAAGACTGATGGGTCAGTAAGAATCTGTGGAGACTATAAGGGGACATTGAACCATAGCTTCAACAGAAAATCATAGTTCCAGTGGTGCATCATTTATTACATTCACTTGGCAGGGGTACAGTCTTTGCCAAATTGGATCTGGCCCAGGCATATCAACAACTAACAGTTGATGATGCCACTGCAGAGTCTCAAACCATTGTGACTCATGAGGTGCCTTCAAATGTAAAAGGTTACAGTTTGGAGTAAGCGTGGCACCAGGTATCTTCAAACTTTGGAAAGTGCTCCAAGGACTGCCAGGGGTAGTGCCTTACTGATGATGTGTTAATCTCTGCCAATGATTTACAGAGAGACTCAGAGAAGTCCTTACCAGATTCAAGAAAGCAGGCTTAAAGTCAAGGAAGAAAAATGCACTCTTAGAACTGACAAGGTTGAGCTCTTGGGCTACATGATTGACAAGCATGGCATCCACCTACAGATGCCAGGTTCAGGCAATCAAAGAAGTCCAGACCAAAATGCAAAACAGATTTGCAAGCCTTCTTGGACTTATTTTTTTATCACATGTTCCTCAGAAGGCAACCATTGCAGAACCATTACACAGACTACTGGATCAAAAATCTGCTTGGGTCTGGGCGGGAAGGAACAATCAGCATTTAACAATATTAAAGACTAATCACGTCTGATGTTGTACTGATACAGTTCTCTGAGAATTTGCCTGTTGTACTGACTTGTGATGCATCCCCTTTTGGAGTGGGGAGTTTTGAGCCACAGGCTTCCCAGCGGGAGGAAGCCCTATTGCATTTTACTCTTGCACTTTGACCAAAGCAGAGAGGAATTACAGCCAATGGACAAGGAAGCATTGGCAATTGTTGCAGCTGTCAAGAAATTCCATGAGTATCTATATGGGAGAACATTTACCATTGTCACAGATCACAAACCTTTGTTAGGCATTGTGGCAGGAGACAAACCTACACCCACTATCCTGTCACCAAGAATGCTGAGATGGACTGAATTTCTTGCTGCTTATTCATACAAACCCATCCACAGGCCTGGAAAAGACATTGGGCATGCAGATGCTTTGAGTCGCTGCCCACTTCCATTTCACACACTGAGGATCCTGCTCCTTAGACTTACACCTTTTTCCTAGAAACTGTTGCCAAGCTTCCAGTACATGCTGCTGAAATTGCCAGAGAGACTGCCAAAGACACTTTATTGGCTCATGTTATAGGCTGGATTAAGAAAGGTTGGCAACTTCAAGATCTACCTCAACTTGCCCAACCTTTTAAATCCAGGCAAACTGAATTATCTGTATTAAGAGGATGTATTTTGTGGGGTAACAGAGTGGTTATTCCTGCAAAACTACAAAAAGAGGTTTTGGAAATGTTACATGAGGGTCATCCGGGAATTGTCAGAATGAAGGGATTGGCCAGGAGTTATGTATGGTGGCCAGGTATTGACAAAATGGTTGAAAACTGGGTTGCATCCTGTCCCAACTGTCAGGAAGTCAGGCCTGCCCAAGCTCTTGCCCTCACACAGGAATGGGAATGTCCTAGGGGCCCATGGTCCAGGATTCACATTGACTTTGCTGGCCCTACCAGAGGCACACTTTCCTTATTATAGTAGATGCATATTCCAAATGGCTAGAGGTTATCCCTATGGCATCCACCACAGCTGAAGTTGTCATCAAGCAGCTTAAGAGGCTTTTTGTAACTCATGGGTTACCTGATGTCCTCATTTCTGACAATGGTCCTCAATTTATGTCCAACCTTTTTGAATCATATTTAGCACAGCAGGGTATCAGACATGCCCTGACAGCCCTGGGCTTGGCTAACAGCCAGGCTGAACGTATGGTATGCTTTACCAAGGAAAAACTTCAGCAATTGGGTTTTGGGGACATCACTGAGAAAGTTGAAAAACTACTCAGTGTCCAGCCTATCACTCCCAACCCATCAACTAACTTATCCCAGAAGGTTGATGGTAGGAAAAGGTGTCCCCTTGACGCCTTCATCCCACTTACGCGCAAGCACCACTAGATTCCACTAGCAAAATTGCACATTCACTGTGGGTGATTCTGTTTATGCTAAGAACCTTATGGGTGAACCATTATGGATTCCTGCAGAGATAACCCAAATCACAGGCCCCAGGTCTTACAGGGTACAAACAGAGGATGGTGTCCTCTGGAGCAGGCACATTGATAGCTTAGATCCAGATTACCTCAGGAACATCGCATTGCTCCTCTCTGGTTCCCATACCAGTACCTCATCTAGGGGAAGGGGAGGATCATGAGGATAATCAGCAAGCAGGAATCAACCCCATGTGTAACGAGCCAACACGACAGGAACCATCCCAAAACCTGTCACATGCCAAAATCCATTCTTACAAGTGGAAGACTGTACATCACTACCTGACTTAGGTGCTGACATTGGGAGGAGAGACCAGGTTGTAGCAACCAAACAGGTTCTACCATTACTACAAGTCCTAGTAAGGAAATGTCAGCAGACACATTTCCTCCCTCACAAGGTAGAACCTTAAAACATCTGAAACACGTAGGTCTCAAGACACGTAAGAGCCCCACCTATTTAAAAGAATACATTAGATAGGCTGGGGTTTGAGTATGGACTGAACCTAGTGGGAGGGTGTTATGTATGCAGGTTTGAAGTCATTGGTTTAGTTTGAACTGTTCTTGTAAAATGTTAGAAATGATTGGTTTAAAAGTCGGGAAAACCCTGCACTCTGATTGGCTGTCAACTGCAGCTGCTGGCTATAAGTAGCAGCCGCAGCCCAGCCGGGTCCGTTCTGAGCTGTAGTCACTAATAAACTAAAGAGCTTGAAGCACTCCGCGTTTGTCTCTTCATGCAAACTTAACACATACAAAAGGTCTGCCTGCCTGCCTGCCTGCCTACCTACCTACCTATCTATCTCTCTCTCTCTCTCTCTCTCTCCATCCATCCATCCATCCATGTTTGAAGCACCAGCCCCACAGGCACATCAGGAAAGTAGAGCAAATCCAGTCTGGGAGGGAGGGAGGGAGGAGAGAGAGAGAGAGAGAGAGCTGATGCATCAGATTGAAATGAGGCCTAGTTTAGACTGAGGCCCTTTTCCACATTGAAACATCTTTGGCTTCTATTAAAGGTTTTGTGGACGAAACATGGTCAAGACGCTCTCACACTTTGTTGAGGCTTTAAACAAGATCCATTGAACCAGACCTCCACCCTAAAAAAATTACTTTTCCCCAATGTTTTACAGTGCCAATTCTGAAGAAGGCAAAACCAAAATGTACTGGTAAATTACAAGAAAAACACACACAAACATACGCACTCCCTTCTAACCCTGCTGGAGCAGGTGATTGGACTATAATAGATATCTCATTATATTTCTCCTCCTTCCCTCCCTCCCTCTTTATTTCTTTTTCTTTCTGTCCCTTCCTTCCATCCCTCCCTCTTTCTTTGTCCCTTTTTCTTTCTTTCCCTTTTCTCTTTCTTTTCTTCCTTCTCTCTCTCTCTCTCTCTTTCTCTCTCTCTCTTTCCCTCTCTCAGGCTCACCCCATTGACTTGACTTGCTTGGGCAGGTCCCTCCGGTGCAGCGGGCTCAATGGGATGGACCTGCGGGGCCGGCACCTAGAACGTGGCAGTGGTGGCATGTTTGAAAAGTAGAGCAAAGCCAGAGGTCAGTAATTTTTGCTGCAAAGGATCACAAAAGCTTCTGGGTTGTGCACAAGAAGGGACACACATGTCAATGCAATTCAGCAACATAAAATAAAGAAATACAAATAAAAATCAACAAGAATTGGCAAAGCATCTCTGATTAGATTTTATTCACTACTAGAATCTAATCAGAGATGCTTTGCCGATTCTAGTCCAATGACCTGCTCCAGCAGGGTTAGAAGGGAGTGTGTGTGTATGTGTGTGCCTGGCTGTCAAAACTCCAAAAACAGGTCAAGTATCTCGGGAGGCCAGTCATAAATTAGAACACTTGCTAAACAACAGGCCATTAAGTGAGGACCACTTGTTTGCCAGTCACCTGGCCACACCCACCCAGTCACATGACCACCAAACCACACCTACCCAGTCATGTGACCAGCAAGCCATGCCTACCCAGTCACATGACCAGCAAGCCACACCCTCAATTTAGGCCACGCCTACAGAAATTTGAATCCACCCCTGGGTGGGGGCACCAAGGATGAGTTTGTAGCACCAAGCGGGTGGTGGACTGAAAAAGTTTGGGAACTACTGATCTAGAACATTACCCACTGTAGCCAAGATTTTTATGTTAGCTTCTAAACATCTCATTACTTAAGATCTCTTTAAATTGCTAATTGTTCAACATCTGCATTACCTTTATACTGATAAATTCTCAAAATCCTTGTATTAATTTTGAGATTGCTCACTCTTTAAAATGTCTGTGTTAGCTTGTGAACTATTAATTCCAGCTCTTCAAAGTGTATTTATCATCCTGTATGCATAATAACCAAAATAAACAAATGTTTTAATAAATGTTGCTTGGTTATTAATTACATTTCTAGACATCTGGATCATATAAGCCCATTTAGTAACCATTGGTTTTCAAGGCCCAGTGTAATTAGCACCATAGAAAGCCATCTTTCATTAAAATGCTCAATAATATATGGTGCTTCGCCCATTTCACAAACCAAAATGCTTTTAGTCTAGAACCAGAGACTAAAAATCATGTAGTGATTTCTAAAAAGTGCAAGTCATTCTCATGGAATAGTTCAACATTCCCAAAGTTCCAATTGCTACATTTTGAGAAATACTTTGTTTAAACTAAGTGTTTACCCATGATGCAACTCTGCTGATGTCTTTGAAGGGGTGAATACTTTCTTTGTTTTCTTTTGTTTACCCAATCAGAATAAAAGTATTGATCTTCCAAAAAACCTGCATTTTATTTTCCATACTATTGAGATTCCTATGTCCAACCTCCCATCCCCAAAAGAAGAAAGAAGCTGCATAAGTAAGGTAGTTTTGCAGCCATAATAAAAATGGTTATGCAGACAAATTGTCCAGGGACTGGAAAGGAGGTAACAGTCAGATCTACCAGGCCAATTGGAGCCAAGATCCAACCATATCATCCAGTGGTGGGATTCAAATATTTTTACTACCGGTTCTGTGGGCGTGGCTTGGTGGGTGTGGCAGGGGAAGGATAACTGCAAAATCTCCAGTCAGAGGTGGTATTTGCCAGCTCTCTGAACTACTCAAAATTTCCACTACTGGTTCTCCAGAAGTGGTCAGAACCTGCTGAATACCACCTCTGATATCATCCCAGGATTCCTTCACTGTATGAGCTAAATTGTCCACTAGGAATTATGTTGGGATAAGAAGGAAAACACTAATTGAACAGTACATTGGATTCATTTTTAGTTTCTATTTTTATCATGCTATCCTATTGTGTAAGCTGCCCAGAGTTACTTTGTAAGTGAGGTAGTGTTCCAATTGATAAATGAATAAATAAACCAGATTTCCTGCTAGCAATGAAATGAAAGCAACGGTGTACAGCTATGCCCTCTATACACAGGCAGGTATATTCATGTTGCATCAAGAATATGTGAAGCCCAGCAACAGAAAAGTATCATATATAGCAAGTGGCCCTTATAGGTAATCCTCAACTTATGACTACAACTGAGCCCAAAATTTCTGTTGCTAAGTGAGACAGTTGTTATGTGAATTTTGTCCCATTTTATGACCCTTCTTGCCATAGATATTAAGTGAATCACTGCTGTTGTCAAGAGGATCTGGCTTCCCCATTGACTTTGCTTGTCAAAAGGTCGCAAGGAGAACCACATGACCCTGGGACACTGTGACTGTCATAAATATGAACCAATTGCCAAGCGTCTGGATTTTGATCACGTGACCAAGGGGATGCTGCAATGGTCCTAAGTGTGAAAACAGTCATAAATCACTGTTTTTAATCCCATTGTAACTTCAGTCAATACACCATGTATTCCAAAATTCAGTCATTTTCTTGTCATCCTTTTTGTTCCATTCCAGTCCCTAATTCCTCCTCTATAAGTTAAATGTTGTTGTGCAAATAATAAAATATAAATTTGGAAATATATCTTTTCTTTTAAATAGCTGAGTGACATTAGATCTGTTGGTTATGGCTAGAATGTAAGAATGGGATGATTGAAAGCATCCCACACAAAGCACTATAAAGCATTTGGGTTCTACATTAAGCATAAAAATGGTTTTTCTCTATTGTCCTCTACCAGTTCTTTCCATATTTTGTGACAAGAACAGAGTCATCATCCTTGGAAGAAGTATAACAAAGATGCTGGCAAGAGGAGGAAGCCTGTGTCATACATCAGCAGGTTAACTAAACTGCCTAACTGTCCAATGTCAGAAGGAAACAGAACTTCTTAAACAGTCATCCCTGCTGGGATCAAGAGAAATGTATGTTCAGCTCAAAATAATTGCACCAAGTTTTTCCTTTGCCTGTGGAAAGAGAGGTAAAAAAGGAAGGTGAAGATGAAAATTGTTATAGTGGAGAGTTGTTTCCATTGTTTTGTTTATCTTGTTATTACTGATATATTTCATTATTTTAGTGTTGGATTCAAAATCTTATTGTAGATATAAGTAAGATTTTATTTGATTTGTATTGATACTGATAATGAAAGAAACACTTGGGTGTGATAAATACAATTAATAACCAGTAGCTGGAATTTTGAATTGTATGTCCCCTTAGTTTGTGACTTGTGTTGCTATTATTTTGTTGAGTTTGTTTGGTAGGTTGATGGCATTTCCCTATAGTACATATTCACAAATCAGCTAGAATTATTATTCATAAAATTCTCTTGTGTGGTATTATGTTTCCTTTTTATTTATTGTGCAATATGATAAAACCTGCCAAAGTAGAGGGGTGTGTGTATATGTACGCTCTGGAGGGTAGAAAATTGTCAGATGAATTTTTTATTTTAACCAAAATATTGAGATAAACTTCACCAATGCATTTCACCAATGTTTTACTGCTTCAAATATTGTTTAGCTAACACAGTGTGATACCTTTTGTTTTCTCCCCCCAAAAAACAAGCAAATGCATATCATTCTAGAACTAATAAAAGATATATGCATATATATTTAGGAGTAGCATATAATAAACTATGAAAATTGCATTTTATGTATGTATAATTACCTTAATTAAGCAATTGTATACAAAACTTAATAACAAATAGTCATAGGAAATCTGTAGGATTCTCTGGGTAATACTAGAAGAAGCCTTTATCCTGTTTATAGGCAAAAGCAAATATAATCTGCATTCATAATAAAATCGATATCTTGGGCATGGTTAATCCACAAGAATAAAGACTCTGTTTTTCCAAACCTGATAATCAGGCACATTTTACTGCATCTCAGGAACCATTTTTAAAGAAATGTTCCAATTTACACAAAGGCCATGAGAGCAACAGCAGAGATATGGGGCAAATACTTCTAAGCTCAATTCTCCATGTGGTATTCGAGCACATGGAGAATAATTTCTGAAGGTCTGTTGCATGTATAATGAATCGTGGCATTAGGAGAAAAATCACGGTTCAATCTTTCTTTCTTTTTATAAAGAGACATTTTTTAACTAAATAAAGAGGTTTAAGGAATCACTGGTTTCTTTTTTCTTTTTTTCTCTCTCTTGTAAATCAAAGTCCATTTATTTATGTTGCAAAGGTTACAATCTTGGGAATATACACTTAACGATTCGTGGCATTAGAAAGAGTTGATGGTGAAGCAATTAAGGCTAATAAGGCTGGATACATTGATTTTTACATTAAATAGACAAGAAAAACAGAGCACAGTATGCATTACTGACCTAGGTAGGAGTATGTAAGAGGCACAGAGAACAATAAAAAATCCCTTCATGAGATGTTATCAGTCATAAATATCCAGCTCCACTTCACCTCTGCCACCTTTTTTTATTGAAATTTTATTGAAAATTACAATTAAAAAGTTAAAAATTAATGCAAACCAAAAAAAGAAGAAAAAAAGAAGCATGAATATAGTAAAGAAAGGGAAAAGACTTGTAAAGAAATGACTTTTTCCTTTATCACAAGCATAAATAATTTTAGCAACTTTTCACCTTTTTTGAAAATACAACAAATGCTGTCTTATTATACCTCATGGCTTTTTTTAATAAACAAATCCTGAAAGCTGATCTTTCAGTCCTGATCATCAAAAGTCCATAAAGGTTTACCAGATATGACATCATATCAATTTTAACATTGATCAACTAAACCAGTGTGATATTCCTTTCTTTTGCTTTTAACAATCTTGATTTTTAATGTGTTCAATGTCATTCTTGTAGCCTGTTGTTTTAAAATCTACTCTCAAATCACTCTCAGTCTTATCCAGTAAACATAATCCTCTTCAATGATGTCTTTTAAATACTGTTTGTCTATAATTGCAGACATTCTTAACATTATTTTCTATTTATAACTATCCCTCAATAAGTCCAATGTTAAAATATATCGCTCACTGAACTTCATTAGTTGTAGTAGTTGTTGTATTAGTAACTCAAATTTAAGTGTTCTTCTCCTTTAATTGTAATCTTTAATTCCTTTTTATTCCCTCTAGTGTTCAACCTTCAAATTCCCTTCCTATCATTTTTTAAAGAATTCAAATCAGTAATGTTTTTAATTTTAAAAATATTATTTCAAGTCCATTTGGACCTTTAGTCTGTTTACAATCTTCCAAAATCAGCACTGTAATTACCCTTTTGTTGTTTATTTAAAAAATTAATTAAAGAAGATTTTTAAAGTAACTTTCATTTAAAATTTCTTTTGTTAAGGATTGAAAGGAACTCAGTTGGTATTATAAAACTTGTCAATCTAAATGCTCTTAATAGTTGAAAAGAGGCTAAGAAGCAATTTCTGAAAATGATTAAGAAATGAGGTGCAATGAATTTTATGTCCATGTAGGCTACATTATGACTGTGAGCTTGATTGAAATCCCTCATCTCCCAGTGACTCAACTCATTAGCCAACTGCAAAATTTTAGATCCTCTAGTCTATTCATGAAGAGCAGCTGTTCAGAGTGCAACTGGGTGATCTCACAATTTCTCCTTTTTCTGGAGAGATTTCCCTGTCTGGCCACTGATTTCCAATGTAATATCCATTCTCCTTCTTCTGGGACATCTAGTTTGCCATGGATCATCACTGGAAGTCCAGCAATTACTGGTTTCCCAATGCAATAAATATGGAATTTTTATTCACGTACTTGATCTAATGATTCTCAGTAGCTAGTAATGAATACAATGTAAAGCAATATAAATAAACAATAATTCAATGTAACTGAGGCTTCTACTAAGTCATCTCACATCATCTCAACACAATATATACTGGGCTTTACTGACATGATCCAACCTCAGCACCTGAGAGAAAGAACAAAACATGACTTTCTAGAAGGCTAACAGAGTTGAAGCATCTGAATATTATGGCAGAGAAAATAGATCAACTTACTTGTCAGAATATTAATTTCTCTATAGAAAAATATGTGTGAATACTTGTTTTAGGTGTAGTTGAAATGTGGCTTAAAAGCAAAACAAAGTAATTGTTAATAATAAACCTATTCATGTTATGTGGGGGGGGATGAACATCTCTAGTAATTATATGTCCTCAATAATGTTTATTTTTCAGAAGCATATCATGAAGTATAAATATGTATGAAGCTAATATAGAGGGAGACATATATAATCATGTTTATGAAGCGGTCTGAGTTATGGCTGGCAATATACCTGAAACTAAGAGAAAAACCAGCTTGATATATATAAATCACTCTAAAAGATAATAATGTAGTAGTCTTTTACATTTTAGAATATAAATATTTTCAAACTAGTCTCTATATAAGCTATTTCAAGATAATCAATCAATCAAAGAAAGAATTCTGTTTGTATGGAGGCCATCAATTAAATTGCTGCAGATTATAATACAGAATTTAATCTCTTAATGAGGAAGAGCAAATTTTTCTACATACATACCACAAAAGAAATCAAACCACAAAGACAGTCCTGGAAAACTGTACTGGTGTTTTTAGTTTGCATCCAAAGTAGCTCAGTTACAACATCTCTCAGTGCAATGTGACCATTTTTAATCATACAACAGAAACAGCATGGCTTACTCACTTATCTCTCTCATATCATGGATTGGGGAATCAAGAACAGGTCAAAAGCACAGTATATATTCAAACAAATTATCTCCCCTCCCCACACCCTTCCTTTAGCCAGCGTCCTCTTTGTCATTATATTTGCATATAGCCAAATGTAACAATTCTCCTGCCCTTTCTGATCCCTTTTGACCTATATCTTTATTCTGTGTGTCGTAGCTCTGCCAAATCTTGAATCCAGTGATGGACTGCTGCTGGTTCGGACCAGTTCTAGCAAACCGGTAGTTCTGATGATCAGCTGGCCCCACTCAGCCCCACCCTATCCTCTCCTTTATTTCAAAGCTTTTTTAGCTCAGCTGATCTGCACGGCACAGTGGATTTTGTGCGCCTCAGCTGTTCTACTTACCGGGGCTCCCCTGTAGAGGTTTAAATTGGTGGTTTTTGAGTGCTGCACACACGCAAAAAGTGCACACTCACAGGACCAGTTGCTAAACCGGTTGCAGCCCACCACTGCTTGAACCTATCCCAATTAAATTCATTGGATCATTAATTTATTGATCAAACTTGACAATCTCCTTTTATCCAGGAAGAAACCCTCTTGGATCTTTCTGAAGCCCAAAGATTCAAGAGGTATAATCTCAGCTTGGCAAGTTGCTCCTAAGGAAAGTGTCATGACTTTTATCTTTTGCTTTGCCACAAATAATCTTGCTGCTAGCAGATGGAAAGAGGTTCCCTGCCTTTCCATTTTCTGAGTACCCTTCCTTTCTTTTCTTTTTCTCTCTCTCCTCCTTGAGTGCCACATCCTGACTTGAGGTCTTTTATGTCTCTGACTTAACTCTTTGTTTAGCCCCAAAGCTAATATTTCTCTCTTTCTAACATGCCTGCTATATTATTTTAACAGCTTTTTATTCTTTGACTTCTTCAACTCTCTTTCAAATAAGTTGCATTTAAAAATACATGGAAGAGACCTGTTTATTTCTAAGGTCCAATTAAATTTAAGATAAACACAATATACAGTACATTAATAAGACTTTGCACATAATCATTTTCTTTTAAATTTTTTACCAGTATCTTGAATTCTGTTTAGAATTCAAAAGCTTTCTTCCATCCTAGGTCACTAGTAGACACTGCTGTCTTATCTTCTATCTGCACTAGTTTGTATATTCTGAATTTCTTTTTGTTTAAGACAATACCAAATATTAAGCTATTCAAAATTCAGATCTTCATGGTGCTTTTCAAAGACGTTGGTCAGGTTTTGCCAGGAAAGCTCATTGCTATATATCTGATAGATCAAACCACTAACATTAATCTACTACTTTGTCCATAATCATGTGTGTGAAGAAGATAGCTTTTCCAGAAATGCTAAAGGTGTATTAATCTTTAAATGTGATTATGTTTTTATCTAGAGCAAAACTAAATTTTGTCTTAACTAATTAGATATTCTTTCCTCAGAGGGTCAAAATTGGAAGATAACTGCATCTGTTTTGCAAGATGGTAGTAAACAATTCTTGGGCCAAAGTGTATCAATGGACCTTAACAAAAACAAATAGCTCCTTCAGATCCAATTGGATCATACCAGATGGAATATCTTTGTAAAATTTCATCAGAGTCTTAATTCTTGATTTTCATGGAGATATTCAAAGACAGCCTTTTTCTTCTGGTTTTTTTCTTCAGGGCAGCTGGAAATAATGTGTCCTCTGGTGTTAAGATAGAAAAAAAAATTGATATGGTTATTTTTCATTCTTTTGCAAAGAATAAAACTCTTTGGAACTGGTTAAATATCAATAAGGTTGAGAAACAACCATCTAGGAAGGACAACCTCTTTCTTTTATGTACTTACTAGCTCTGTACCCATGCTTCACTACGAAACTATGTGATCGGGCTTAGTTTTTGGGGAGGAAAATAAGGGGGGATTGTGCCTCTGCCTACCAGCATCCATCGGTATTCATCTGGCTGGTGTCCAGTCAGTTTGTGATGATGCACAAGTGGTATTTCACTTTTTATATATATATAGATTTCTCAATCACCTAAAGACAAATTAAGAATAACCATTAGAAATTAATGAAAAGGAAAGAGAATTCATTTGGTGATGTCATCTGCATGATTTTGAAAAGACAGTTTTCTTATCCAAATATATTCCCCAGCATATAGAATAGCATGAGTAAAATAGTTAAGAAGAGGTCCAGTGAAATTATATAACACAATTACTGAAGTACCATCTTATGAAACAAGCAACTATAACATCAATATTACATAGACCTAAGATACCCAGATACCTTATTCATCAGGTATTAACAGTCAGCAATATCAAAAGCAGCTGAGATTATATTTTTCTTGTTAAGGTAAGGCAAGATAAATTATACTAAAAAAACATTCAAGAAAAGTGGGAAGTTTAGATAGTAAATTAAGTATCAAAAACTGAAGGCTATGTAATAACATCATGGTGAGATGGATGGCAAAGAAATTTAATCATCATCATCATCATCATCAAGCATCCCATAACACTCCAGCCTTAATAATTGTCAATAAGAAAGACAAAAAGTCTTGATAGTGGATGCTGAAGTACCTGGAGACAGCAGAATAGAAGAGGAGGAACTGGAGAAGATAACAAAATAAAAAAGACCTACAAATAGAAATAGAACAACTGTGGCAAAAGCAAACAAAGGTAGTACCATTAGTAATAGACATCTTGGACAGAATCCCAAAACAACTGAAGCACCACTTGAACATCAACGGCATTGACAAATTCACCATTAGTCAATTGCAAAAGGTGGCTTTACTTGGAACAGCTTACATCTTGCAACAATATTGTACAATCAAACATCCAGACTTGCCTAACCCAGGTCCTTGGAAACAAAAATGCCAAACCCAGTCTGAACATCTGGCTGATTGTGCGATGAACCATAATAATAATAATTAAACAAACATTGGGCCAGATGGTAGTTTAGTCACCTTTATTAAAACATTTATATTAACTTTGAAGTCTATGTTCAATGCAAGAAAGCAGGCTTTATGTTCCAATGTCTCAGTGGTATAGGTATTTAAGTAATACTTGCAATGAGGATATTTGCTCTTCTAAATAAAGGACTTAGTATGTTTTGAAAATCTATAACTAAATTATGGAACCAGTGTGACTTATGTTCTTCTTTTTAGTGCCTTTTGCTACTTTATATTGTTTTCAAAATAATGTAAAGTACATTGCAGATACTAATAATGATTTTTCCCTCTTGTTTCAAAAAGTAATTCCCCGTGCTAAATGCCAACTGTTATATAAAACAGTGCAATTGTAACTTAAGTTAATAAGCATGATGTGTTTCTTAGCCTAGGGAGCCAGTGTTGTCCAAGGACATTTTCTGTGGTCATATGGCCAGCATGGAACACTATTACCTTCCCGCTGAAGTGGTGTCCATTAATCTACTCACATTTGCATGCATTCAAACTGCTAGGTGGGCAGGAGCTGAGGCAAGAAATGGGAGTTCACCCCTTTGCGCAATGTTTGGGTCTCAAAACCAGGCAGTCAGCTTTCCAGCTGACAAATTCAGCATCTTTAATCACCGAGCCATAGCACCCCCATTTTAAAAGTATATTCACATAAATAACAAACAAAATTTAAAAATTTGATTTGGTATTTTTGTTTAAATTCTTCAGAACTAATAAAAATAATTTGTTTTTCTTGATTTGAAAGGTATAAATGCCTGCTTTAGAATAAAGAATGTATACATATTGTTAAATAACCAAATATATTGGATAATTAATTTTCATCTTTGGAACCAACTACCCCTGGAGCTCCGGGTGGCCCCTGACCTCCGATCCTTCCACTGTGGCCTAAAAATTTGGCTGTTCCAACAAGCCGGACTGATGGAGTGGGGGAGGGTTTTTTAGTGTTGTTTTAAATGCAATTAATTTATGAGATTTTGGGTTTAATTATTTTTTAATATTTCTAGTGTGTTGTTTTTAGCATTGTAAGCCTCCCTGAGTCCTTAGGGAGATAGGGCGGCATATAAATCTCATAAATAAAATAAAATAAATAAATAAATAAATAAATAAATAAATAAATAAATAAATCTTCTAATTGAATTAACATAATAAAAGCATACCTCACTATTAATAATATCATATATCTGATAACTATGATAATAAAAGAGACAAACTGAAAAAGGAGTCAAAAACTGACATAACAACTTGGAAAAAAAAGAATATTGTATTGCTTGAAATTGCAGATTTCTCCTTCCAGTGTTATATGATCAATTTTTAGCCAACACAGTATTGGGAATACAGCCAAAATATATGCACTTTTATAAACATCAATCAAGCATAATAATGTGCGGCACTATGAGATAATGTTCTAACTCCTAGCTGCAGCTCCCATAGCAAGATAATTGTTCTCTGACATTTCCAATACACCCAAAGCATTTTTTGTTTTTGCATTAACTTAATCTTAAGATCATACAAAACAAATTTCACACTGTTTAAAGAGACTCTAAATTGATTTACCAAGGAGACATTTGAGTTCTTTTCCAAAGGTTGCATAAATAACTAATATTCATTTTATCAGCTTTTTAAGATACCGATTTAGAAGCCACAGTTAATTTTTCTGAAAATCCAACAGCTGTGGAACTTCAGAAACAGCAGGAGGAAACAGACTGAATAAGAAGTTTAAAACGGAATAAACTGCTAAGAAGGATAAGGCATATTGAACTAATTTTTTTAAAATTCTGTAAAAGTTTTTGAAGTGATTTTGTTAGAACTGGGTTGATCTCAAAGGCCAAGTTTTATCTCTAAAATACATTCAGATCTATTTCAAAACTAAAGAGCTATATTCTGAATTTCCAGATTCTAGCCAGTAACCGAAGCTAGAATAACTGCCCAGAGATAAACCTGAAACAATATAAATTTAAGTCATTGCTTTTTTTCCCTAGTCTAACTTCTTAACCACTAGGTGGCTGGAGAATCCTGGGAGTTGAAGTCCACAAGTCTTAAACTTGCCAAGTTTGGGGACCCCAGCACTAGAACCCGAATGTCTTAGATAGTGTGCTTTTATTTTTTGAATTTTTTACCATATTTGTACTGTCAGATTTCTTGGAGTGAATAGGCTTTTATCTTTATATGTGGCTTCAACATATTTTATTCTTTATTCTTTTTAACCCAATGCAATGTTAGAAATTATACAGTAAGCAAGCTTGGTTCTATTCGTCTGTCTATCAGCAGAAAAACTCTCAGGAAAACAGAGAGAAAATAGAATAAGACCAAATTTGGTATGGTTTGTAAGCTTGGCGAAAAGCAGCACAAATGTCAAAAGTAGATCAGAACTGGCCAAGGTTTGCAGAAACAAACAATGAAACAAATAAACAATCAGTTAAATGGGCATTTCTATCAAGCTGACAGCAGCTTAGACTACATCTGATTGTTTCACTGCTAAACTTTCTCAACTCTGGCTGCACAATCCAGATTGGAGATACTGTTAAGAGGTTGGAAAGACATGCTCTTCCTATCTTATTTATACAGCCCATTGAGCAAAATTATCTTAAACTCAAGTTTGACTTTTGGCGACTTAATAGGACATCAATGTTTTTTTCTAGACAGCTGTATGGAAATGATTTGCCATTACCTTCTTCCACAATGTTTTTCTTTATCTCCCAATCTAATCTATATATCTCCTAGTTCCTGAGAGTTTTCAACGAAGTATTAATCTGACCCAAACCTGCTTAACTTCTGAGCCCCGGGATGTTTGGCTAGGTGCTGGCATCTGTTTATGTTACTGAATATATTACTGAAATTTGTAAATTATTTTTACAGGACATGTTAGAACAGTTGAAAGCGCAGTGCACTGATTCACTGATTCTACCTTTATTTTGTTTCATTTCACTAGAACAAAGGAAAATGATTATTTTAAAAGTAAAAACCAGAGGTGTTCTATAAGCTTGATTTGGTTATATAATGTTAGAAGAAATATCCTTCTGGGTTCAGTTCCAAGTGGGGAAAAAGACACTGGAAACATGGAGGCTGTTTGGAAGGTTTAATGGACAGGACCACATGGCCTGGAGCCCCAGGGTGAAAAGGAAGGATGATCACATGCTTCAAGGTGAAGGAGGAGATCAAGAAAAGGGCTGATATGCTGAGAGTGCCTGGGTTAAATAACCTTTGTTGGGATTTGAATTGAAGCTTGTATTCTGATTGGTTGTTAGACTCCTATGGGGCCATGCAGGGGCAACTCTGTAGGCTGTCCTGAGTTCCAGGCTTGGTTGAGCCTTGCTGGATGATGATGCACTAAAAAGGGCTTTTGGCAATTGCTATAGCTTTACCTGGAGATCTTTGTTATGTAAGTATTCTTGTTAGAATTTATTAATCAATCCTATGATCAATTAATATTGTGGACCTTTAAACTCTGTCTATATATTTAAATATGTAAATAAGTTGAGCCCAGGTAGTTTCAAATCTGTATTTATTGTAACAAGCAGTTCAAACAAAATAAACACTCAGAAAGAATAAAAGTGTCCTCTCATCATTGTTGTTTTCCCCTCAGGTCTTCTTAGTTTTACAACTACCTATGTAGTTGGAGTTTCTCTGTCCCTTTAGTCCTCATAAATATAGTTAAGCAGTCTCTAGCCTAGGAATGTCCTCTTTTCCTTTCAGCTTGAGCTTTTCTTGAGGCTTCTTGATATTGTCTGCCTATGCAGCACATATATCTCACTAACAGCTTATTATTCAGACACAGCAGAAAGCAGAACAGAGACAACTTGAGAAACCAGAGAAACTGAGGTAAATGGCAGTTAGGCTGCCCCTTTTATAGTGCAGGAGGCGTGGCTTGTGAGACCAGTACAAGGTATGTGATGTCACGCTGCCATTGGTGGTTTTGACCTTTCAAATCCAAACATTGTAAATTGCACAGCAACAGAAAATATATTTTCTAACAATTCTGGCCCAGGCCTTAATGGCCCACCCATTAACAAAGGTGGGGGTGAGTTTCTACTCTTTTTAGAGGAAATATTCTGCCTTTTTAATATTTAATAGGATATTTCAATTTTCTAGGAGAGGGGTGGGTGCTAACTTCCTACAGTAATGTGTTGGAGAATATCCAATTGAGTCCATTAATTAGGAGCAAGCCTACTGTTTCAGAAAGTAAGAGAAAGTCCATTTTACAGACACCATGCTGTGGTATTTGAACTGTGTAACCACTGTGTAGAAATAAATTCTAGTAACTACTTATGCCTTATAGGTAGCAGCAACTGTACACCACCTTAAGGTTTTCTCTCATTATTAAATTCAAATTGACTTTGATCAAGAGAAGTGGAAGCCCCCAGAAGTTTTTATATAAACTTTTTTTTCCTTTCTACCTCCTTATTGCAGTCTTTGCATCATTTAAAATGACACTTCTGAAAATCAGTGCTTTCTGTATTTTGGTATGCAGAGGAAAATCAAAGGGGAGGATTTTGATCAATATTACAATAACTAGTTTGCTGTGAGGGATGGTAGAGCTTTGTTTGAAACATGTTCCAGATTCAGTCCATATCATCTCCTGTTAGTCATATCTGAAATCCTAACAGTTTTGGGTTCAATGGATCAAAGGCTTAAGTTGAATATAACTTCATATCTTCTGTTCTGGCTATGAACCTCATATTCAACAAACCATTATATATATTTAATTTATTAATAAATATGCAATCAATTAATTATTCTTAAGTACCAAGCATTCAACAAGGTTAAACTCTACACTATCCAAAATCTTCAGAATTTAGTACACATCACTATGTATTATTTTTATCCAACTAAGTCCTTATGCTCCATAAAGTAAATAGCATTAATTTATTCAAGTTTAATAAAAGTAATATCCATTAAGGGTTAAGGAGATTTTACATAAATGTAAAATGTAGACACCAGATAAATATTAGTGTCAAGCTGAAATTTGACAAGGAAGTACTGCAATTTAAATTTGGCCATCTGCTCCAGACAGATGAAACAAAAATCTGAATTAATTAACTTTTTTCTTTTTTCAAAACATGTGTCTCAATTAAAGAGAATCATCTCAGAAAAGAATACTATTTTTTTCTCATACAATACTTTCTTCATCTTATGTTATTTTTTTTGTAAAATGTTGATTTACCTGTGACATCAAACATTGACCTTAACTCATATCGAGATTCTTCAGGCAAACTTTAGGTCTAAATTTAGCAAAATCTAGAAAGAAAATGAAGGGATGTAACTATTCAAAAAGTGGAAAGTATTCTTAGATCTTTTTAATAGATTTGGGGTTGTTTTAACTGTGAAAATGTGGAACTGAAATGTAGAAGTACAGGAAAACAAATGAATCATAAAGAAATAGCTTTTGCCAAATTATCCCTCTCTCATAACAACTAGAACCTGATTAGGACATGGTATTACCCTGCTCTGAATTCTTTAAATGTAAAACATACCAATATTTCATTAAATAAAATAAACAAACAAGTACATTGTAGTTTGGAAATGTAGATAAAATGTGTACCTGAAGATGGTACACATTACAAGAAATACATAAATACATACAATAAATAAGAACACATCTCCATAAAAACTTTAATTTAAATAAAAAATCAAAAAATCAAACTGATATCAAAACAAAAAGTGAAAAGAGAAATGAGAAACTGGGGCAACTTAAAGATATTGATATATCAATCCCATACTGTTTTTTTCTGCTGTATAATTCTAATTTTATGAAAACTGTGTGAGCCACGAGGAAGAAAAAATCCTGCTTTTGCTTTTTCTGCTTCCATTTTTATAAGGCACATTCAGGTCTGCATTGAGATCAAAGGTTTTCAACTCATAGGCTAACCATCCCTGAAATTTGTGAAGTCAAAATGCTATGTTCAAGCGTAAATAGATATGGAAATGATGTGATATATCTTCTGCTCTCTCAGCTAGGTAATGCAGTACATAAACTGTCCATTAGGACAGTTTAAAAAAGAAGTCATGGTATCTTCATTAATAATTGACATAATTGACACTTCTTGAGTAAGCATGGTTCCTGTGAGAAAAGATTGTATTACATTTCCTTTCTAACGGTGATTGTTATCTACTTGCAAATACAGGGCAGTGTATGGTAATTACATTGTGATAATGTGTCATACAATGTGTAATAATTATACTGTGATAATTTGCTTTTCTGTATAAACCATTTGAGGAGAGGAGAGGAGAGGAGAGGAGAGGAGAGGAGAGAGGAAGGAAGGAAGGAAGGAAGGAAGGAAGGAAAGGAAAGGAAAGGAAAGGAAAGGAAAGGAAAGGAAAGGAAAGGAAAGGAAAGGAAAGGAAAGGAAAGGAAAGGAAAGGAAAGGCCACTCAAAAACTATTGCAATCTTTACATGCATTTAAACAGGACTGAAAATCCATTTTTCCATAATAACAAAAACAGCCTAAATCAGAGATTTGTGATTACGCAATGAGATAATCATGTTACTTCTGAGTTCTAACATAAACCATCAACCTCCCCATCCTGAATAAAATATGCAGTCAATGATTACTGCATAGAAAATTGTTCGTTCTGGGTTCTGGAGAACAAACTGATTTTTATACAAGCAGAGATAACAATATATATGTGCATAACGAGGGGGTTGGCTTCCATGGGATATCAGTTCTGGCACCATATGCGATGGAAATGTGCATTTAAGGAAATTATGTAATGAATCCCTTATAGGTGATATATCTTTTGTCTTGAAAATCAATTTAAGTTTCTATATTTATATATTGACATTCATGAATAGTATTCATATCAATATATATTTAAATATCAGTAATGTTTCTGGAGCACTGGCAATGCCATATTCCCATTTTCATAGCTCAGCCCTTACCACCCAAATGCAAAAGAATAGATGGATAAAATATCTCAGTTCTCTGCTGAGCTCCACATTCAGTAAAAAGATTTCAAAGAAAGAAACCCAATATATGCTATTGGATATTTGTATTTCATTGTTTGAGATTTTAGCAACTGAAACAGCTATAAAACTACCTTCTGTTCTCTACATTGAGTTATCTGATTTGTAGTCCCTCTCAATTAAATATTTGTTTAAAATGACTAAAATATTGCAGTCACCAAGATTTAATGTCCTTTCATTATTTTTTTCAGGCTTTTTCTTCGTGTACACCTTCATATTCCTGGCACACTGTAAACCATGATCAGTGTGTAAATTTTTAATATATCTCTAGATCAGGGGTAGGAAACTTTTATGGCCCTTTTACGATCTGGCTCAGGAATTCTGGGAGTTGAACTTCACAGATCCTAAAAGGGTCATAGTTTTCCACCCCTGCACTAGATATTTTGAAGATCATGCCTATAAGGTAATATATTGGATAGAGAAGCTGGATATAAAACAACATCTACATTATTCCCACCAAAATAAAATGTGATGTTTCCAGTCTTTGTAATTTCCTGACACTCCTTAAACTATATTCACAAAATGTTTCCTTGGATCCATCATGTTGAGTGAGGCTTTCAGATATCTTTGCTGGCCATCTTCCATATGTTGCCCTGAGGGAGAATATTATTTGATGTTCCATGAAACTTCACTGTGTGGTTAGAGGCACATTCATTTTTTTGCCCCTTTGGTGTTGGCATGTTGACATCTATAGAGCAGTCATCGAATTTGAAGGAGACTGATGATATATAGATGTAGTTTAAATTATTTATTTTTTTGCCATTATTTAAATACTTGTAGGATGTATCATCAGAAGTAGGAGGAACTCACCCAACCTTCCCCCAAACTCCCAAAATTAAATATAACATAACAATATAATCTGTTAGTACTTGTGAAAGTACTTGAAGAGAAGATGGAAAATAAAGTTCAATAACTATTTCAAGAGGCTTCTGGGACCACTCCCAATGTTTTTATGAACTTCATGTGGTATGATGGGATGGGACATAGTAGAAATTTATAAGATTTGTATGCAATCAGATAAGTCTGGGAAAAATTATTCTCTGAAATCCAGGAGAATACACATATACATTCAAGATGCATAATCTAAGGCTCCACAGTCACATGCACTTTCTCAAAGCTGAAAGCGCATCCACACATTAGAATATTAATCAGATTTCTAAATCAAAGTTACTTAAACTTACAAGGTGATTTGGTGTTTTAGTTCAATCTTGGGCTGGGGATAGTTATGTCCAAGCAGATGGTTAAGAACTGAAGTTGCCAGACTCTTCAGAGAGGTATTCCAAATGAAATTATGCATGATAAACCTGCAGAAATACATTTGTCTAAAATGCCACCCACTATAATAGTGTGAGTGGTCCGCCAGCAGCCTGCGGAGCTGGCAGCAGAGTTGGACAGTGGGGAGGAACATGGGCCAGTCCTGGAGTCTAAGGAAGGCTTGGACGAGGGATCTGTGTCTGACACAGAAATTGAGCCAGGGCCATCTGAGAGTTATGTGCTGACTCAGGAGCCTCCAGAATCTGACATCAGCAAGGCAGAGAAACAGGAGGAGCCTGTTCCCAGTGTGCACTTGTGCAGAGCTGCCAGAAGGCAAGAACTTGGGAGTACGGCTTGAAGATGATTGGCCCCTCCCATAAGACATAAAGGCGAAGCAAAGGGACATGAACTTTTGCAGGAAGCAACTTTGTTGCTTCATTCTGGTCAGTTTCAAATCTGACGCTCTGTGTTGACTTTGTGCTCTGTTTGGCCTTGTACAGCTAATTGGCAATTTAGTCGTTGGCAGGATTTCAAGGGAGATAAAGGTGGGTGCTTATCAGCCTTATCCCAAAAGACTGTGGCAGACTTCTGTTGGACTATTCATAAACTGTGTGGAACTCATTATGGGCTGTGAATGCATATAGTTCACAGCCGTTGAAATCAAAAAGAAGATTTTTGGGAACAGCATGTGATTGTTACTGTCTCACGAAGTCTTGGTCAGAACATAGTGTAGGAAGAAATATCCATCTGGTTTGGTTCCAATCTGGAAGAAAGGCACTGGAGATAAAATGGAGGCTAGAGGCTGATTAGAAAAAGGGTCCATTTATTGATGAACAGAACCATATGTTTGTGGTTCTGGTGCAGCTGACTACATAGAGTTGAGTGTGGGGGGTTATACCTTTCTTGTGCTTTGTACTTGTACTTTGTACTTCCTGTTGCAGTGCAAGAACATGTACTCTATTAGCTGTGGCCAAACTCCCATGGGGCCACATAGGGGTTATGTAGGGGTCATAGCTGGCTCTATAGGCAAAGTACAAATCCTAGGTGTTTGTGTGAGCTACATTTGGTTGAAGTTTCTGATGGTGATGCAATGAAGGGGCGTTGGGCAATTCCTATTATGGCTTATTGGCTTTCATCCTGTTTGGCTCTTGGGTGATGGTATTTGCTTATGAATAGAGCTATCTGGTTCTCTCTTTATGCTGACATCTGTTGTGGACTATTAAGAAAGGTGGGGGCTGCTGTTTTTTCTCCAAGAGGATGTTTCTCCATTTCTCCCTTCAGGGAAATATAATATTCTGTTTTTAATATTTCCTAAAATATTTCACCCTTCTATGAGAGGGGTGGGTGCTAACTTTCTATAGCAATGCAAAAATTCAGCAGTCAAGTTTTGTATACTTTTGGAGATGGTCCCATATTTTATTAATATCAGATTCCATGTATCTAAACCAGAGATCTTCAAACTTGACAGCTGTAGGACTTGTGGACTTCAACTCCCAGAATTCCTCCTCCAGTCATGTTAGCTGAGGAATTCTGGGAGTTAAAGTCCCAAGTCTTAAACTTGCCAAGTTTGAAGACCCTTGATTGACCCTTGTATCATTTTTATCTTGAATACTAAAATGTTCACAAAATAAATATCAAAATGCTTAATTTCAATTCCAATTTTATATATAAACCATAATTTTAGCATATTTCCTATTTAGCATATTAACCTGTATATCACAATATGCTAATACAAATAAAGTTACAGAGGGATTATTTACTGAAAATTTAGACATTAAAAAATCTTCAGCAAATCAGTGTCATATATGCACAATATATAAATGTAACCAAGCTATATTCACACTTGCAGAAATAATTAAATTAAATTAAAACTTGGGGACATTAATTGAATAAAATTGCATCCTAGCTTTGAAAAACTCATGCTTTCATTATAATTTAAACAATTTAAATACTGCCGGCGAGTTTCATTTTTCCAGTAAATTGCTGACTACCAAGAAGAAAAAATAAATCACTTTCAGAGATCTAGCTCCATCTAGTGGAATAACTTTATATATTTTTAAATCATGCTATTTCCTCAGTGAATTAGGAAATATTACATCACAGTCTGGGATAAAGAAGGTAGACTGAAATTTATAATCTTTATAATAAAATTCACTTGTGTCTTCATTTCAATGCTTATAAAAATAAAATTCAAACATAATGTAACATAATACAAATTGATATTTTTATCCAATCTCATCCAATTATTTTTTCCCTATGTGAAAATATATTTTAAATAGAACAGCAAGAAACTACAATGTACCATTCTTGCTGTATTACATTTATTATGTACAGTCTGTAATTAGAATTATGCATTATGATAAGTTCATAAAAAGAGAGCTTAAAAGCTGTGATTAGTCCAGAGTTTAATCAAGTCAAGATTAATGACTTTGATTTGAATTGGGATATTAAATTATAGATTCATCTTTACCCTACAGAAGAAGATCCTTATTGTTCACTAAGCAGAATAAATCAACTGTTCTCTAAAACCCTTTAACTTATATTAAACAAATAGGCCACATCACAGGAAGCAGACATGCATGCACATGAATTCAGAAGGGCTTCCTAGTAAGAGAAAACTTACAGAGTTAACAAGACTCACAAAAATATTTATTGCAAATGTTTTCCATGCCATTTCCATGAAATGAACCTGAGCAGCGTCCAAAAGATGATAGAGATAATAATTTTATTATATATGTTTTAATCATGTAATATATGTGCAATATTATACTAAGATACATAGCAACATTTGCAAAACATACAATATTTAACTTCATTCATCATATGCAGAAATTTGAATTAGACATGTATGTTTGCTTTAAAATATAAATAGCTATCAGATGACCCATTCATTTTGTCATGGGGTACAATATTTTCAAGAAAGGCTATACTTCCAGTTAGTTATATGTTAATAATAGATGAAATAATAGATATGCACGTTTAATCTGGTCTCTTATTTCCTTAATCCAATAACCCAACTGAAATAAATATTACTTACATAATTGATTATGTCTCTAAACCATTGTTTTGCTTTCTTCAGCAGAAGTGATTGTTAACTTTCAAAGATTACCTTCAAGTCAATACCACTGTTATTTCATTAATTAACAGTAAATTATTTTAGTCTATATTTTAAATTGAGGAATTATTTCTTCTTGATTATTAGCTTGCATGTAATTATTCTGAGGCAAAGCAAAAAGTTTACCTTTAGCTAATAAATTGTATTCATAGAATAATAATCTACAAATATTGTGCAATGGTTTTAGGGAGGGAAACCCAAAAGGATGTAAAATCCAAACTAATCTAGCATCTCCATTACGTATTTGAAGAGAGAAAACAAAACACCAATTAGATTTGCAAATAACACCAGGTTAGAGATGCTGGAAACCAGGGTGAAGAGAAGAAACTACTGTGAGGGAAAGCTGAAAATAGAAAAGAAGGTAACTTAATATAATTAATTCAATCAAGTAAAAGACGGTCATAAAAGCCAACGAAGAACTAATTTGGAAATAAGTAATATGTAAAATAAGATAATCAGAAAATAATCAGAATAGGTGGAACCAATGAACAAATTAGAAAACAAAGAAACAAAAATATACAGTTCCATTGAATTTAAGCAGAATCAGCTCTAATGTATAACTAGGTGAAAAGAGGAGATCTGGATTCTTTTTGTTTACAAGTAAATCTCCCTGTCACAGTAGCAATTCCAAAACATGCCCTGAAAACAGGGGTGGGATTCAAAATTTTTAACAACCGGTTCTGTGGGCATGGCTTAGGTGGTGGGCGTGGCTTGGTGGTCATGTGACTGGGTGGACATGGCTTGGTGGTCATGTTATTGGCTGGGTGTGTCCAACTCAATATCACTCACATTGAGGCATGTATCTCCTTGCCTGGCCTCTCATGACTGTGGAGATGCTGCAACAGTCGTAAGTGTGAAAAATGGTCATAAGTCACTTTTTCAGTGCCGTTGTAACTTTGAATGGTCACTCCACACAAGCAAAGTACCAGCAAAAGAGGGGGAAAAAACTCCAGAGAAGTTCCTGAGACAGGAAGTCTAGTCCTGCCAAGAACGTAATAAGGGTTAACAGAGAGGCAGTTTCTGTAAGCAACCCCAGAATGTTTCCTTCCTGCCTTCCTCACAGGATTAGGCCAGTAATTTCTTCTAACAACCGGTTCTCCAAACTGCTTAGAATGCTAACAACCGGTTCTAGAGAATAGGTGCGAACTGGTAGAATCCCACCCCTGCCTGAAAACATATGAATCATCAGCTCTACATAAACTAAGCTAGTCTGGGACTTTGCAGTGCTACATCTGCTATTGAGTTGAGTACAATGGTAGCTTTTGTATAAAGTCATCAGTTTGTTCAATTACATTTTTTACTCCATGTTCTTCTTTGAGAATTACCCTTGAGAATTATCCCTCAATTTCAGTCAATTCATTTACTGCTAACTCTAAAATCTCCTTTCCCAGTTAAGTTCAGAAATATGTTTTAATACCAGCATAGGCAATAAATGAATGTTAATGAACTCCAGCAAAATAAATTCTCCACTGTGATTTGGAGATGATTGAAATATATTTTACAATGCAAGATGGAACCATAGAAAGTACACAGTGTTTTGCTGAGTAGCAACTGTCAGAAGGAGGCAGTTATAAAAATGAAAATATCTATGAAGATTTTTTGGTGAGGGGTATCTGAAGTAGATAATAAAATAAATAGCATATCTTAACTTCACAAATACGGCAGAGTTACAATGGCTCACCTGTAATATAACCGGTGTTTCCAACAGAGGTATCAAAGTATGTTTTCACATCTTGATTCTTTATCATTTCAAATATTGTTTTGCTGTTGTTCTTTTGCTTTTAAAAATTGCTTTTAATTGCTTTTTAAAAAAACAAAAAATTATTGCAAATAATTTAATTTTATGTATTTTCCAGAGTCTTTTCTTTTTCTTAAACTAATATGTCATGGAAATAACATCATATTTATATATTTTATTTTGGACAGACCCAGTTTTACAGGAAGTTTGGCGATGCCCTCAGACTGTGGCACATGGTTTGACTGAGATTTTGGTCATCACTTGGAATGTGATGAACAGCTTTAAAGGATTCTGGATGAAATGAATTGTTCGGACCCCTTTCAGACAATATTCAGCTTAATGTAGGGAATGGAGACAGCATTGATCACATGTTTGGATGACCTCTGGCAGGAGCAGAATAGGGGTAGGACATCCAATGCAGCTCTTCTTGACCTCTCAGCAATTTTCAATGCCATCAATCATGTTATTCTATCGGACCATCTCCAGGAGATGGCACTGTGGTGTGTTAGTTCTGCTTTCTCTGGAGCTGATTCCAGTTGGTATTAATAGCCGGGGGAAAGGTCCAGTCCAGAACCTCTACTTTGTGGCCTGTCTCAGGGACTTGGTTCTTTCTCCCTTCCAGAATGGAATGGAATACTTTATTTGCCAAGTGTGAGAAATTTGTCTCAGGTGCAGTACATGCAAAGCAACAGAATAATAATTGTAATAATAATAATAATAATAATAATAATAATAATAATAATACCAATAAGAGCAGGGAGTAAAGAAGATAATAAGGATAAGTGATAATACTGCAGCCATACTACAGGGGTAAATATAGTATAGACATTAGACAGCACTGTGAGAATTAGGTGTTCTGACTGATGGTGCGAGGGAAAATCCTGTCCCTGTATCTAGTTGTTTTGGCATGCAAAGCCCTGTAGCACTCTCCTAAGGGGAGGACTTGAAACAGTTTATATTCAGGATATGATGGGTCTGTAGATATCTTCTCAGCCCACCTTGTGATCTGTGCAATATATCAACACAAATCAACATGACACTGCTATATCTCCTTGATTTGGTGGCACTGCAATCAATGAACAGAATTTTTTTTATAATAAAATAATATTTCTTAAATTATTACCTGGTTATAACACAGTTTTGTATTATTCATTAGGAATCATTTTTCTCAAAGTTCTCTAATGAAAATGTTTCATTGAATTATACATAAATTTCTTAAATTAAAGCCACATACTTTCCAATGAAAACGAACTATTGATTATAGATTCATTGGAATGAAATAAGTAAGTTTCACTACAGTTACTGCAGTTACAGTTAAAGTAAGATATAATTTAATCTCTAATTTTTCTACATCTCTACAAAGTTTCCTTCAAGTATGTTTTGCTCCTTCAAATATGTTTTATAAAGGCCTGTGAGAATACTATTATGCAGGGGTCCCCAACCCCCAGGCCATGGCCCACTACTGGGCCATGGCCTATTTGCAGTGACCTATTTGGGTCATTGACTGGCAGGCCAGCACATATGCGTTGGTCTGCTGCTTGCGTAAGTTGAGCTGCGCATGCATGTGCGCAGCAACCTACTGCTCACATGGCCCAGTTCCCCTCTCCTTCCTGCCACTGCCAAGACGCAAACATTGGGGACCACTGCATTAGGGTATAACTGTAAGGGTATAATATACTGGGATTTCCTAGAAAATTAATTTGGTAGGATTATGACATAAAGAAATTAAATTTATTTCCTCTGCAGAAGTTCATATTCTTTACAATGGATGGTAGGGTAAGAATGTATATAAACAGGCAGTCCTGATTTAATTAATATTTTAAACTATATCTCCTCTTTTTCTTAGAGCCTTGGTGGTGCAGGCTATTAAATGCCTAGCACTTAGTTCCAGCTGCCTGCAATTAGTGCAAGCTCGAATCCCACCAGACTCAAGGTTGACTCAGCCTTCCATCCTCTCAGGGTAGGTAAATTGAGGACCCAAGATTGTTGGGGGCAATAAGCTGACCTTGTAAAAATGCCGCTTAGTAATAAGCAGGCATATACAATGGAATGAAGGTGATTGCTGAGCACATTGGGTTGTGCTCAAACATTGTAAGCCGCCCTGAGTCTCCGGAGAAGGGCGGCATATAAATATGAATAAAAATAAAAATAAAATAAATAAGAGTGATTTCATCTACAGTAAAATGATGATTATACCTCCAATAAACTTAGATAATTTTAATAATGATTAAATGAAGTGTTGTATCCCTGAATATTGAGAGGATGCTCCGCTTTGACCTTATCAAAGCAAGATAAAAGAAGATCTGCATAGCCTTCACAGTTATCAACATGACAAGCAATTATTACATCCTACATTTAACTAAAAAGAAAGCTGGTTATGTCTTCAAAAAAATTAAGATTGCAGAGTCATCTTAGAAATGCTAAAAATGTAAACAAGGAAGTAGATGTTTTCTTTTTCTGTTTGATCTTTCCTTTTGGAGAGGGAGTTAATCTCAGGCTATCTTCCTTTCAGATAATTATAGTAATTTTGCATCTTTTTTAAAAAAATCAGCTAGTCACTTAATATTACAGCAAGCATAGTGTTAATTATGTTAGGAAAAAGTAGAATTCAAGGAAAGGAAATGTGATTGCTTTATTTTTTAAAATAACTATCCATTTAGAGCTAAACCGTAGCATATCCATTTAAAAGAAGTCCCTGGCATGTCTTGGGCTTTTTTTTTTCCTGCTCTCACATTGGAAAAATAAAACCCTCCTTTTATGTGGTAGAATAATCAGTCCTGAAGCATTCATCTTCATTGGAACAGAGAGGACATTATAAAATATGCAAGATATAATTTAATCTCCAATTTTTCTACATCTCTACAAAGCTCCTTCAAGTATGTTTTGCTCCTTCAAATATGTTTTAAAACAATTCAAAATGAATTGAGCTGAAGTAGCTGAAGTTTAGTTACATTTGCTTTCAGGCTGGATTGGCTTTAGTCCACAGTCAGCCTTAAATGGTTTGTAGATGAGGCTGCTATGTACCAATATGATTGAGGTTAGCTGAAAGCTTGGATCACCTTTATCATTTATCATTACCCTATTCAACTGAAATATGAACAAACAAAAATCTCTTTTGATTTTGGCAACATTTGAGCCCACCTCTAGGTTTCCAACCCAAGTACATCTGCATATTATTAAGTTTGTGCCCAGTAATTTAGTCCTGGCACTGTTTGCATAGGTATGTTTGAATTCCAAAAAATATACAGTGGCTAGAGAGTTCTTTGGAGACAAGGTTTCTTTCCAAATCAATATTTGTGTACATTAGCTATTTTTTTCCATTTTAAAGTTAGAATACCAGAATAAAATCTCATAATTACAGATTTGTACATGCATCGAAAGCAATTGTATGCAGCCTGTTCAAATAGGCTGATAAGGAGATGTTTCTTTCCAGAAATATGCTACAAACATCTTTCTCCTTATTTCAAGCTTTGTTGTTCTAGAAAATGGTATTTGAAGCAAAAGAAAAATGCATATACTCATATTTAATAGGTTTTTTTATTATTATTCATTTAAAACAATGACTTCTTATTTCCTTTCATTGTTCATTTCAGTGTCAAACTATTTTGCTAAACTGATTCAATCTACATGAATAATAAAGTGGGATTGAAGATACCTCTAATACAGTAATTTGTTCCTTGGTTATTTGTTTCTTGACTGATAACCTTTATTCTGAGTTTATTCATTTGGATTAAAAATAACAACAACAATAATAATAATGTACTTCTTCACTGATCATCTTGTCAGAGAATGGAATGCCAGGAAGATAAAATAAAACAAAACGGATGTTACAGTAAATGAGAGACAGATCAGAATCTTCTGTTATTTAGAAAAAGGATAAAATTTGCAAGAACTGGTCCTCATAGAGCTAGTTCAAACATACATGAGCACAAGGGTGGGATTCAAATTTTTTAACAACCGGTTCTGTGAGCGTGGCTTAGTTGGTGGGCGTGGCTTGGTGGTCATGTTATTGGCTGGGCGTGGCCAACTCAATATCACTCATATCGAGGCACGCATCTCCTTGCCTGGACTTTCATGACTGTGGGGATGCTGCAACAGTCATAAGTGTGAAAAATGGTCATAAGTCACTTTTTTCAGTGCCGTTGTAACTTTGAATGGTCACTCCACACAAGCAAAGTACCAGCAAAAGAGGGGGAAAAAACTCCAGAGAAGTTCCTGAGACAGGAAGTCTAGTCCTGCCAAGAACGTAATAAGGGTTAACAGAGAGGCAGTTTCTGTAAGCAACCCTAGAATGTTTCCTTCCTGCCTTCCTCACAGGATTAGGCCAGTAATTTCTTCTAACAACCGGTTCTCCAAACTGCTTAGAATGCTAACAACCGGTTCTAGAGAATAGGTGCGAACTGGTAGAATCCCACCCCTGCATGAGTACCATTTCCTGATTGTTGGTCTGTTTTTTTTTTAAATGAGTTTTAATCCTTGTCAAATAGTAATATCTATCTATACAGGAGCGTAATGGCTCAGCAGGTAAAGACAATGAGCTTGTCAGCTGGAAAGTTGACAACATGGATTCAAAGACCCAAGTGCCATGCAATGGGATGAGCTCCCCTTCCTTTCCCCAGCTCCTGCCCATCTAGCCATTCGAAAGCATGCATATACAAGTGGATTAATAGGTACTACTTTGGTGGAGAGGTAACAGCATTCCATGCAACTTTGGCATATAGCCATGCTGGCCACACGATCACAGAAAATATCTTTGAACAACGTTGGTTGAGAATTCAGATAAGTATCTAACAACAGTCGAAGTAAAAGTAAAAGTGAATAAAAACAGTTTATTAAGCTTATATGCAAATAAGATTAAGTGAGTAAGATTCTATGTTATTTTTAATCTCTGCATATTCATCATTATCAATTTAAAAATAAAATTTTGAACATTGTGTGAACTTAAGACTTCTTTTGTTACTCACATAGCCTGCGGGAAGGAGACTGGAACGTGGTATTCCTACCTTCAGTGTCACACCTTAGGAGTGGATTTCTTCAAGGAATTCTCTTGAATATCCCCATCTTATTACAGGCACCTGGAAACTGGGGTAAGTAACCATTATAATAAGTTCTGTGCAATAGGAAAAAAACAAGTATCTAGAAATAGAAATATTCCAATTAGATAGCACAGCAACAGGAATAGATGGCAATCAGAAAAAACTGAACTATGTTCATCTGTCAGGCAAGAATAATATTCATACCTTAAGCCCATGGGCAGTTGGAAGATAATGGACACTACAAATGGAGCCAAGCCAGGCATACTGGAGTGAGGAGGAGTGCTGGAGGAGTAATACCTCTTTATAAAAAACTTGGTCCAGCTGGCTCGGCTGGTAGCACCTCGTAAGGCCCCCTTTCCAGGGTTACAGGAGAAGATGGTCAACAGTTTTGAAGGCAGAAGAGGGCTTTATGCCCCAATGGCAGATAAAACGGTAGAACCATCTTCTAGGAGAAGAGAAACTCTGATTTCAAACCTCCACTGCCTTGTGGCTATATCTATTATTGGAAAAAGCTTCAGGAGTCAACCTCAAGGCAAAATCTGGAGCCAGAGTCCTGGAAGCAGCTCGTGACTGTGTACAATCACATTATGGTAACTCCTGCGATGGAGCTGGAACTAATCATATTGGCTCTGCTGTTCCGTTAGACTATTTCAGTGACATAGAGAGGAGGGATCTGCTGATTGGGTAACAGTTTATCCTCCATATTAAATTACCCAGGCGTTGTGCTCTGGAGGACACTCTAGCTTTGCATACAGCATTGAAGCAACACGGGAAATGGCAGTTACCGGTTATAAGTCTTTGCTCAATTGGCGTAGAGTGTGATGCCAGGGGCTACTTTCAATGATGGGAGAAGTCATCGTACCTCATTGGGCAGCTACCTCCCGCCTTAAGCTGAGCAGCCCCCAGCTAGTAAGGTGCTGCATCCATGCACCCTATGAGGTCTGTTAACCTACAGGGTGCATGGAGCAGATCAATAACCCTGCACCATGCAATAAGAAAACTTTGGCCCTAAAGTTGGGCACTTGGAATGTTCGGACAATGACCCCCGGCCTTTCTGATGATCTGCAGGAAATAGATGATGCACATAAGACATCTGTCATTGACATGGAGCTGAGCACACTGCAGATGGACATCCACAGCCTTCAAGAGACAAGGCTGTCAGACTCAGGATCTGTTAAGGATAGAAACTTCTCATTCTTCTGGCAGGGAAAACCATCAAATGAGAATAGGGAATATGGAGTTGGCTTCGTGGTCAGAAACACTCTATTAGGACTCATTACTCCACCTGCTGCAGGAAGTGAAAGAATCCTGTCCCTGCAGCTCCATTCATCAGCAGGGCTGGTTACTCTTATTAGTGCACATGCACCGACATTATCTTCTTCAGTAGAATCTAAAGACGAATTCTACGATGATCTGGCTGCCACTATTAAGAAAATCCCTGAGAAAGAACCATTGTTTATCCTTGGCGATTTCCAGCTACGCCCTTACCTGAGCCGAGATGCCCTTTGAATGGTCACTCATGTGCTCATCACCTCTAGGATCAATTACTGCAATGCTCTCTACATGGGGCTGCCCTTGCGGACTACCCGGAGGCTACAGCTGGTGCAGAATGTGGCTGCGCAGGCTGTGATGGGAGTATCCCGATACTCCCATGTTACACCCCTCCTGCGCGACCTGCATTGGCCTTCCGGGTTAGCTTCAAGGTGCTAGTAACCACCTATAAGGCCCTAAATGGCTTGGGTCCAGGGTACTTGTGGGAACACCTCCTGCCAGTATCATCATATGCCGATCGTCCTGTTCGCTCCCACAGGAGGGGCCTCCTGGCGTTACTGTCGGTCAGACATTGTCGGCTGGTGGTTCCCAGGGCTAGGGCCTTCTCTGTGGGAGCCCCCACCCTCTGGAACCATCTCCCTGTGGATCTCCGTTTGGCCCCTGACCTCCGCTCCTTCCGCCGGGACCTAAAGACTTGGTTATTTCAACAGGCCGGCCTGGAATGACCCGGGTGGGATTTTTTACTGTTTTAATTATTTTAATTAATGTTTTACTGTTTTATTGTTATTTATTCTGACTTGTTATATTTAATGCTTGTTTTATGTAAATTTGGTCCTGTTTTATTGTTAGCCGCCCTGAGTCCTTAGGGAGAAGGGCGGCATACAAGTCAAATAAATTATTATTATTAATTATTAATGCCAGAGTTGGAGATGACCATAGTTCTTGGGCCACTTGTTTAGGTCAATTCGGCATTGGGAAGATGAACGAAAATGGCCAACTTCTGCTGGAGTTTTGCTGCTATTACAGTTTTTGCATTAGCAATACATTCTTTAATACAAAGCCTCAAAACAGAGCCTCCTGGAGACATCCAAGATTGAAGCATTGGCACCAGCTCAACTTGATTCTCACCAGGTGCCCCAGCCTTCCCAGTGTTATGATCACATGCAGCTATCAAGGTGCTGATTGTGATACAAACCACTCTTTGATGTGCAGCAGAATAAAACTGCAAACAAAGAGATTGCATCACTCAGAGAAGGAAGACCACGAATTGACATCAGCAAGATTTGCAATCAGGACAGAGTGGAAGAATTTGCTCAAGCACTCAAGGAAACTCTCCCAGGCCTGGCTGAAACAATTGCATCTGAACGATGGGAACATGTCAAGAATGCTGTTTATAACACCGCCTTGTCAGTATTGGGTAAGGAGACCAGAAAGGCAGAAGATTGGTTTGAAGCCCTCTTGGAGGAGCTGACACCAGCCATCGAGGAAAAGAGGAGAGCTTTAATTGCATATAAAGCCTGTTCCAGTGAGTGCAACCTACAGGTTCTGCAAGCTGCTTGTAGTAAACCCCAACAGACAGCCAGGAGATGTGCTAATGATTACTGGCTGCAGCTTTGCTCTCGGATCCAGATAGCAGCTGACACAGGCAACATCAAGGGGATGTATGATGGAATCAAGCGGCCTTAGGTCCAATACAGAAGAAATCTGCCCCCCTGAAGTTGGCTACAGGCGAGGTCATCCAGGATCGAGCACAGCAGATGGTACACTGGGTGCAGCACTACTCTGAGTTATATTCCAAAGAAAATGTTGTAACTGAAGAAGCATTAAATAACATTGAGTGTCTGCCTGTTTTGGAGGAGTTTGACAGTGAACCAACTTTAGAAGAACATAATGGAGACCTGGATTCCCTTGCCTCTGGCAAGGCACCCGGGAAAGATAACATCCCTGCTGAAGTTCTGAAGTGCTGTGAAGAGATCATCCCCACTGAACTGCATGAAATCTTCTGTCTTTGTTGGAGGGAAGGTGGAGTGCCGCTGGACATGAAGGATGCAAATATCATCACGCTGTATAAGAACAAAGGTGGCAGGAGTGACTATAACAACTACCGTGGCATCTCTCTTCTCAGAGTTGTAGGGAAGCTGTTTGCCCATGTTGTACTGAAGAGGCTCTAGGTGCTTGCAGAGAGAGTCTATCCAGAATCACAGTGCAGATTCTGAGCCAACAGGTCCACTACTGATACGGTATTTTCCCTTAGACAGTTGCAGGAGAAGTGCAGGGAACAAAGACAGCCACTTTTTGTAGCCTTCATAGATCTTACAAAGGCTTTTGACTTGGTTAGTAGGGATGGCCTTTGTAAAATCCTCCACAAGATTGGATGTCCACTCAGCTCCTCGACATCATCAGGTCCTTTCATGAGGAAATGAAGGGTATGGTAGTTTTTGATGGCTTAACATCAGATTCCTTTGATATTCGAAGTGGAGTGAAGCAGGGCTGTGTCCTCACACCAACTCTATTTGGGATCTTTTTTGCTGTCATGCTGAAACACACTTTTGGAACTGCAACAGAGGGTATTTATCTCCAGACCAGATCAGATGGAAAACTCTTTAATCTCTCTCTAGATTGAGAGCAAAGACCAAAGTCCAGATGACATGCTTGCAGGATTTCCTCTTCGCTGACGATGCTGCAGTTACTGCTTACTCTGCTGAAGATCCTTCAACAACTTTTGGATCATTTTAGCAAGGACTGCCAAGATTTTGGACTAACAATCAGCCTGAAAAAAATCACAAGTCATGGGTCAGGATGTGGATTCACCTCCCTGCATTACAATTTCTGCACAAGAACTGGAGGTCATCCATGACTTTGTGTACCTTGGCTCAACTATCACCGACACGCTCTCTTTAGACACTGAGCTGAATAAATGTATTGGTAAAGCAGCCACCACATTTTCCAGACTTACAAAGAGAGTATGGCTTAAAAAGAAGCTGATGGAACATACAAAGATTCAGGTCTATAGAGCCTATGTCTTCAGCACACTCTTGTACTGCAGTGAGTCTTGGACCCTTTATGCACGACAGGAGAGAAAGTTGAACACCTTTCATATGTGCTGTCTCCGACCTATTCTTGGCATCATCTGGCATGACAAAGTTCCAAATAACGCAGCCTTGGAATGTGCTAGAATTTCTAGCATGTGTATACTATTGAAACAGCGACATCTACGCTGGCTTGGGCATGTCGTGAGGATGGCTGATGGTCGGATTCTGAAAGATCTTCTATATGGAGAATTAGTGCACGGAAAGCACCCTAGAGGGAAACCACAGCTGTGATATAAGGATATCTACAAGAGGGGTCTAAAGGCCTTGGGAATGGACCTCAACAGCTGGGAAACCTTGACCTCTGATCATTCAGCTTGGAGGCTAAAGAAGCAGCATGGCCTTCTTCAATTCGAAGAGGCCAAGAACCAGCGAAATCTGGGGGCTGGACAGGAGACAGACTGTATCATCTGTCCTCAGCGTGGAGGGGATTGACACTCTTGAATTGGCCTTTTTAGCCACACTAGTTGCTGTTTTAGGACCTCTTTCCATAGCATGATACCATAGTCTCTTGAGACTGAAGGATGCCAATTCGTTCCAATTCAAGCCCATGAATATCCCATAAGGAGCAGTGAAATTATGCATTTGGCTTCCATATTATGCAAACATGAATTATTCTTATTTGTAGCTCAGGGTTGAAATGAGGGGTCCTTGGTGCTTTCTGAGCTTGTTTTTTCAAACGTTTCATTACTCAAATTTGATAACATAAGTGCTGATCATCAGAAATGTCTGCAAGAAAACAACCAACTCAGAGAGCACCAAAGGCCCCTCATCTACAATTCTTTCCCAATTTAGTTTAAAGCACTAAACAATGTTTTGATTTGCTCAAATGTCTGCAAGGGTTGCCACTGGCTTAACCTGGTTTGTCCCCGCTGCATGCCCACTCTCACTTTTAATAAAAATGTTAAGTCTCTTAGCAGAGACCTTTTGAGTATATGTGAGCAAACACAATCATAGATCTTTTCCCATTGTTTTCTTCACATTCAGTCTTTTTCATTTCGTGACATGCTGAAAAAACTAAGAACTCCTTTTCTTTAACTATTCTGAAATGCCAGGTAAGGTCTCTACAGTACATAGCTGTTACCAAACTTTCATGAATCATGAAATATGTGATGCAGCAGACAGTTTGAACTGGAGCTGTGGAAGAAATGGCTCCATTTGAAATAAATCCCTTTTAAGGCCAGTGGAAAGCCAACTCTATCTTTGGATCCTGAATACTGATCACCTTCATTTCTGGCATATTTTTTTGCTTTCTGTGGGCAAAACTTTTCTGATGTGGACATGTAGGTCTTCCATTGACTCTAGACCATAACCAAGGGGGAATCATAAAGGCTAAGTTATAGATGTGGCTTGCTAGCCTGTTCAAGGCAGGAAAAAACAAGAGTGTATTCAGTTTTGACAGTCAGTCTTGTGCTATTTTTTTTTCTCAGAAAAGCTTTTTCTGACCTTTTGCCTGCTACATTTTGAGAGTTGGGGGCTCCTACAAAGCTTTTATATGATACGGGGACTTGACAGAAATTAAAGAACACCTAACAAACATTTGGTTTTCTTGGCAATAAAAATTAAGTAATAACAGCAAGATGAGGCGGAGAGTGATGACAATTTTACCTGATTCATCGTTCACCAGATCCTGATGCCTCCAGAGGGTGCAGAAAGTATTTGAAAAATAAATTGGCCAAATGTTTAGTCAGAGAAGAACAGCAAGAGGTGCTGAGGCTGGGTTTATCATTATTATGCTGGGAAACAAACAGGTTAGGAAAGCTCTTCCAAATGAGGATTTAAGTAGGGCAGAGCTAGGTTGAAATCTCAGCTCAGCTTAGCAACCATCTGTGGACTTGGGTTAGGCTAATCTTTTTTCCTCTTAAGCTGCTCACAGGCCTATGAAGAGGAAAAGGAAGGTGAATGTGAACTGCTTAGGACTAGAAAGAAAAATATACACATCAAGTGAATTTAAAAATGTATTTGCACGGGAACAAATGTAAAGTACAAATTGTTATGTATGTAGGTTTGAATGTTATTGGTTTATTTGAACTGTTCTTGTAAAATGTCAAATGGTATTGGTTTAAATAGTGCGGGAAGAAACCCTGCACTCCCATTGGCTGGCAACCATGGCTGCAGGCTATAAGAGGCAGCCATAGCCCAGCCAACTCGGGTCCATTCGAGCTGTAGTCACTGAATAAACTCTTTGCTGGAACTCCTCGCGTCTGACTCTTCATGCAGACTTAACACTGGCGACGAGGATGGGATTTCCCTGAAGAGAAGACGATGCGAAGAACAAGCAAAAGAGCGAGATGGCTGCGCTGAACACCCCCCCAGCCCCGTTCGATCTGGCGGCAGAAGACTGGGAATCGTATGCGGATCGCTTCCAGATGTACCTGGAAGGAAACGACCTCGCTGACATTCCCGAGAGACGGAAGAGGGCGGTATTTCTCATGCACTGCGGTCCGGCAGTCTTCAAAATGGCGAAGGCGTTAGCGGGAGCTGCAGAGCTGAAGGTAATGGAATGGCCTGATTTAGAGAAACTTTTAAGAGCCCATTACGCCCCACAAGTATCGTGCCTCATTAAGAGACACGAATTTTACCATCGGGATCAAGGGGAAAGTGAGAATGTTAATGACTTTGTGGCAAGTTTAAGGGACATTGGGGTGCTTGTGATTTTACCAACTTAGAAGAGGCCATGCGTGATCGGTTTGTTTTAGGCCTCAAAGATAAGGTCTTACAAAGCAAACTGTTAATGAAACCTAAGATCACGTTTAAAGAGGCCATTGAAGAAGCTGTTTCAGCGGAAGCCACCAAGTCCTCAGCAGCGGCCATGAAAAGATTAACAAGGCCTCAAGCCAGGCCTCAAGCCATTCTGATGGGGAAAAATCCACAACAGCCCATTGAACAAATAGACTATGATTCAGATTGCAGTGAGGCAGAGGAGGGATTTTTAGACTCAGAATGGAAAAGAAGAGAAAAGACTCTGGGAGAAATAGGCAAGGATTCTATTGCAGAGGCTGTGGCGGGGGCCACCCCCACACTGAATGCAAGTTCTTTGACTCCATCTGCCTACGTTGTGAGAAACGGGGTCACCTAGCCAGAGTCTGCAAATCATCCAGAACTCCACCTAGTAGGAAAAAATTTCCTGACAAAGACTTTAAGCCCAACAATTTCCTTGAAAAGATGGGGCGAAAGTCAGAAGCAAATGGCAAGAATGAAAATCACCAAACAATCACTATTGGTCATTCTTCACCCTTAAAAAGCAGAAAGGTACACGTGAAGGTGTTTATTGAAGGAAGGCCTTGCCAAATGGAAGTGGACTCAGGCTCTTATTTATCTATGGTGTCATGGGACACTATCCACAGACTCCTTCCCAACATTCAGAAGAAACATTTCCAGAAGCAAGCACTGACTCTTAAAGACTACCAAGGGAACAAGATTCCAGTAGTTGGAGCAAGAGATTTCAACGTGCAGTTTAAAGGCCACACCAAACGTTTGCCTCTGACCATCGTGGACAAGGATCGCCCAAGCTTGCTGGGACTTGAGTGGTTCAAGCCACTAGGCATCGAGGTGACTGGCATCAATCACATGAGCAGCTCTGAATGGGAGGAGTCCTTGAAGTCTGAGTTTCCAGAGGTCTTCAGCGAAGGACTGGGCAAGTATATGGGGACCCCTATTGCTTTCAGCCTAGACCCCAAGGTGCCCCCAATTCGTTTAAAGCCCAGGAGGGTTCCATTTGCTTTAAAGGAAAAAATTGATGCACAATTAGATAAACTTATTGCTCAAGCGGTTTTAGAGCCTACTGACCACTCCAGATGGGAAACACCCATAGTCACACCAGTCAAGGCTGATGGGTCAGTGAGAATCTGTGGTGACTATAAGGGGACACTTAACCATGCTGCAGCAGAGTGCATACCCAGTACCAGTTGTGCATCATCTGCTCCATTCCCTTGGCAGGGGTACAGTATTTGCCAAACTGGACTTGGCTCAGGCATATCAACAATTAACAGTTGATGATGCCACTGCAGAGGCCCAAACAATTGTGACTCATAGAGGTGCTTTCAAATGTAAAAGGTTACAATTTGGAGTAAGCGTGGCACCTGGCATTTTTCAAAGCCTTATGGAAAGAATGTTGCAAGGACTGCCTTACTTTGATGATGTGTTAATCTCTGCTGAAAATGACACTCAGCTTCAAGAAAGACTCAGAGAAGTCCTTACCAGATTCAGAAAAGCGGTTTAAAAGTCAAGGAAGACAAATGCACACTCAAAACAGACAGAGTTGAGTTCCTGGGGTACATGATTGACAAGCATGGCATCCACCCTACTGATGCCAAAGTTAAAGCAATCAAGGAAGCCCCTAAACCTAAATGCAAGACAGATTTACAAGCCTTCCTTGGACTCATTAACTTTTATCACATGTTTCTACCTCACAAAGCATCCATTGCTGAACCTTTACATCGCCTGCTTGATAAGAAGGCTGTTTGGATCTGGGGGAGGAAGGAACAATCAGCATTGAACAGTATTAAGAGACTAATCACATCTGATGCTGTATTGATACAATTCTCTGAGAATTTGCCTGTTGTTCTGACTTGTGATGCATCCCCTTTTGGAGTGGGGGGTGTTTGAGTCACAGGCTTCCCAGTGGAAGAGAAGCCCCTATTGCATTTTACTGTTGCACTTTGTCCAAAGCAGAGAGGAATTATAGCCAACTGGACAAGGATGCATTAGCAGTTGTTGCAGCTGTTAAGAAATTTCATGAATATCTGTATGGCAGGTCATTCACCATTGTTACAGATCACAAAACTTTATTAGGCATTGTGGCAGGAGACAAACCTACACCTAATATCCTGTCACCAAGAATGCTGAGATGGACTGAATTTCTTGCAGCCTATTCATACAAACTGATTCACAGGCCTGACAAGGACATTGGACATGCTGATGCACTGAGTCGTTGCCCACTGCCTTGCCACAAGGAGGACTTTGAACTTGAAACACACACCTTTTTCCTAGAGACTGTTGCTAAGCTTCCAGTCCATGCTGCTGAGATTGCCAGAGAGACTGCCAAAGACGCTGTGTTGGCACCTCTTATAGGCTGGATTAAGAAAGGTTGGCCTCTTCAAGATCTACCTCACCTTGCCCAACCTTTTAAGTCCAGGCAAACTGAATTATCTGTATTAAGAGGATGTATTTTGTGGGGTAACAGGGTGGTTATTCCTGCAAAACTGCAAAGGGAGGTTTTGGAAATGTTACATGAGGGTCATCCTGGGATTGTAAGGATGAAGGGATTGGCCAGGAGTTATGTATGGTGGCCAGGTATTGACAAAATGGTTGAAAACTGGGTAGCATCTTGTCCCAATTGCCAGGTAGTCAGGCCTGCTCCACCTCACGCCCCCACACAGGAATGGGAATGTCCTAGGGGCCCATGGTCTAGGATCCACATTGATTGCGCAGGCCCTATGAGAGGGCACACTTTTCTAGTTATAGTAGATGCATATTCCAAATGGCTAGAGGTAATCCCTATGGCATCCACCACAACTGATGCTGTTATCAAGCAGCTTAAAAAGATTTTGTAACCCATGGGTTACCAGATGTCCTTGTCTCTGACAATGGCTCTCAATTCACATCTAACATTTTTGAATCCTTTCTAGCACAACAGGGTATCAGACATGCCCTCACTGCCCCTGGGCACCCTTCGGCTAATGGCCGGGCTGAACGCATGGTACGCTTTACCAAAGAGAAGCTTCAGCAACTGGGTCCTGGGGACATCACTGAGAAGCTTGAAAAACTTCTTAGTGTTCAGCACATCACTCCTAGCCCATCAAATAACTTGTCCCCAGCAGAGTTGTTGATGGGTAGGAAACTTAGGTCTTCCCTTGACCGCCTTCATCCCACTTACGCACCCAACGCACCACTGGATTCCACTTCCAAAGTTCGTTCTTTCAGTGTGGGAGATTCTGTATATGCTAGGAACCTTATAGGTGAACCTTTATGGATTCCTGCTGAAATAACTCACATCACTGGCCCTTGTTCTTACAGGGTACAAACAGAGGATGGCCTCCTCTGGAGCAGGCACATTGACCAACTTAGATCCAGGTTCCTCAGGAACATCGCCCCTGTCTCTCTTGCTTCCTCACCTGATGTCACTTCTAGGGGGAAGGGGGGGAACAGGAGGAAAATCAGCAAGCAAGAATCAACTCCATGTGTAACGAGCCATTACGACAGGAACCATCCCGAATCCTGTCACAATGCCAAGATCCATCCTTAGAAGTGGAAGATTGCACATCACTACCTGACTTGGGTGCTGACATTGGAATGGAGATGGGTTGGGAGGAGAGACCAGATTCTAACAGTCTAACAGGGTCTCCTTTCACAGGAAGTCCCAACAGGGAAATGTCAGCAGACACATTTCCCTCTCACTGGGTGAGAACGTTAAAACTTCTGAACCACGAAGGTCTCAACGACACGTAAGAGCCCCACCTATTTAAAGGAATACATTAGATAGGTTGGGGTTTGGTATGGACTGAACCTAGTGGGGAGGGGTGTTATGTATGTAGGTTTGAATGTTATTGGTTTATTTGAACTGTTCTTGTAAAATGTCAAATGGTATTGGTTTAAATAGTGCGGGAAGAAACCCTGCACTCCCATTGGCTGGCAACCACGGCTGCAGGCTATAAGAGGCAGCCGTAGCCAAGCCAACTCGGGTCCATTCGAGCTGTAGTCACTGAATAAGCTCTTTGCTGGAACTCCTCGCATCTGACTCTTCATGCAGACTTAACACAAATGTAATCATAAAACTCTAAAGCACGCATATCCAGCTGGATGTCTACACAATCCAAAAATAGGTTTATATAAAATCAGTGCAACAGGGGCAAAATAAGTTTTGCTACATTCCCCGATATACAGTCATACTTTTTTTTTCACTTTTAAAGACATGGCTCCAGTTTTATTGCCTCAATCCTGCCCTTCTCCAATCACAGTAGACAATTAACAACAATAATTGACTTGTTTCCTTTTGTTTCTCATTTTCAGCATTAAAAAGTTATTTCTATCTGTTCACTGCCACTAGATGGTGCCCTTCTCTTACAGGCGAAGTAATAGGAGTTCTGATATGTGAGGACTGTCAACTCTGGCATTTTCTCATTGAAGCTTTGGCAGATAAAAGGAAGTTCTAAAATTTCTTAAAGACATTAACTTTCAGTAAAATATTCCAATCTGAAACCTACCTTTAATATTCAAAGGGCTGTTTCTGCTGTTATCATGGCCCTAGTTTGCTGTGGCAAGCATGTAACCAGTCAGATTACCTGTGAAGCTGGTTCATAAGCTTTTTTTTAAAATCAAAATAATGGTTTAACTTGGGAGGGTAAAGTTACTGATACTTGGTATATGGAGGATTTTGTGCCATTTAGTCTGGAGCTATTTCCTGCTCTCATTAAAATTATTTTTCCACCTTTTAGGTATATAAAACTGTTATTTTCCCATTTGTGAAGAGAAAATAGAGATCTGAGCAATGTAAGCCAAAAACAACAAAATATTCTTGGCTTAGAAGTTTGTGTGGGATGTGTGTGAAAAGTGCTCTACCGTCTATAAAATTGAGATTTTATGAGGAGGCGGTTAAGTTTAGTGTATCACAGATGTGGTACAATCTGTACAGTTCTGATATGTTTCAAATAATTGGCTTTATTAAGCACCAAAACATATTCTAAGTGGAAGTACTTTAGAAGAATACACACTGTGTGGAAAATTAAGCTAATCACTGTGTGATGGACTGACCAAATGACTCTCCCTTGCTGTTCATCTTACTTTTTTTTTATTTGAAATCATAACATGCACCTTGATCTGTTTTATTACACTGGCCAACTATCCAATCATAACTCCTCATTTCTCTCCTCAGCTATTATTTTTTTGGTAGAAACTTCCTTGTAGTTTGTTGTTCTGGGCCCTCAAGTTACCAAGCATCAACCAGGCATAATTTGTTTCTGAGGAATTATTTATTATAGCTTCATTATTATGATGTTGTCTGACTGGTACAGAGAACAAATACAAATTTCATTTTGCACCTCCCTGTTTCCTGAAGCCTGGACACTTCTGTCAACAGAAAGACAGTTTAATCTAAGGAAATCCAGTCAGATTGGTTTAGACAGACTGAATCTGGCCGGGAGATTTAAAGCGTTCTGAAAAGGAGAGACCACATACATAGGATACTTCAGTTTAAAAAAACTGGACCACAAATGTAAAGCCATTTCATACATTCATTCAAACAAATAATCTGACATTAATTCCTACATTGCTATAATCAATGGTCTTTTCTGACTACAGAACCAGACAGTGGTCATAATCTAAAAAAGCAGTTTGACTTGCTTACTGCTGATGTAATGGAAATTTGCAAAGAAAGCCCCAATTGTACAGACTATTTCTTTATATAAATAGCCCCTTTGGATTGCAACCAGTATCAATTCTCTGTAGGAAAGAGACCAATTACAATGTAAACCAAATGCTCTTGCACTGAGAAGCTGTCGATTACAATGGCTTAAACACTGCCTTGTAGTCATAGCAGATTGCAAGCAGACATAAACCAACAGTTACCTTTACCAAGTTTCAAGAGAAATTACTGGGATGGGTTGTATAAAAAAAAACCCTAATTAACTAAACACAGAGAGAGAGAGAGAGAGGGAGGGAAGGAGGGAGGGAGGGAGGGAGGAGGGAGGGAGGGAGGGAGAGAGTGTCCACAGTGGCTTAAAAACAAAACAACTAGACCAGCAAAGACATATCCAAAGTAAAATAAGAACAAATATTACAATAGGTAAATTTGTAATTATTTAACAGAGGATATACTGACTCAATTTAAAAAAATATTGCAAGTTTTAACAGCCTACAAAATTGCTATCTGTCAGTACGTTCTTTTTGATTTGTCTGCTAAGCTAAGATTTTTTGCTTTTTCCGAATATCTTCAATATCTTTAATGATAATCTAGGACACTATTTCTCCACCTCTCCAGAATAGTGCCTGGGGAATTCTGGAGTTGAAGACCACACATCTTCAAATGGCTTCACATCTTTAGGGCCAATAAAGAGAGTTGATTCTTGAGGTATGTTGAGGCTTAATTTTGCAAGCCAGAATAAGACTACAAGCCAGTAATATGGATAGGAAAAGGCAAATAATAATGAGACAGAAATTTGTTTTGATGTTATTGTGAACTTTTCCATAACATGTTTTTTCCTAAATCCATCCATAAACTGAAACAATCTAAAATTAATAAAGAAGTTTCCAATTAAAATGCACGATATTTGTAACAAAACTGAAGATGTTCTTATAAATGTTAAAATTGTACTGATTATGCTTGCATTTCAGTATTATTCCCTATGCTACTTTTTAAAATATGTATATAGAATTCTTTATTGGCCAAGTGTGATTGGACACACAAGGAATTTGTCTTGGTGCAAATGCCCTCAGTGTATATTCATCAAGAGTCAAGAATCATAAGATACAACACTTAGTAATAGTCACAGGGTACAATAAGCAATCAAATCATACTAGGAAACAGTCCATAAAAATCATTAGGATACAAGCGACAAAGTTACAATCATACAGTCATAAGTGGGAAGAGATGGGTGAAAGGAAGGGAGGATTAATAGTAGTAGCAATAGTAATCCTTGTTTATAAAAAAAATCATATTAGAAAACAGTCAAGAAAAAAATATCTCAAACTACCAATGCTAAAATCAATTATAATGACAATCATTGGCAGAAAAAAATAGGCTGCAAAGTTAAAACCAAAATATACACATTATTATACATTGGTGAATAAAATAAAAAATGAAGCAATTTGAAATTAGTACATTCACTTGTACCTAATTACATGGCTACATAATATTCATTTTATTTATTTATTTATTTATTTATTTATTTATTTATTTATTTATTTATTTATTTATTTATTTATTTATTTATTTATTTATTGGACTTGTATGCCGCCCCCTCTCCGAAAGGGCTTACAACTAAAAACACAACAATAAATATTTTTTAAAAAAGAATTAAACTTGAACAAAATTACACACACACACAGTGTGTGTGTGTGTGTGTGTGTGTACTCCTTTCTTTTCTTTTCCATTGAATTTTTTTGATCAGTGAAGATAAATTGTCGGTCAACCTGAGTCAGAAGTCTCTTGCTGCCCTCCTGTGGCTGAATCCCTAACATCCTAACATATTCCTGTTTAGATTTTTAACATAAAAAAGGTACTGAAAGAATTGACACTTTACTACTCTCTATATACACTTAATCAAAGTTGTTTAAAGTTTAAAATTTAGATTTGATTGGAGACTACTCCTAAAAAAACAGCACTGGACCAGAAGATCTAAGTAATTCTAGGCCAGTAGCCAACTTCCCTTTCATGGACAAGATACTAAGCATCTGGTGGCTGATTAGAGCCAGATACTCTTGCATTTCAGTTGATTTTTAGGGCTGGTTTTTGCACTAAAAACTAACTTTGTTGATGATCTTGGCAGGAGCAAGGCAAGGAAGTGCAATCCTACTGATTATCCTGGCACTTTCAGCAGCCTTCAATATTTCATAGACCATCAGTTCTTTTGGAGACGATTTACAAGTGCTATTCATGCCTGGTTGAACATCTCCCAAAATAATTATAGAAGATTTCTATTTGACCTCAAGGTGTTTATATACTATGGCATTACACAAAACTCAATTTTAATAACCGATACTGTGTAATATTTATAAGAATATGAGTGAGTGAGATCAAAAATCTAAAACAAGCACCTACCAGCAACCTACTGTGTGTCTCATCATCTCTATCAAACCTTTTCACCAAAACCAGGAGAGACAGAATAATTGCTAAATCAGTGTTTACTTAAACAATAATAACTAATGCACTGAAATTCAGTCCAAAAAGAGAAATAGGATATAATCGTATAATAAATAGTTTATCTGCCCAGATGCGTGGTTGTTCACCTTTGGATTGAATTGCACCCTCTCAACACACACAAAAAGAAGCTCCAAAATATTTGTGACATTAAAGAACATGGATTGCCTCTTATATAGATAATATTTTACTATGGTGATTCATGACAGTCAGTTTTGATATCGTACTAGACTACTTGGAGACTAATTAAAAGACTAGGGGGTTCTAGTCTTTAGGCACAAACATTGCCTTGGGTGCAAAAACATCTGGATCACTACTTAAATGCCATCACTATTGACAGAATCACCATCAGTCAGTTGCAAAAGGCAGCTTTATTTGGAACAGTTTACATCCTGCAAACAATACTTTAATACCACCAAGCAACAGTATTGCCTATTCCAAGTCCTTATGATCCACTCCACATTTGGATAAAGTACTAGATCCAATTTAGACATCTTGCTGACTGTGCAATCAGCCATAATAATTATTAAAGGATCATTAATAAATGAGTAATTAAATAAATATTGATGATTAAATGGTATGTTAAACCAACTGATTTTAAAAACAAACAAAACAAAAACACTGATTGCAGCATAGAAATTTAATAAATTATTATTAAATTTCTATGCTGCACTTAGAGTGTTTTTGTTTTGTTTGTTTAATATCAGTTGGTTTAACATACCATTTAATCATTCTGATCTTTATTTAATCACAAATAAAGGGTGATAGCCATGAACTCCTGGGTCAGCTCTGTAGCCAAACCTAGGGATGGCAGATTAAACTACCCTAGGGCAGGGATGGGATTCTACCAGTTCACACCTATTCGCTAGAACCGGTTGTTAACATTCTAAGCAGTTTGGAGAACCGGTTGTTAGAAGAAATTACTGGCATAATCCCATAAGGAAGGCAGGATGGTGGTGTTGCTTACAGAAACTGCCTCTCTGTTAACCTTTATTACATTCTTGGCAGGACTAGACTTCCTGTCTCAGGAACTTCTCTGGAGTTTTTTTCCCCTCCTTTGCTGGTACTTTGCTTGTGTAGAGTGACCATTCAAAGTTACAATGGCACTGAAAAAAGTGACTTATGACCATTGTTCACACTTACGACTGTTGTAGCATCCCCACAGTCATGAGAGGCCAGGTGAGGAGATGCGTGCCTCGATGTGAGTGATATTGAGTTGGCCACTCCCAGCCAATAACATGACCACCAAGCCACGTCCACCCAGTCACATGATCACCAAGCCACGCCCACCAACTAAGCCACACCTACAGAACCAGTTGTTAAAAATTTGAATCCCACCCCTGCCCTAGGGTCAAGTATTAGGGACGTCTTCCCCCTCAATGACCTTCTGATCTCATACCATGCCCACCACCACTTGAATCTGTTATCTCTCCCAAACCTCAAGAGAGGATCTTCTGCCTCCTACCTTGGCCTCAGTGACAGATTAAGGCTCATTGATGTCCTAAGCAACTGACAAATCTTGGTGCCCCCTTCCTTTGTATACACAAGATTTTTTTTAGAAATCTTAATTGTTTTTTTTTCTTTCTCAACTTTGTAGTGCCCCCTTTGGGCCTAGAGCCTTAAGCATGTGCTTAGTCTGCTTAATGGTTAATACACCACTGCTTGGCCTCCCCCCATCTGGGCTAGTGGTCTGCCATTCTCCCAGCCATCCAATTTGTCAAGAAGTAAGTGAAAAGTGGGGAACTGCAGCAACATTTAAACACTAACTCTCAGTACCAGCCAGATCCTTCACTCTCTCCATCCCTCATTTATTCAATGTAACCTCTCCTCAGTAACTAGTCTCTCCACTGACCAGTTGGGGAAGGAGCCCATGCATACATACCCCTTACTCCATCTCAGAGAGGAGTATACAAAGCATTCTAACCAGACTGGGGCCTTTCCCCTATCATCTCAAGGAGGAGGGGGAACTGTTATGTATGCAGGTTTGAATGTCATTGGTTAAGTTTGAACTGTTCTTGTAAAATGTCAGAAATAATTGATTTAAAAAGTGCGGGAAAACCCTGCACTCTGATTGGCTGGCAACTGCGGCTGCTGGCTATAAGTAGCAGCACAGACCAGCCAAATCAGGTCTGTTATGAGCTGTAGTCACTAATAAACTCTTCACTGAAGCACTTCGCGTCTGACTCTTCATGCAAATCTAACACTGGCGACGAGGGTGGGATCCTTCCTGAAGAGAAGACAATGCTGAGAAGAAGCCGAGAGAGATGGCTGTGCTGAACACCCCCCCCAGCCCCATTCAATCTGACGGCAGAAGACTGGGACTCGTATGCAGATCGTTTCCAAATGTATTTGGAGAGAAACGATCTCGCCGACATTTCCAACAAGCGGAAGAGGGCAGTCTTTCTCACCCACTGCGTTCCGGCCATTTTCAAGATGGCGAAGGCATTGGCGGGAGCTGCAGACATGAAGGTAATGGACTGGCCCGATTTAGAAAAGTTATTAAGAGCCCATTATGCGCCACAAGTATTGTGCCTCATTAAGAAACACAAATTCTACCGTCAGGATCAAGGGGAAAGCGAAAACGTTAATGACTTCGTAGCAAGTTTAAGGGACATTGGGGGTGCATGTGAATTTATCAACTTAGAAGAGGCCATGCGCGATCAATTTGTTCTAGGCCTAAAAGACAAGGTTTTGCAGAGCAAATTATAAATGAAACCTAAGATCACGTTTAAGGAGGCCATAGAGGAAGCTTCTTCAGCGGAAGCTACCAAGTCCTCAGCAGCAGCCATGAAGAAAATTAACAAGGCCAAGAAGCCATCCTGATGTGGAAAAATCCACAACAACCCATTGAGCAATTAGATTCTGATTCAGACGGTAGCGAGGTGGAGGAAGGAATTTATAGACTCAGAATGGAGAAGAAAAGGAAAGACCCTGGAAGAAAGAGGCAAGACTTTTATTGCAGAGGTTGTGGGGGGCACCCCACACTGAATGCAAGTTTTTTGATACCATCTGTCTCCGTTGTGAAAAAAGAGGTCACCTAGCAAGAGTCTGCAAATCATCCAGAACTCCACCAAGCAGAAAGAAGTTTCCTGACAAAGAATTCAAGCCTAACAACTTCAGTGAGAAAATGGGGCACAATACAGTAGAAAAGGGGAAGAATGAAACTAATCAAACAGTCACCATTGGTCATTCTTCATCCTTAAGAAGCAGAAAAGTACATGTGAAGGTACTAATTGAAGGAAGGCCTTGCCAAATGGAAGTGAACTCAGGCTTCTATTTATCTATGGTGTCATGGGACACTATTCACAGGCTACTTCCCAACATTCAGAAGAAGCATTTCCAAAAGCAAGCACTGACTCTTAAAGACTACCAAGAGAACAAGATTCCAGTAGTTGGAACAAGGGAATTCATCGTGAAGTTCAAAGGCCACACCAAAAGTTTGCCCCTGACCATCATGGACAAGGACCGCCCAAGCTTGCTGGGACTTGAGTGGTTCAATCCACTAGGCATCGAGGTGACTGGCATCAATCACGTGAGCAACACTGAATGGGAGGACGCCCTGAAGTCTGAGTTTCCAGAGGTTTTCAGCAACGGATTGGGCAAGTATATGGGGACCCCTATCACTTTCAACCTAGATCCCAAGGTGCCACCAATTAAAGCCCAGAAGGGTCCCATTTGCCTTAAAGGAAAAAATTGATGCACAATTAGATAAACTAATAGCTCAAGGAGTTTTAGAGCCCACTGACCACTCCAGGTGGGAGACACCCATAGTCACATCAGTCAAGACTGATGGGTCAGTGAGAATCTGTGGAGACTATAAGGGGACATTGAACCATGCGCTTCAACAGAGCGCATATCCAGTTCCAGTGGTGCATCATTTACTAAGGATGAAGGGATTGGCCAGGAGTTATGTATGGTGGCCTGGGATTGACAAAATGGTTGAAAACTGGGTTGCATCTTGTCCCAACTGTCAGGTAGTCGGGCCTGCCCCACCTCTCGCCCCCAAACAGGAATGGGAATGTCCTAGGGGCCCCTGGTCTAGGATTCACATTGATTTCGCTGGCCCTACCAGAGGGCACACCTTCCTTGACCAACTTAGATCCAGGTTACCTCAGGAACATCGCAATTGTTCCTCTCTAGTTCCCATACCTAATGCTTTTTCTAGGGGGGAGGGGGAGGAACATGAGGATAATCAGCAAACAAAAATCAACCCCATGTGTAACGAGCCATTATGACAGGAACCATCCCAAAACCTGTCACAGTGCCAAAATCCATCCTTACATGTGGAAGATTGCACATCACTACCTGACTTGGGTGCTGACATTGGGCTGGAGATGGGTATGGAGGAGAGACCAGATTCTAACAATCAAACAGGGTCTTCTTTCACAGGAAGTCCAACTAGGGAAATGTCAACAGACACATTTCCCCTCTCACTGGGTGAGAACGTTAAAACTTCTGAACCATGAAGGTCTCAACGTACACGTAAGAGCCCCACCTATTTAAAATAATACATTAGATAGGTTGGAGTTTGAGTATGGACTGAACCTAGTGGGGAGGGGTGTTATGTATGCAGGTTTGAATGTCATTGGTTAAGTTTGAACTGTTCTTGTAAAATGTCAGAAATAATTGGTTTAAAAAGTGCGGGAAAACCCTGCACTCTGATTGGCTGGCAACTGCGGCTGCTGGCTATAAGTAGCAGCACAGACCAGCCAAATCAGGTCTGTTATGAGCTGTAGTCACTAATAAACTCTTCACTGAAGCACTTCGCGTCTGACTCTTCATGCAAATCTAACAGGAACTGAGCTCTCAAGAAGCCCCAATTCACTCCTCAGTCATTCCTTATCAGTTCCAGTAGAGACCAGTCCTTCCCAATGTTTTTCCTCAGAGGAGTTGTGGTCAGTCTTCTCCCTTCTGCTGCCTTCTAGATTCCATGTTCATCATTGGACCTGACTTCCAGCTCCATCTGGCCCTTTATCACCTCTAGATTCAATTTGCTTCTCTGGAGGCCTCTTGTCTTTAGGTTGTGAATTTTGACATCCAGCCTTCTATCTCACTGCCAGGGGCTGCTGCCATTCAATCTCTGAGCTGGCTCTGGACATCAGTCTCTGCAAGTCATTGGTCCAGATTAGTTTCAGCTCCAGCCCATCCTTTTGCTCTATCCCAACAATGCATTAGGACTCTGATTCCTGACTGGCTCTCTACCTCTTGCTGGCCCCTTGCCTCTGCTGTTCCACCACTGGCCTCAGCAACTTTCCTCTCCAATCTTTGATCAAAGGTCTGTCATGGCAGGGAAAACAAAATCCTGTGCTGGCTGCAGAGCTGTACTGAGACCAGTTTGGCTATCGACTCCAAACCAGCTCTCTGCTCTGATTTTCACCATTTCTCTCACTAGCTGAATTCCTTGGCAACAATAGAGCTCAATTCCTTGGCAATAACAGAGGCAACCAACCTCCAACTGAGCATCCATCTTTACCTCCTCTTATTGTGGCTGCTGCTTGCAATTTTGGCTCAGTTCCTTGATGGCCCCAGCTGCCAGTTTCTGGCTAAGCCTTCTGTCAGTTTCCATTTGGGCCTCAGAGTAGGTAGGCAGAGGCCCATCTGGTCCTGCAACTAGTGAGGAATCCCCCTTCTCTCCCTCATGCACTCATTTGCTCACTTCCTTCAGGGCAGGGCAAAAGATGACTACATCAGCCATCTTTTGCATATAGTATCTTTAGTGAAGCAAATAATGTTTTACTGAAGTATACAAGTTCATTATGAAACAGTATAGAAATAAAAAAAAATAAAAAAATAAGGAAAATTGGATCTTAATTTAACATAATGTTCAGTAGAAATCAAAATTATTTGTATTACTTAATGGATGGTAATGTCATATCTCTAAAGTTAAGTCTCACCTAAAAAGGCATTTTTCTTAATTCTACTGCAATAAAAATAGTAATTCAAACGATAATGGCAATTAACCAACAAACCTCTGGCTGGTATATTTCCAAGCTCTTTGGAAAATATCAGCTTGCTGGCTTAAGATAAAGTTTCTATTTGGAGCTACATTGCATAAGAAAGACCACCTACATCTTGTAGCCTGAGTCTTCTTTCCTGGTAACATATTCAACAGCAAGCATATATGGAAGAATAGTATGATTTAAGAGACTGGAGGCCAGGGTCAAGTTGAAGACCTTTGGCAGACGTATTAGATTTCTCATAGCATTTTGCCTCTGCAGTTATGCAGATGTTAAAGCAAAGCAGCTGAGCCTAGTTCTCTGTCAGTCCTCATGAATGGACCTTTGGGGATAAGATTATGTTACCTTCATAATGTGAACCTTACGAAGTTCATTTACCTCAAATACGAATGGCAGCCAATTATAGGGTTATAATTGCTGCAGAGGGGCTTAAAATTAGCCTTGCATGATCTGACTCAAATGATGTATATAATGGACATGTGATTTTAGTAAGGGGCTAATAATGGAGATATATTAAGCTCCTATTTATAAAGTGTTTTAAATAGACTACTGTGAGGAAAAAAACCTGCCCCAAAATTCTAGTGAGTTGTCAAAGATATGGGTTAATATTTTAGCCTCTTGATTAAATATTAGTTTGGGGTGTCAAAACTAAGATGAAATTACTATGGCATCTCTCCAGCTAGGCCCACCAGGCATAGGCCCAGAGCACAGTCTTTTCAGAGCTCCTCAATTCAACACTGAACTTTTTCCCCCTTAAAAATGTCTATAAAAGGCCTGTTGAACATTCTCCTTGTTTTCTCTCACAAACATTACCTACAGAAACATTGGGGATTGTGTACAACTACAGCTTTGCTCTTCAGGCACCCACACTCTGAAAGTTAGGTATTAAAAAGAAAACATACCTGAGTAAGTCACTGGGACAGAAAGCTGGAAGAAAAACAAACTAAGGGCTTAAATTCCTGGGAGGAGGGAAAGGGCACTTTGCCCAAAGGGCCCTTAATCTTAGTAGCACCACTACTGGTGGAATTCAAAAATTTTTTACTACTGGTTCTGTGGGCGTGGCTTGGTGGGCATGGCAGGGGAAGGATACTGTAAAATCACCAGTCAGAGGTGATATTTGCCGGTTCTCAGAACTACTCAAAATTTCCGCTACCGGTTCTCCAGAACTGGTCAGAACCTGCTGAATACCACCTCTAAGTTTAACATTGTTGCAGAGACAAACTAATAGTATATGGTACCAAATTATTGTAAAATGACTTCTTCTTTGAATGAGCTGGAAAAATATGCTTTAATAATCCAAATTAAACCATTTCCCTTCATTGTGAAATCACACCATAGGATATCTTTGACAGCATGCATGACCACATCTTTCCATATACCAAAATATTTTTCCTTATTCTTATGCACTACTATGATTTTTAACTTTTTCTTATTGTAGTATTTTTGAACCACAAATACATTTTCTAAGAGCCCTCTTAAGCGAGTTATATTAAGCTGAATGTACAGTAGCTGATAATATTGCTATATTAGATGCTTATTGATTTGAACCGAATCAGCATGTCTCACATTGGATGCTTTCAATGAAATAAAACAATTCTTCTACCCATAATTATACTGTCTCAGATATTTTCCTACAGCAAAAGGGTAGTGTTTATCTACTTTAGTTTCAATATTCTAAATGGCAAGTTCCATGCTTGGATGGATTATAACATTAATTCATGACAACATATAGTAGGTGACACACAAAAAGATTTAATATAAAGTAGGCTCTCTTTTTTCCCCAAGGTCATCTTTCTTTTGTATTTTGGCTTCCTTTATGAATGAATACATTCCCTATAAGGTTTAGAAGGTTTAGAAGCAAACATCAAATTATTTCTCTAGTATCCTTAACAATCTCTATGATCAATTTGCTCTAATGTTGAAAATTTTTATAAAAACCCAGTGGAAACCATTCAATTAAAAGCATCAAGTGTTTTTTTTTCCAAACTCTTTGTTACAGCTAATATATTCTATCTTGAATCTGAGATGAACTCCATATATTTGTTGATTTGTTGACTCCAATAAAAGTTTATCAGGACTCTTTAGTCACTCTGATTCTTCAGAATATTCCAACTCAACCTAGAACAACCAGCTTTAGAAAGATTGGTTTATATTTTTCAGTCATTCCTGGTGGCACTGGGGCTGAATAAAACTAAAACTAAAAAAAAAAAGATTTCCAAAAAGATTAGGAGCTTCAGGAATTGTTAGATATCCTTCCAGTGACCAGTTAGCACACATTGTCTAGCACTTATAAACTATAATATTTGCATCTTATTTCAGTTAAAAAGTCAACATCACACATTATAGCTAAATAAACATCTCCACTTCTAGCATTTATAAATTTTTTATGCAATGACCAGATACTTATTTGCCTATCAATCCAAGGCTTTTTAAATTTCTGGTGTCTACTTTCTATCCCTATATCAATTGTAAACATGCCTTGAAAGTGTGAATTATTTTTTACAATGGTTTGAAACAAAAAGAATGAAGGTTAGCAGTTATTTTGCATGTCTTTTTTTTAAACTTAATTAAAACATTCCCTTTTACTTTTCAAAGACCTTCAATATTATTACCTTATGCTGACACCTAGTGGGAAAATACCTTTAATACATAGATGTTCACTAATGCTAAATCAGAATTAATATACCAAATTTATGAAATACAGAAGCTTCCATAACATCATGTTTAATTAACAGTCCTAAATTTGTAATGGGTTCATTGAATGATTTCCAAAATATCACTTCTCAAAAATAAGGGGAGTTAGGAAGGGGGCCAGGGAGATCATCAGGATAAGGAGGGGGGGACAACATCTAATTTTATGTCCACTTTAAAACAAGGGGAATACATTTACAAGGCCAGCACCAACTCTTTAATTGTCATATTTTCTGATTCTGCATTTCTCTCTAGCTATCTCTAGCTGAATTAAGTAGCCTCCAAAATAGTCCAAACTAAATCCAAACTGCACAGCAGGATCTCCAAAACATTGTGTCTAGTTTGCCCCAATAAACTAGACCCAGGCTACAACATATAAGCCGACCTTTCACTGGCAGGGTAGAATTTTCAACCAGGATGGACATTGCTAAGAATTCCAAGAATTTAAGTCCTTACATCTATAGAGCCCGTATAAGGATCCTAATCAAAAGCTGTAAATCCATGTGTTTTGATCAGTAGTTGTCTAATAACCTTAGCACCTCTATCAAAGTTATTACTTCTCTGCTTGAAGAGGGTAAGTTGTTTACAGACAGAGTTGGCAGCATAGATGTTATCTTCTGATTTCTGGGTATGTTAAGAAATCAAAAGAAGAGAAACGCAGGTTACTTCCTCTCACTGTCCTAGATTTCTTTCAAAATTTTCAACCAAAACATGATGTAATATATCTTATAAAATGACTCCATACTATTGATGTTCAGTTTTATACTGTAAAGGGTTAGTTTTTCTGGAAAATTGAAATGCTGATAACTATTGATAATCAATTCTTCATGGTGGTGCTAGGCTGGCGAAGATGGCCAAGGAAAGAATGATAGCAAGAGTTACTGTTGGCTACCACTTCTTGTGTTGTGGTGTAATACTGGTGGATTCCCTCACCCATCCTCCACCAGCAATTGTTTTCAAATATTTGATTGATTTTTATTGTTTCCATCTTTTGTTATTTCAAAGCACAATTCTGTGATTCCTAGATGTGGTTCAGAAATATTTAAGATATGTACATATTTTCTAGAACAATCGATCCTTTGGCATTGTCCTTTCTTATTTTCCCCAAGGAGAACTTCATTTTCTATATGTATAACTCTGATGGCTAACTCATCACTTCCATCACTAAAATAAACCCACATAAAATAATACCCTTGGTGGTTGAAGGTTTAACAGTTATGACAAGAAACCAAGACACAATACTTATCATCTCACTCAACCTCAGACGTTATCAGTCGGCAGGAGAAATTTAATCCTGAACATAAATTGCATTTCCTAAAAAAACATAATCTTGCCTTAAGACACCAAACTCACTGATTAGAGGGAATGTCTGTGTTTACACATTTGTAGAGCGCATGCTGACTGTATTAGTGTCCTAGGAAACAAATCGGGCACAGCACACAGACTGGCTAGAAGCACAAAGTTAAAGGAAAAAAATTTTTTTTTGAAATCAGACACTCCGATCTCTAAATCCTTTCAAATTCCTGAAGCACATTAGCTTTACTACTGCATGATGTGCACGGTAGTATTTCCTCTAATGAAATCTGACTAGAACTTTAAATGAGTTTAATGCATGAAATGTATAAATAAAATGTGGCCTTGATTAAATTTAGACTTGATACGTAACTTAAATGGGTAGCACAAGAGCAGGGTCAGTATCATATATCCAGCTTATTTTTGACCATGCTTTGTTAAAAGCAGCTTGAATTTTTGCATTCCATATACCTTCCAACAGGAAGACAATATAACAGAGAGGTTTCCTCTATCACACAGTATGCTATCATTCTTTTCAGGTAGATGTTGTCTCTGTTATATCCACATATGGACATAGACACATGAGAGAGAGGAGATGGAAAGAGAGACATCAGGAGTAAGGAGAGAAATGTAGTAATGGCTAGAAATATCTGGTGAATGAGGTCTGGAGAATGAGCATCTTTTCACAGTAACTTACTAATGCATCAGACCTTTGACCCAGACAGAACAACTTCTGGGACTCAAGACAACTTATTTTCCACATCCACTAATTTCTTGGTCTCTTCTTGGCAACTTTGAAGCAAGGATTTGTGATACCAAGGGTGAGTAGGGAAATGAAAGAGAACAAATGTTTTTTGATACATATCTCATATCTCATAATAACAAAACACATTTCTGGAATGCCAAAGAAGTATTCCTAATTTCATATATAAATTCTGATTTAATAGATACATGGATGTGAGTGGTAAAGGTATGGGCTTCTAGTGTATTTGAGTTTGAAAACTATTTTTGCAAAAAATTGAATTAGATCTTTGAGGAGAAAATATGGTAGACCACATAATCATTTTTGAAAATATTTAAAGTGGTATGATTTTTTTTAAAAAAATTGCTGGTCACTCATTTTGAAAATAAACAGTGAACACATAGGTAGGAGACTGACCCAAGAGCTAGAATACCATTTAGTATCTGGAACATCTCATAATGATTTTCATTTGTTCATGAACAATCACCTATCTATAACATGGCATATACATAGATATAATTTACTTGAACTTCAGTAAGGCATTTGGTAAAGTCTATCACAGTCTACTACTTGAGAAGACAGAAAAATGTAAGTTAGACAGCATCATCACCAGATGGATTCATAACTGGCTGACCAATCACACTCAACGTGTAGTCTTTAATGGAACTGCATTTACATGGAGGGAAGTATGCAGTGGGGATCCCAAGACACTGTCTTAGGCTCAGTACGCTTCAGTACTGAGTACATCAATGATTTAGACAAGTACATCAATGATTTACAGTACATCAATGATTTAGACAAGGGGAGAGAAGGGGAACTCATCAAATTTGCACATGACATAAAGCTGGCAGGAATAGCCAACACTCCAAAAGATAGATACAAAATCTATTGTTCAAGATACAAAAGGATCTTGACAGACTTTAACATTGGGCCCTATCTAACAAAATGAAATTCAATGGTGAGAAAAGGAGGTTCTAATTTAAGGCAAGAAAAAACAAATGCACAGGTATAGAATTGGTGATACCTGGCTCAATAGTAGTAACTGTGAAAGGGATCTTGGAGTCCTAGTGGACAATCACTTAAATAAGAGTCAGCAGTATGTTGCAGCTGCCAAAAAACCAACACAGCCTTAGGCTGCCTTAACAGAGGGATAGAATCAAGATCATGTGAAGTGTTAATGCTACATTATTATTATTATTATTATTATTCACAAAAATGACAGTGTACACAGCAAATGAGATAACTATGCTGGGTTTCATATCACAAATCACTAGTTGAACACTTCCAAAGCATTTAGGACTGTGATGTATCAGCGGATTATGCGAGCAGATCCCAGTAAGGTGGCCTTCTGCAGGTGACCAATGGTGATTTTGTCAGCGCCAATTGTTTTTAAGTGCTTGCTAGGTCTTTAGGCACAGCGCCCAGTGGGCCGAATACCATTGGAACCATCTGCACTGGTTTATGCCAGAGTTTCTGCAGTTCGATTTTCAAATTCTGATATCTGGTGATTTTTTCAAGTTGTTTCTTGTTGATTCAGCTGTCACCAGGTATGACAATATCAACGATCCATACTTTTTCTTCTCCACAATCATGATATCTGGGGTATTGTGTTCCAAAAGTTCATCAGTCTATATTTGGAAGTCCCATAGTAGTTTTGCATGCTCATTTTCGACCACTTTTTCAGGCTTATGATCCCACCAGTTCTTTGCTACAGGCAGATGGTAGTTGTGACACAAGTTCCAGTGGACCATCTGAGCGATTGTATTGTGACGTTGTTTGTAGTCAGTCTGAGCAATTGTCTTGCAACAGCTCAGTATGCAATCGATGGTTTCGTCCGCTTCTTTGCAGAGTCTGCATTTGGGGTCATCAGCAGATTTTTCTATTCTGGCTTTGATTGCATTCGTTCTGATGGCTTGTTCTTGGGCTGCAAGAATCAGGCCTTCTGTCTCTTTCATCAGTGTTCCATTGGTCAGCCATAACCAGGTATTTTCCTTATCTGCTTTTCCTTGGATCTTTTCAAGGAACTGTCCATGCAGTGCTTTGTTATACCAGCTGTCAGCCTTAGTTTGCATCACTGTTTTCCTATATTGATTCTTGCTCTGCTGCACTTTGTGCAGCTTCCTACTGTTGACCTCCATCAAAGCTGGTTCAACACTGTCTTTCACATAATCTGCCAGAGCATGCTTCTCTTCTTTGACTATCTGCTTCACTTGCAAAAGTCCTCTGCCACCTGCTTTTCTGGGCAATTATACCCTGTCAACGTCACTATGCAGTTGCAGTGCATAGTGTATGGTCATCAGTTTCCTCATTTTCCTATCTAGGCTGTCCATCTCTGCCTGTGTCCAGTTTACGATCCCAGCAGTATATCTGATGACGGGTATGGCCCAGGTATTTATAGTTGATGGTGTTACCGCCATTCAGTTTGCTTTCTAGAAGTTTTCTGACCCTTTGTGTGTATTCTTTGCTGACCACATTTTTCACTAGCCCATGCTTGACATTGTCCAGCTGCAGTATGCTCAGGTATTTGTAGGCTTCAGGTTGATGGCATTTGATGGTTTGTCCATTCAGCATTTCGATTCCATCACTTTTTATGATTTTTCCTTTCTTCAGTGCTACTGTGGCGCATTTGTCCAGGCCGAACTCCATGCTGATGTCAGTGCTGAAAATTCGAACTGTATTGGTCAGTGACTGGATTTTGATTTCTGATTTTTCCATATAACTTCAGATCATACATGTTCAGCAGGTGACAGATTTTCTGTGAATTTTTAGCAGTTTGATAACCCAGGTTAGTTTTCTGTAAAATTGTTGACAGGGGGGTCATGATGAGGATGAACAGCAGAGGTGACAAAGAATCACCCTGGAAAATCCCTCTTTTGATGTTGACCAGTCCGTAGCTTTCACTTCCAATAAACAGTTCTGTTTTCCAGTGCTTCATCACATTTGAAGTGAAAGTGCCAATGCATTTGCATATTCTGATGACATCCAGGTACTTGATGAGCCAGTTGTGCAGTAGTGAATCTAATGCTTTCTAGTAGTAGATCATGTGAAGTGTTAATGCTACTTTATTATTGTTGTTATTGTTATTTATTTATTTATAAAAATTATTGGTCACCCATCTTATCATAAGGTAACTCTGGAGGACTTACGGTCATGAAAATATGTCTGCATATACATTAACGTATAAATATACTTTAAGGTATAAAATTAAAATCAAACATTAAAATCTAAGGGCATGTGTGGAGGGTGGGGGCAGCATAGGGTGAGGTGGGATCTGTTGTTACTTGATCAACCACTTCCACTGTGCTTGAGGTAATTGTTTGAGTTCTAATGCCTTGGTAAGGCTATGCTTGGAATATTGGATTCAGTTTTGGTAGCCAAAATATAAAAAAGATGTTGAGACTCTAGAAAGAGTGCAGAGAAGATCAACAAAGATGATTAGGGGAATGGAGGCTAAAACATACAAAGAACAGTTGCAGGAATTGAGTATGTTTAGTTTAAAGCAAAGAAGGACTTGGGGTGACATGATAGCGGTGTTCTAATATCTAAGGAGCTGCCACAAAGAAGAGGGAGTCAACCTATTTTCCAAAGCTCTTGAAGGACAAGAAGCAATGGGTGGAAAATAATCAAGGAGAGAACCAACTTAGTATTAAAAAGAAATTTCCTAACATAATAATTAATCTGTGGAATGACTTGCCTCCAGAAGCTGCAGGTGCTCCAACACTGGAGTTTTTAAAGAAGAAATTGGACAATCATTTGTCTGAAATGGCATAGGGTTTATTGCTTGGACAGAGGGTTGGACTAGAAGTATTCCAATGTTGCTTCCAAGTCTGTTATTCTGTTATGTCAAGCAAAGCTGCCAATGACTTGAGTAAGATGTCAGTACAAAAACTCCAATTGCAAAAGAATCTGTTCCTCCTCTGTTTTGCTATTGGAAATGTTCCATTGGTCACAGAGATGACTATGAATAAATAAAAGTTCTTCTATTTGAAGTTCTAAAAATCCAAATGATTATTAGAAGACAGCAAATACAGGCGTAGCTCTTTACTACAATCTTTTTTTTTTCAAATATAGTACTTCTTTTATCTGCAGCAGCAACTCCTGGATCCAAACGATTATTGTTTCAAAAGTGAAAGAAAATAAAAGTTACAAACACTGTTATTTATTGTGTCAAGAAAGTAGCAAATGTGCAAAGTATGTCACTGTAATTTTAAAGTCAATTAAGGCCATATAAAACCCAAGAGAATCTGAAAATGTATCATTATTTAATTAAGGAGCAAAAGTTTACTAAAAAGAAGGGCTTGAACTGTTCTTTTTCTATCTCTCTTTCTCTATTTTATTTTCCCTCTAAAATTATAAATATGTTATGTTTATATAAATATTTCTTCGAACAATAAAATATTTTCCAATAATCATCAATAACATGCTGGTGGCATTACATGGGTTATGTAGCTTTGGTAGTTTTGAAATATACTATAGGTATGATGTTCAACAGTTCGATTTTGCTGAGTAAAAGGTGAATTTACAATTGTTTTACCAACACTGTGCCATTTTTAAAAACATCCTCATAGTGCAAAATACAATATAAAATTCTTAAAATCAGATCCTTCTGTCAAGACCTGGAATAAATTAAATTGATGTACATTATTTTAAAAGAAAAAAAATGGGAAGTGGTTTTTAAAGCCTGAAGGCAGAAAATAAAGTAAATTAAGCAGGTGATACAAACCATCTTATTTCTATTCTTACAATGGTTTTTCTGCTTCTATTATTTCCAGACTGGAAATAATTCTTACAATTGCAAACTGAATCAGACAAAATAAAATAGCATGGATAATTCATTTCTGAAATATAATAGAATTTCATGATTCTGTTAACGATTGAATTGGAATACATATTTACTTCGTATATTTTTAATATAGTTGTCTTACATGAGAAATTCCAGTACTCTTTTCATAAATATAGCACTATAACTTCTTAATTTATATCCTATTGGAATTGGTAAAGCAGTTTTATTGCTGACGGGTTATATAATAAAACATTAATTCCTTCATTTGTTTATGGGTTCCATGAGATAAAAAATTTATAGCTGCATACTTAGGGTTATCATAAATGGCCTGCAAATTTTTGATGACAAGAAAGTTTTATTTGCTGCTATGTAATGGTTACCTGGGTTTTTACAGGTTACATATTATACTTCCATACATAGTTTTCTGCATCGTGGCCAAGTTGAATATTTTACACTTACCACTGGAATAGTATGGTCAAATGCACCTAAATTACTGATTTGGATGTGCTAAAAAATGAGAGTGATACAACTACAATTTTGTGTATTATCTGATAAATTATAAATTTGCTGTTCAAAGAACAAGTGGCAGCTGTGGCCAGGAGAGCCTTTACATAGATTCCACTGTTATGCCCTTCCTCAGTTGAGAGACTATTTGGTTACTGAAGCCCTTTTCACTCCAATATTAGATTATTGCCATTCTCTCTACATGGGGCTGCCCTTGAAGACCACGGACAAGCTACTGCTGATTTAAAATACAGCAGCATATATACTAGTTTGAGCTGCATTGGTTGCTAGTCAACTTCCAAAGGTGATTCAAGGTACATAGTGTGTTTACTCTAAGTCCCCTCATTTAAATGTTGCCATCTTGTGGGATCAAGGAAATGTACCTTCTTTGTCATCCCCACGACATCTCCACAGAGCTAAGGACTGTAGTTCTAGGGTTCCAGGAAGTTCTGAAAATCTTTTGTGGCCAAGCCTGGGATTGATGTATCAATGTGTTATTGTATTTCTGGGGCCCTTGTCTGTTATTTAAAATGATGTTTTAGTCTGGATTGACTGTGTAGTTTGATTTTTATATGTGTTTATGGAACTTTTTATATTTGTATGCCACCCAGAGTTCATTGGAGGTAGCCAGCTAAAATAAATAAATCACAAATTATGGTAAACATATTGTGCTGGGTGAAGAATTTAGCCACTTTGACTGATATATCTGGTAGCAAATGTTGCACATATTTTTAATCTATATGTTATTGTGTCCATGGTGCTTGGATCATCTAGCCAAGCAATAACCTTTAATGGTCAGGGACCATAAAGGGAAAGGAGTACAACAGGCAGAATAATGTTGTAGAGTGGCAAATCCACATCACATGCATAAATGGAATCGAGATTTTCTATTTCCTAGCATTTTACGAAGAGAAAGGATTTTATGAGTTTTCTTAGTTTTAATTTTATTAATCTTTACACTGTTACATTCATATTGCTTTCTGCTTCAAAGTGGGAGAAAACTATGCTGCCAATTTAGGATAACAGTTGTCAAAAATGTGGCCCCCGCAAAAAGGGTGCTCAGTAATTATATTTTGACAGCTGGTGCCACACATTATCCATTCCTAAACTACCTGAATATCATTTTTTAATTATTTTATTTATTCCACCTTTATTATTCTTACAAATAACTCAAGGAGTTATCCACCATACCTTCCTGTTCCTATTTCCCCCAAAGTAACAACTATGAGATGAGTTGGGCTGAGAGTGACTGGCCAGCTTACTTTCATGGCTAGTACAGGACTTGAACTTATGGTCTCCTGCTTTCTAGCCTGGTGCCTTAACCACTAAACCAAACTGGATACTGTGGATACTGCTATGTTTCTATAGTAGATTATAAGATGTTCCCAAGAAGTCCACAAAGAGAATTTCTAGTGTTAAACTATCTTTACACTTAATAATTCAAGTAGCAAGAAAGAATCAAGAAACCTGCAATAATCTATTAAATTGTTTGATGAACTGTATTTACACATCACTTACTATTATAATAAATATTGAATCAGTTTGCAATCAGTGGACCAAATATAATTGATAGATTAAACCAGTATAAAAATAATATAATTGATAGATTAAACCAGTATAAAAATAATATGCTCCATTTAAAAAATGGGGGGAGCAGAAAAAGCAGAAATGAAGCCAAAATCAGGTATGCAGCATACATAAAAGGCAGGTTCATATAAAGAGATGAGTTTTCATTAGACATCCAAAAATATATTCAGAAGCCTAAATTTCAAATACTACAATGAAGTTGCCCTGAGTGTAGCCGCTCTAGAATTCTCACTTCAAAGAAGACAGTTTACAAAGTCTCAGAAAAACGTAGAAATGTTGCCTCTAATGGAGAATGTATCATTTACACTTTAGATAAATGCTAAAACAGAATATGTTATAGAATATAATATTGTTGTGAATTTAAAATGAAAGCTGAATACGTAAAAGTTCAAAGTATATTTTTGAGCACAGTCATTCCTATCAGCTGACTGTTACCTCTTACAATGTTGCTTCATAACTGCAGTGAAAATACTACAGTAGTTTGTAGTTGGTGAATTTGCAGCTATGCCTTGTGTTTTTAATTGCCCTGAAGAATCAAGATGATCAAGTTTTGAGAAGTCATTTAGTAAATGCTTTATTGATTGCCATTGCCTCATAGTTATAGGCAGGGGTGGGATTCAAAAATTTTAACAACCAGTTCTGTGGGCATGGCTTAGGTGGTGGGCGTGGCTTGGTGGTCATGTGACTGGGTGGACATAGCTTGGTGGTCATGTTATTGGCTGGGTGTGGCCAATTCAATATCACTCACATCGAGGCACGCATCTCCTTGCCTGGCCTCTCATGACTGTGGGGATGCTGCAACAGTCGTAAGTGTGAAAAATGATCATGTCACTTTTTTCAGTGCCATTGTAACTTTAAATGGTCACTCCACACAAGCAAAGTACCAGCAAAGGAGGGGGAAAAAACTCCAGAGATGTTCCTCAGACAGGAAGTCTAGTCCTGCCAAGAATGTAATAAGGGTTAATGGAGAGGCAGTTTCCATAAGCAACACCAGAATGTGTTTCCTTCCTGCCTTCCTTACAGGATTAGGCCAGAAATTTCTTCTAACAACCAGTTCTCCGAACTGCTTAGAATGTTAACAACTGGTTCTAGCGAATAGGTGCAAACTGGTAGAATCCCACCCCTGGTTATAGGTCAATAATTCATAAAGAAGTGATAGAAGATTATTGATCAGAGATTGAGATACAGAATCCAAAATTCTGTAAAAACAGTGCAGCTAGGCTGAGACAAACATGAGCAAGAAAGCCAACAATATTACCTAGGCTAGAGACTAAAGGAGAGTGTCTGGAATCAATGAAGACAGAAGCTATAACACCTGCCAAAGAGAGAAACACTCCAGAGGCTGCTGTCCAGGAAATTTTATACCCAAATTGATAGCAGCAGATATTTCAACTCTACAAGTAAGAGGATTTTGGAACAAGCAATTAACTTCCTTGCTATGTTCTGATCATCAAATTCCTAAACAAAAGAAAGACTTCAAGAGAATCTACTGTAGGCCCCTTCCACATGTCCTGTGTCTGGTGAATTCCTCTGTAACTTTGAAAAATACTTGGCTCAATTGCTCTGTCCTGGTCATTAAAATAAATTATTCTTCTTTATTTTTTTACAATTATGTCTTGCCTTTAAAATAAAAAGCTCAAGGAAATGTACTTCCTCTTCATTTTTCTCCACAATGTTGTCCCTGTGAAATAAGTTTTACTGAGAGAGAGTGATGGCACTCAGTGAACTTTCATGAATGAGGGTTGACCTGAACCAGGGACGCCCCAATCCCAGTCCTCCTCTCAGCTGCTGTCCAATATTTGCAGCATTACTATTCTTCCACAGTTGGAATCATAATCATGGATAAAATATAATTTTCCATTATTTGTAGAATAGTACAAAAATAAACTAACTAATACATGGTACAAGAGCATAAGCATCCAGAGCTACTGTATTATTTATTTCACATATTTATCTCAAATTTAAAACAATAATTTTTCCAGAAAGAAAAAGGTAAATTCAAAAACAAAAATCAGTTTGCCTCAGTTACCATAATCTTAGCTAATTTAATATGACCTTTTTCCTACAGCAATTGTTTGAGGGGAAAAAATTGATACAAGACCCTAAGCATGAAGAATGAATAGTTCTGTCCCTACAACTTAACCTTAATGGACTAAACCAAAGTTCTCAAGATTAATTATGTGAACTTACAGATTTTTACCACTGGGATCTTAATTATATAAAATTGTCAACTGCTGCATATTTTTGATTATAAGCAGAAAGCTGAAGGTTAAAATGCACATCTCTACATTGAAGCAAATCTGACATGAAGGGTATGAACATTAAACTGACTTTTATATTATGGATCATAGACCCAAATTTTTATTTGATTTGTGTGTCAATATATGACAGCTATCAAATATTTATTTTCATAATTGAATATATTTTTTTAAAAAGCAAAAGCAAAAAAATCAATTAAGTATAGCATAAACGGTATAAAACACACTGACTCTTTTGTTAATTGCAGTACATCAGCATTTGAGCACCCTGGAAACTCCAGTGATTCTTTTCAATTGAGCAATACAAGCATTAGCGTGTCTCCAGTGCAGTATAAGTAGATTTAGGTTGATTCTTTCAACATTTCAAAATAAGCAGAATTTATTTCCTGCTTAAGTTGACAGAGAGCCATAGTATGTAAATTTTATTTTACTTTTATTTCAACCTTTTTCAGAAAGATATGTTTGCATATCTCTACCAACACTGATTTTTTTAATTAATAAATTCACAGAGAGATGTGTGTGGGAGGAAGCTGAGAAAAGTGGTTACAATAATTAGTTATGAATTAATGGAACTAAAAAAAATTTCCTCTTCAAACCCCCCATCCAGAGGTGGTATTCAACAGGTTCTGACCTGTTCTGGAGAACCAACAGAGGAAATTTTGAGTAGTTTGGAGAACCAGCAAATGCCTCCTCTGACTGGCTCTGCCCCCATCTATTCTCTGTCTCCCAAGTCCCAGCTGATTGGCTGGGTCTTCTTTTGTTGCTCTGAACAGGAGAATGGAGCTGCAAGGCAGGTTAGTGGGGTGGGGTGGCAATGGAGATTTTACAGTTTTCCTTCCCCTGCCACACCCACCAAGCCCACCAAGCCAAGTCAAGCCCACCAAGCCACACCCACAAAACCGGTAGTAAAAAAAATTGAATCCCACCACTGCCCCAATCCATAAAGAAAGAAAACATATTTGATAAGATCGCAAGGAAGATCAGCATCGCTGGATGTAATATTACATTTTCACCAACCATCCCACATTTTATTATAAGAATCATCTGGAATCCATCAAATTTTATGAGATCTTAATGCTGTAGGTATTGATAGAACCTGCATTCTACATTTGAAAAATAAATACATTTGTTTAAGTATAATTGATGTTACATGCATGTTGTCATTAGGGTTTCTCTATACAACTGCATACAATTATAACTTGGCTTTGTGTGTCTGGATTGCTTATGAAATTCCAAACCAAGATCATTTCTCCTACATCCCATCCTTTCAGCAAAAGGCAATGTAAAAATGCAAACTTTATTTAAATTCATTCTATCCTTCTTGTCAAATGCAGCTTTGACTGATCTTGCCATCTGGACCAAACTATATATTCCAAACGGGCATTTCCCCTATTTCTAAATCATTGTAGTGCAGAACTCCAGTTAGCAGCTAATAGCTATAGCAGGGAACAGTTACCACAGTAAACACTGTAGAAATAAGCCTACATTTCATATACATTCCAGAAGAAACTTGCCAGACTGATTTGCCATGCTGTCATATGTCACATCCCATTACTTTTGCAACTTTGTGTTATGTTACATCAAGGATGTGACTAACATTAACCACATGTAATGTTGCACAGTACCATCTTGTCTGCCAAGGAAATTTAGAGCAGCATGTCTTTCAGAAAGCAGGTTTTCCATTAGAGTTATTGGTTTCCATGCTTGTGTATGAGGGGGAGATTATCTCATCAGTTGACTAAGCTTTAAATCATTTGTCCAGATCCAAAATACACTGTTTTTACCTGCTAATTAAGCAAACTCAAGGAAAATCTGGGGACCAGGCTTGTTTCATTTCATTTGCATTAAAAGATAAAATTTTCCAGGATTATAGCCTGAAAATGTCTACTAGGAGACAACAAGTCCTGAGGAGCAAGAATGCTCCTTATATGTACACACCACACACACACACACACACACACACATATCAGAAGGTGTAGATGGGCAGCTTCAGGAAGAAGTAGGATTTTTTTGTTTTGTTTTTTTGGTGAAGGAAATTCATTCATCAGGAAACTTAAACAAAACCCCATGAACTTTTAATAGAAAAGGCTGGTTCACAATCCCAACTGAGCTTTATTACTGGGTACCATAAATAGCACTCTCAGATTGCAAATACAAAGGGTTGGGGGTAGTGGCTCAGAGCCAGCATGTAATAACAGTGTATACTAGAATAACAGAGTTGGAAGGGGCTTGGAAATCTTCTAGTTCAACCCCCTGCACAAGCAGCAACCTGATACCATTCTGGACAAATGGCCATCCAATCTCTTCTTCATGGAGCCCCAACAACTTTTGAAGGCAAAGATTAGTTGATTAATTTTTCCCACTATCAGAAAATTTCTCCTTAGTTCTAGGTTGCTTCTCTGTTTATCTATTCAGATATATCAAAAAAATAATGTATTACATTATGTGTTGTGAGAACAATCAACCAATGGAACAGCTTGCCCTCGGAAGTTGTGGGAGCACCATCACTTGAGACTTTCAAGAAGAGATTGGACTGCCATTTGTCAGAAATGGTGTAGGGTCCCCCACTTGGGCAGGGAGTTGGACTAGATGACCTATAAGGTCCCTTCCAACTCTGATTATCTGTTATGCTTTTACATGCAAATGAAGCATGCTAGCTGCAGAGTTCTGAGAATTGAACCTCCTTGCCAAGGTTGAGAAATGCCGATGCAGAGGTGTGGTTTAAGATGACATCAATATGTAAATAACTGACTTTTCTCAAATACTTCTTTAAGTGAAGACCATGGAAATCCTGAAATTCTGTCAAGAAGATGTTTGGGAAGGATCTGAGTAACAAGATTAAAGTTACTTCAGACAAAATGAAGATTGTAAAGTTGAGCATCTGCATGGATAGAATTGAATTAATCAATCTGCATGTAGATTGAATTAATTCTGGAATGAGTCCCCCTAAAATATTCAGAAGCATATTTTATGTCAAAAACTAATCATCCTGCAAATGATATCTGTATTTGCTTATCTTCCATGGTGCAAGGATCTCTTCCACAGAATATAATTTATTAGTTTATTAATTTATAGTCAAAGATCAAATATTTATACGGAACAAAGAATTGGATGTTTGGAGGCAGTCACAGCATTGTAATTTGAGACAAAACCTTCCAGCTATACTTTCACTTATGTATTTATTTATTTAGAAATGTATATGGCCACCTATTTTATAAACAATATCCTATGTGATTCATAATAACTGACTTAATTCCATGTCTGCACCATATTTCCCAAACACAATACCACAACGAAACTCTACATTTACACCTGCATTTCCTGGCTTTATTTCTATTCTAGCCCAATGCCTGGTTTTCCCAGATCTTGGGAAACTAAATGGGCGGGGGCCCTCTGAATCTTGTGGGAAGACTGTACCAAAAGGCCAGGGCAGCCACAGAAAAGTATTATGTCCAAAAAGTAGAACTCAGAGAAAAGTTGCATTAAACAGAAAGGAATAAAGATGATTGAATAAAAAGTGCCCTTATTCATACACGATATACCTCATGATACAACATTACAGAAGAAAAGGTGAAACAGATTTTGTTGAGAGAAGGGGGGAGGGAGGGAGGAAGAGTGTGTGTGTGTGAGAGAGAGAGAGAGAGATTGTCGTTCTAGCACAAGGATGGACATACTTTTGGGATCCAGAGAGAATATTAGTGAACCGTTTTCAGATAGAATGATACACTAATATTTCCTTATCTAGAATTAATTCAATTCTTTCTATTTATTTTTTATCTGTAGACATGCATATGTGTAACTAGCACATTAACACTAGGGCATATAAATGCTTCATATATTGCCTTGATTCTCCTAATGTTCCATTATTATCCATTGATTCTCCTAATATTCCATTACATAACAAAAACAATTCAAAATAACAGATGATTTACAGAGTTGTAGTAGTTCCTTGGGAAAAAGATCCCACTATAATCAATGAGATTTACTTCCAGGAAAACATGCTAACAGTGTAGCTCTAATCATTATTTTTCTTCATTGTTTGATTTTTTTTTCACTCTGCAAAAAAAAATCCCTTTTTCACTTCTCTTCATTCTTTCTTTCATTCTTCAGGAGAAGGGAAAACCAAGCATTTTTTAAAGAACTTGGTAATTGAAAACAGAAATTGTTTCGAAGAAAGACGGGACAAATTAAGAATTCAAATTAAGTGGAAACACAGACACACAACTCAAACATACAAAGCAAGTCTGTGACTTGTGCCTTCTGTTTACACAACAAACATTCTTGAAAATAAAAAAAACTACAGGGTTGGAGTTACATTTCACTAGCTATCAGTTAAAGACAAATAGACGATATATCAACACACTAGGAAGCCCTGTCAATCAGCTGTATCTGCTTATTTTGTAACAAAACCTAATGTCCATCTTACCAGCTATGTAGCCAAAAAGTCAGCACATTTTCAATAGCCAAACTAAAATTCTGTTTGTGTGAACATGCACATACACATTTGTTGCTAGGAAAGTTTACAGCGGTCTATCAAGTATTGTTGGACTGCAGTTTCCAACATTTCTCACTATTAGCCACGTGATTAGGCTTAAGAAGAATTGGAGTTCAGCATCTGAAGAATCAAGTGTTGTCTATTCCTGCTGGAGCTTTGTAATTGCTCAGTTATTTCTTTCCTGTATACAATCTACTAAATATCTACTGAACCAACCAATCAAATATAAATTGCATATGCCAGAAAACTGAATAGAAAGAGCCAAACAGCATCAGTCCATGATTTTGGACTGATACATAATATGTGGTTATATTGCTTGGTGTACAAACGCTTTGGTTCAAGAAAGTAATCTGCATTCTAATTTCATTAATCTGTATGACAAGCCAGGAACTCATAAATATACCAGACAATTAAATCCTGTTAAAAATGGCTTTGTTACCTTTTTACCTATTAATAATACAAATCATAAAAATGAGAAATTTTAATCTTATGAAAAAGTCATCTGGGATGTTTTATAGATAACTCCATGTCATCTTCCAATATTTTCTTGCTACCAAGAGTAAATAATTATATAAACAATGTATTTGCAAACTCTATAGGTCTGAGCTCCAGCACATGGCTTTGTAACTGAGCTGCCTGCATTATTTCTCATATTAAACTGAAAGCATGCACATTTACAAAATATGAAAATATTATACCTCTACTCTGTGTCCCTAATCTATGAAAACATTTCTTCATTGCTTTTGTTTCTTTGCTGTTTAAAGAATCTCTTATTATAATAAAATTAAGGCCAGCAGAATATGGTGTTATCCTGAATTCTACTTTAAAAGGAAAATGAGAAAATAAATATAAAATTCCAAATTTCACAGTCTATGTCTGAAAATGATGCTGTGTAACATAATAACCATGTGTATGCTTTTGAGCCTCCCTTTGAGAGATGCTCAAAACAAATCAACAATTGAGAGATAGACATAGATCGGTGGCCATATTTACAATTGTAGGCAAGGTATAAAAAAGATTTAGAAGAGTACAGCTTTGATAAAGAACAACAACAATTGGATAAAATTCTATTGGAACCAGAAGAGAAATTCATAATGAAAATATACAATTATTTGTTAAGAGTTAAAATGGAAGAAGAAATAGTTAAAATGTCCATGATAGTTTGGGCAAGGAATTTTGGGTATATTATCAAACTAGAAGAATGGGAAAAACTATGGACAAAACATTATAAATTAACAATGTCCGCTGCCTACATGGAGAACCTCTACAAAATGTTTTATCATTGACATTTACTACCAGTGAGACTAAGAAGATGTACCAAAATATGAGTCTGGAATGCTGAAAGTGTAAACAAAAACAGGGTACTTCTTCATATGTGGTGGTTATGCCCTGAAACTAGGAAATACTGGGTAAAGATAAGAAAATGGTTACAGGAAATAACAGGTCTTCAAATTGAGCTTAAACCTGAACTTTTCTTATTAGGAATGATAAGAGGACAATTTAGTTTAAAAAGTTAAATATATTGCATATAGTGACAGTGGCTAGAATTGCCTTTGCACAAAGTTGGAAATTGGACAGCATCCTTCTGAGGGAATGGTTATAAAAAAGTATTGGACTGTGCAGAGATGGATAAGCTAACTTTAGAATTGAAAGACAGAGAGGAATCAGAATATTACACGTGGTCTGGGACAAATTATATAATTGGCTAGATAGAAATAAGGATTAAATGTATATATGCATGTAGATGTACATGTAACATCAATGTCACAGTGTTGTAAAGAATGTAAAAGAAATTTGTAATTTTGGAAAAATGCAATAAAAAAAATAACCATGTGTATGCTTATAAAACCAGTGATAAATTTCACTCTGGGTATTTTCCAGATGGCTCTATCTTTGCTAAGCATAAAATTGTCAGAATGAGATGAAACCATACTGAAAACATGTGTATCCTACATTTTATGAGTGTGTAAAACCGTAAAATGCAATTGTTTAATTTTAGTTTAATCTTGCAAAAAAAAGTAATATCGTAGCACTGACACCAAGCTCAAAGTCATCGTTACAGAAAATGAAGGTTTTTGATTTTAATAATGTATCTCAAAACCCTATGAGTCATTAATCATATTCGGGGAATGAATGACACACACTATTTAGTAGTTTTAAGTCTTCGTAAACAGCACCTCAGATTCATGAAAACAGCTTTTTCTCCAATGCTGTTCAAGAAAATAAAGGTAAATACATAAAGTATTAAAAAGTAACACAAAGTAATAGAAATTAAGAAAGTTCATTTCATGTCCTGCTTCAAAAGAGAGAAGCATCCATATAGTTGGCAAGTAAATTATGGGGATGAACTAGGTGCTTGGGAGTGAGGCTTGCAGGAACTCAGGAAAACTTGTCTGGATAGATGGCAGCAGACAGGTGGGGAGGGGGAAGGCAACAGAAAAGAAATTGTGAAAGCAGGAGGAAGAGCACATGCATGCACAGTGGCACACTAGAAGCTGAAGAGAAGGCATAATGCAATAGAAATAGCACTTACACTTATATACAGCTCCATAGTGCTTTATAGCCCTCTTACAGAGTCAGCATATTGCCCCCAACAATCTGGGTCCTCATTTTACTCACCTGAGAAGGATGGAAGGCTGAGTGAACCTTGAGCCAGTCAGGATCAAACTCCTGGCACCGGTCACAGTCACCCTGCAATACTGCATACTAACCTTTGTGCCACCACAGCTCCATTCAAGTAGACAATCCATAATCCAATACTGCACAATAGGTTGCAAAGTACCCAGGAACAAGCAAGAAACTTGGTCAGGAACATGCTGAGCTCAAATCAGGTGTCCAGAACAGGAATTAATGATTCTCAAAGCCAGAGGCAAAAATTGCTTCCTGCAATGCATATACTGTACATAGTGTTATGTATGCAGGTTTAAAGTCATTGATTTAGTTTGAATTGTTCTTGTAAAATGTAAGAAACGATTGGTTTAAAAACTGCACTCTGATTGGCTGGCAACTGCAGCTGCTGGCTATAAGTAGCAGCCACAGCCCAGCCAAAGTGGGTTCATTCTGAGCTGTAGTCACTAATAAACAAAGAGCTTGAAGCACTCCACATCTGTCTCTTCATGCAAACTTAACACTAGCGATGAAGGTGGGATCTCCCTGAAGAAGAAGGCAACGCGGAACAGAAGAAGAGAGAGATGGCTGCGCTGAACACCCCCCCCAACCCCGTTCGATCCGATGGCAGAAGACTGGGAGACGTATGCAGATCGTTTCCAAATGTATCTGGAAGGAAACGGCCTTGCCGACATTTCCGAGAAGCAGAAGAGGGCGGTCTTTCTCACGCACTGCGGTCCGGCAGTTTTCAAGATGGCAAAGGCATTGGCAGGAGCTGCAGACGTGAAGGTAATGGAATGGCCTGACTTAGAAAAGTTGTTAAGAGCCCATTACGCCCCACAAGTATTGTGCCTCATTAAGAGACACGAGTTTTACCGTCGGGATCAAGGGGAAAGCAAAAACGTAAACGACTTCGTGGCAAGTTTAAGAGACATTGGGGTGCATGTGAATTTAACAATTTAGAAGAGGCCATGCGCGATCGATTTGTTCTGGGCCTTAAAGACAAGGTGCTTCAGAGCAAGTTATTACTAAGACCTAAGATAACGCTGAAGGAAGCAATAGAAGAGGCCTCTTCAGCAGAAGCTACCAAGTCCTCAGCAGCAGCCATGAAGAAAATTAACAAGGCCACAAGCCATCCTGATGTGGAAAAGTCCACAACAACTCATTGTGAGCAAATAGATTCTGAGTCAGACTGTAGTGAGGTGGAGGAAGGAATTTATAGACTCAGAATGGAGCGGAAAAAGAAAGACCTGGGAAGAAAGAGGCAAGATTTCTACTGCAGAGGTTGTGGGGGAAGCCACCCTTGCACTGAATGCAAGTTCCTAGATACCATCTGCCTACGTTGTGAAAAAAGAAGACACCTAGCAAGAGTCTGCAAATCATCCAGAACTCCACCCAACAGAAGGAAGTTTCCTGACAAAGAATTCAAGCCCAACAACCTCAGTGAGAAAATGGGGCACAGCACAGAAGCAAAGGGGAAGAATGAAACTCATCAGACAGTAACTATTGGTCATTCTTCTATCAATAACAGAAAACTGCATGTCAAGGTACTAATTGAAGGAAGACCTTCAATGGTGTCATGGGACACTATTCACAGACTACTCCCAAACATTCAGAAGCATTTCAAGAAGCAAGCACTGACTCTTAAAGACTACCAAGGGAACAAGATTCCAGTAGTTGGAACAAGAGAATTCAACGTGAAGTTCAAAGGCCACACCAAACGCTTGCCCCTGACCATCATGGACAAGGACCGCCCAAGCTTGCTGGGACTTGAGTGGTTCAATCCATTAGGCATCAAGGTGACTGGCATCAATCATGTGAGCAACACTGAATGGGAGGAGGCCTTGAAGTCTGAGTTTCCAGAGGTCTTCAGCGACGGATTGGGCAAGTATATGGGGACCCCTATCACTTTCAATCTAGATCCCAAGGTGCCACCAATTCGCTTAAAGCCCAGAAGGGTCCCATTTGCCTTAAAGGAAAAAATTGATGCACAGTTAGATAAACTAATAGCTCAAGGAGTTTTAGAGCCCACTGACCACTCCAGGTGGGAGACACCCATAGTCACACCAGTCAAGACTGATGGGTCAGTGAGAATCTGTGGAGACTATAAGGGGACATTGAACCATGCGCTTCAATAGAGCGCATATCTAGTTCCAGTGGTGCATCATTTACTACATTCACTTGGCAGGGGTACAGTCTTTGCCAAATTGGATCTGGCCCAGGCATATCAACAATTAACAGTTGCTGATGCCACTGCAGAGGACCAAACCATTGTGACTCATAGAGGTGCTTTCAAATGTAAAAGGTTACAGTTTGGAGTAAGCGTGGCACCAGGCATCTTCCAAAGCCTTATGGAAAGGATGCTCCAAAAACTGCCAGGGATAGTACCTTACTTTGATGATGTGTTAATCTCTGCTGAAAATGACACTCAGTTACAAGAGAAACTCAGAGAAGTCCTTACAAGATTCAAAAAGCTGGGTTAAAAGTCAAGGAAGAAAAATGCACTCTTAGAACTGACAAGGTTGAGTTCTTGGGCTATATGATTGACAAGCATGGTATCCACCCCACAGATGCCAAGGTTCAGGCAATCAAAGAAGCCCCTAGACCAAAATGTAAAACTGATTTGCAAGCCTTCCTTGGACTCATTAACTTTTATCACATGTTCCTACCTCAGAAAGCAACCATTGCAGAACCACTGCACAGATTATTAGACAAAAAGTCTGCATGGGTCTGGGGCAGAAAAGAACAATCTGCATTTAACAATATTAAAAGACTAATCATGTCTGATGCTGTACTCATACAGTTCTCTGAGAATTTGCCTGTTGTACTGACTTGTGATGCATCCCCTTTTGGAGTGGGGGGGGTTGAGCCACAGGCTTCCCAGTGGGAGGGAAGCTCCTATTGCATTTTACTCTTGGACCTTGACCAAAGCAGAGAGGAACTACAGCCAACTGGACAAGGAAGCCTTGGCAATTGTTGCAGCTGTCAAGAAATTCCATGAGTATTTATATGGGAGAACATTTACCATTGTCACAGATCATAAACCTCTGTTAGGCATTGTGGCAGGAGACAAACCTACGCCCACTATCCTGTCACCAAGAATGCTCAGGTGGACTGAATTTCTTGCTGCTTATTCATACAAACTCATCCACAGGCCTGGCAAAGACATTGGCCATGCTGATGCCTTGAGTTGCTGCCCACTTCCATTTCACACTGAGGACGTTGAACTTGAGGCACACACCTTTTTCCTAGAAACTGTTGCCAAGCTTCCAGTACACGCTGCTGAAATTGCCAGAGAGACTGCCAAACACACTTTATTGGCTCCTGTTATAGGCTGGATTAAGAAAGGTTGGCCGCTTCAAGATCTACCTCAACTTGCCCAACCTTTTAAATCCAGGCAAACTGAATTATCTGTATTAAGAGGATATATTTTGTGGGGTAACAGGGTGGTTATTCCTACAAAACTGCAAAAAGAGGTTTTGGAAATGTTACATGAGGGTCATCCAGGTATTGTCAGAATGAAGGGATTGGCCAGGAGTTATGTATGGTGGCCAGGTATTGACAAAATGGTTGAAAACTGGGTTGCATCTTGTCCCAACTGTCAGGTAGTCAGGCCTGCCCCACCTCTCGTCCCCACACAGGAATGGGAATGTCCTAAGGGCCCATGGTCCAGGATTCACATTGATTTTGCTGGCCCTACCAGAGGGCACATATTCCAAATGGCTAGAGGTTATCCCTATGGCATCCACCACAACTGAAGCTGTCATCAAACAGCTTAAAAGCTTTTGTAACTCACGGGTTACCTGATGTGCTTGTTTCTGACAATGGCCCTCAATTTACATCCAACCTTTTTGAGTCATATCTAGCACAACAGGGTATCAGACATGCCCTGACAGCCCCTGGGCATCCTTCGGCTAACGGCCGGGCTGAACGTATGGTACGATTTACCAAGGAAAAACTTCAGCAATTGGGTCCAGGGGATATCACTGAGAGAGTTGAAAAACTTCTCAGTGTTCAGCATATCACTCCCAACCCCTCAACTAAGTTGTCCCCAGCTGAATTGTTGATGGGTAGGAAACTCAGGTCTCCCCTTGATCGCCTTCATCCCACTTATGCACCCAACGCGCCACTAGATTCTACTAGCAAAATTCGCACATTCACTGTGGGTGATTCTATTTATGCTAAGAACCTTATGGGTGAACCATTATGGATTCCTGCTGAGATAACCCAAATCACAGGCCCCAGGTCTTACAGGGTACAAACGGAGGATGGTGTCCTCTGGAGCAGGCACATTGATCAGTTAAGATCCAGATTGCCTCAGGAGCATCGCTTTTGCTCCTCTCTGGTTCCCATACCTACTGCCTCTTCTAGGCGGGAAGGGGAGGATCATGAGTGTAATGAACAAGCAAGAATCAACCCCATTTGTGTAACGAGCTAACATGACAGGAACCATCCCAAAACCTGTCACAATACCAACAACCATTTTCACAAATGGAAGATTGCACATCATTACCTGATTTAGGTGCTGACATTGGGTTGGAGATGGATTGGGAGGAGAGACCAGGTTGTAGTAACCAAACAGGTTCTACCATTACTACAAGTCCTAGTAAGGAAATGTCAACAGACACATTTCCTCCCTCACAAGGTGAGAACCTTAAAACATCTGAAACACATAGGTCTCAATGTACACGTAAGAGCCCCACCTATTTAAAAGAATACATTAGATAGGCTGGGGTTTGAGTATGGACTGAACCTAGTGGGGAGGGGTGTTATGTATGCAGGTTTAAAGTCATTGGTTTAGTTTGAACTGTTCTTGTAAAATGTAAGAAATGATTGGTTTAAAAAGTGCGGGAAAACCCTGCACTCTGATTGGCTGGCAACTGCGGCTGCTGGCTATAAGTAGCAGCCGCAGCCCAGCCAAAGTGGGTTCGTTCTGAGCTGTAGTCACTAATAAACAAAGAGCTTGAAGCACTCCACATCTGTCTCTTCATGCAAACTTAACACATAGAATACATACATATATAGAGAGAGGTATGGGTAGGTGGATTAATGGTTGAATGGGTGGGTGGATAGGTAGCATTTATGCCCAAGAATTTTGCACTAGTATGAAAATAGCTCCATAACTTTTATTGCCACAATGTGAGCATGGAATTCCACTTTCGTTTCAATAATTAATCTTGTGTTTTGAGTCTGAATGTTACAGTTAGAATATTTCATGGTATAGATAGTCCTCGACTTACGACCACAATTGAGCCCAAAATTTATGTTGCTGGGTGAGGCATTTGTTAAGTGAGTTTTCTCCATTTTACAACCTTCCTTACCATACTTGTTAAGTGAATCACTGCAGTTGTTAAGTTAGCAACATGGTTGTTAAGTGAATCTGGTTTCCCCATTGAATTTGCTCATCAGAAGGGCACAAAAAGGAATCACATGACACCAGGACACTGCAACCATCATCAATATGAGTCAATTGCCAAGCATCTGAATCTTGATCATGTGACCATGGAGATGCTGCAATGGTTGTAAGTGTGAAAAATGGTCCTGTCACTTTTTTCAGTGCCATTGTAACTTTGAAAGATCATTAAATGAACTGTTATAAGTCAAGGACTACCTATACATTATCTTTCCCTTACTATCCCTAACTGACAAATATATCCTTTTTTTTACTATGAAACACTACAAAAAATCCTAAAACCCCACTAGCTACAGGAGCCTTTGAAAAATCTCTCGGATTGCCTGCTTTAAGGCTTTATGACCTCAGAAAATCCAGCCATGGGCCCTCTTCAAAGTCCTACATGGCTTGGGTCCGGGGTACTTGCGGGAGCGTCTCCGGCCAGCGTCGACTTCCAATTGCCCTGTGCGCTCCCACAGACAGGGCCTCCTTGGGGTGCCGTTGGCCAGACAATGTCGGCTGGCGGTGCCCAGGGGTAGAGCCTTCTCTGTGGGAGCACCCACCCTGTGGAATCGACTCCCCTTGGAGCTCCGGTTGGTTCCCGACATCCGTTCCTTCCGCTGCGACCTAAAAACCTGGTTGTTTCAACAGTCCAGCCTGGACTGAAGGGTAAGGGGTGGGATTTTTTATTTTATTTTAAATTTTATTGGGTTTTAATCTTTATTTGGTTTAGTTCACTAGTTTAATGTATTTTTAATTAATTGTATTGTTATTTTTTATTGTAAGCCGCCCTGAGTCTCTAAGGAGAGAGGGCGGCATATAAATCCAATCCAATCCAATCAAATCTTCTGAAGGTAAATGAAAGGATCCAATGTTGCATTGGAAACAAAGGTAGGGTGAAAGTGTCATTCATTGCTCTATCTGGTTTTTGAAAATAAGTAGATAGAAGGAGCAACAACATTTTTCATCTCTTTTAAAGCACCTTCACTCCTTCTGAATTTAATTAGAGGTGACTTATTCTACACCCATTTTTGGCATAGCATATATCTGCCCTTGGTCTAAGAACAAGCATGGGATCTAAGGAAAACTGTAAATCATTGTACCTGGGGGTGCCGTAGCCCCACTATCTCTGCTGGTATCTTCTAAGCATATACATGGGAGATATATATATCTGCCTCCCTCCCTCTCCCCTCTCTTTCTCTCCCTCCCTCCCTCTCCCCTTCCCTCTCTCTCTCTTCAGAAAACAAATATGTTGCAGAATTTTCTATTGCAGTTAGGATGAAGGTTTATGGGTCAGAATTCACCTTCTGAAGAATGATCACACATCTGTAGCAGCCTGAAGATACATCCCAGGAGACATAGGGTGTGCAGCCTAAGAATTTCTTGAGCATCTATATCATCTCCTTTCCCTACAAAGAATTACTTGTGGCCTGGAAATTGAAATATATGAGTATTTATTGCCAGTCTGATGTGAAATGTAGTTCAGGCTAATAGTGAAGATGATATACACCAAAAATTCTGCACCTAGGTGAACAGAAACCACATTGGTTGGGGCTATAAATTAATACTACTGCATTTCTTCTCTGTTATCATTTTTTCCTTCAATCCTATTAAATTGAGTTCACAAATGTAATGTAGAAAAATGACTTGAAGCATAAGTGGAAGAAAAATGTAACTTTTACAATAATCTGAAGACAATTTGTTAGTAAGGGGAAAAGTGTATTGCTTGGTTTTATTGACATTTTTGAATGTTATGCATTGTAAGGAATTTCTGTGCCTGTGGGAGCGGGTTGTCTTTTAATGTTTTTTTTCTTTTAAAATTGGTTTGAAAGCAAATTCTTAAGAAGAATAGATGGATATTGAAGTGCTTTTTCTTACTGAAGTAAAAATGACATTGGTGGCATGTTTCTAATGATTAGTTTTCAGACTTTTAGAGTAGTAAGAACACTTAGTTTCCTCAAGGTGCTATTCTAATTCTCTTTGTGTTTTCTGTTTGCTTTTGTTAGAAACAAAATGGCTGGAAAGGACACTATTAAATATTCTTGCTGTCCCCCATTCTTCATCTAATAAGTAAGGGCTCTCTGAGTAAAGGCACAGGCATCCATTCTGGATGGATTGATGCTGATTTAGATATCTTCTTTCCCATCCAATAGAAGACTGCAAGCCAAATGTGGAGAAAACAAACTTTAGGACAGACTGTGCCATAAGCAAACTAATGTGGTATTTTAGGCATGCAGTGCTGGTGAATGAAGAAAAGACCCAGCTAGATGTTCCAAATGGAATGCTCTTAGATGTAATAAGTGGAGCATAATGTACTTTTGTCAGCATGTATTAGAAATATGCCTCCTTTCCTTTATCCAAGCAACAAAGTATTCCTATCTGGGTGGCTCATTTAGCACTAATTTGTTCTAGTCCCACAAGTAAACTACACTTTTCCTCACCTATCTTTGGTTTGACAAGATTATTTGCTTCCTGACTGTCCTTAAGTTTGTACCCATCAAGACATATAGTATATATAAATGTCTAGGCTTTCTTTGTACAATAATCTCTCCAGCAGCTTCCCCAGTTTTCCATGCTTTAATTCTTATCCAAGGCATTAAATTTCTCCTAGTGGACTTTTTCAATACAGCCCTCACTATGGTAGAATCCTACTTTTGAGCAATTTCTTCTTGATATTCAGATAAATTATTTCTACCATTTCTCTATCCATACAGAATTTATGGAAGAAAATTTCAAAAGTTGTGACAATTTCTACTCTGTATATTCCAAAATATTTGTGTCTGAAGGTATCCAAAGTTTAGATAGGTGCTTTGTTTCATTGAAGCTCCAAGCAATATATATTTTTGACATAAAACCATGAATACTCAGCCCCCATCCATTGGTATAAGCCAGGGTTGTCAAACTCCCAGCCCGCAGGCCAGATGCATCATGCACTGGCCACACCCACGCCCAATTTAGCAAAGGGGGGAAAGTCCTGATAGGTCATGTGACGACACCATGACGACGTGAGTTTGACACCCCAGTATAAGCAGTTGCACCAACTGACCAAAGGTTGGTTAAAGCACAATCACACTATCATAATGTTCTACAAAACTTTGAGATGCAGCATTACATCTTTGAATATCAGCTACTTAGAATACAGCTTCCAAACTTTTAATATGTTGAATATATGAAGCATATTCTAGTTATTTGATGTGTCAACATTTGATGCACGATTGACCTGCTGTGACACAACTACATGTGACATATTTACATCTCCACCAAAATTATCCAGATGTCATCTTCAAACACATTAGTACAACTGTGTAAAATTGCATTCAGTAATCTCCTCACATATGCAATTAATAAGTCAGTATAAAGAGCCTTGGTGGTGCAGGCTGTTAAATGCTTAAGTTCCAGCTGCCTGCAATTAGTGCAGGCTCAAATCCCACCAGGCTCAAGGTTGACTCAGCCTTCCATCCTCTCGGGATAGGTAAATTGAGGACCCAAGATTGTTGGGGGCAATAAGCTGACTTTGTAAAAATGCCACTTAGTAATAAGCAGGCAAATACAATGGAATGAAGGCTATTGCTGAGTGCATTGGGTTGTGCTCCAAAAATTGGAAGCCGCCCTGAGTCTCCAGAGAAGGGCAGCATATAAATGTAATTTTAAAAAAAGTATCAATCAAACCTAATTCTTCTAAATATGAGTGCCGTTTAAATTCTCGAGAATTTGCAACTATACACTCCTATTTATCTGAAGAAGAGCTAAAACAAAATTATTTTTTCTACATCCATATTCATGCCAAAAACACAAAGCCCCAGCTTGGACACAGTGGTAAAAATTTCAAATAAAAATTCCTTTAGAGAGCCATACCACTTAACTTTATTTATAGCAGATGACAAAAGTGTATATTTCCAATGTTTCAGCAATGTTTGCTGTCTTTTTGAGGTTAGTGCCCTTCCCCATTTTCACAGATAAAGAGAACCATGATTCTTAAACAATCTGCAGGTTTGTTTACCAAATCCAAATATGGCTTTGTTGTTGTTTTCTTCCACTACTGCTTCCACTTAAAACATTTGAGCACCAGTTACTAAGTTTTTTTTTTCTACCTGCACCATATAAATTGGTAAATCCTATTTGAAAGCCAAAGCATTTAATCCAGAGCAGAGTAAAACATCTGTCTTTGGAAAAACCATAAATTAAGTTTTATAAAGAGACAAGTCAGCAAAACTAATACAAATGATTTCACGCTTTTTCTATAAGCAGCTGGCCTTTGATTACTTCACACGGTGCATTTCAACTTCTGTCATCTCTTTCACAAGAATAATTCTGCAAAAGTAAAAGAACATAAAAAATAGGAAAGTGCTCATAAAATCTTGTTTGTGAGACTGATTACTCCAAGTTGAATTTGCTCACCCAAGGAGTATTGGTAGGGAATGGATACTGAGAGCCCTCTCCCCATGCAGGAAGATGGGAGAATATTTAGGGGTAACCATTATCTACCAGAATTCCTCCATGTGAGAAAAATTACCCACCAAGTAAGATGAGCACCTCTCTTATAAAGCCTGTTAAAACCTTGCTAGGCATTCAGCTACTGAAGTGTTGATGAAATATGTACATAGGGTGTCTGGATACTCTTTATTGGTATTATACTTGAAAATGAGCTGCAATTCACACACATATTTGCAGATTTTATTGTCAAATATTTCCAGCCACTTTGATTTGCTTGACTGAAATGGCATACACTTGTAATAAACAAATAGGTGAAAGTACGTAGGACTGAATGTTATAAGAAGAAATAAAGTTTGACTTTATAACCCAGTCTTAGTAGATGTATCAATAAGAAACTTACATACCAGTGAGAATAAAGGTGGTAACATCAAACACACTATCCTGATGCAAAGAAAGAAATGCTTGAACAGTATCTATTCTGACACAAAATGTCATAACAATCCTGGGTTAGATTTTCTGTATGCCTACTTGTAGATACATAGATATATCTCAACATTCCACAGAAATGCACAGAATCTGACATTGGCTGAAGAAATCTTTCTAACTACTATAATTTTTAATAGTTACAAAAATATACTTAAAATTATCAAGTCAGCAAAGCTGCTGAATCAAATGTTCTTATTTAAAGAATGAAAGCTCCATTACCTTTGGCCAAAACTAGGAGTTTCATGGAATGAATTCATGCATTCCACATATCCGTTTTTAATATTTAAAGTGAACTAGTGAAGAAGTTTAACTAAGTTCATAAAGATGGGTTTAACCTTTCTCCCACACTGTTGTACTAATGTCAACCCCAGCTATAAAAGAGCTGTTTCTGGAAAAGATAGCTGTCATTGGTACCAAGTATGTGGGCAGGTAGTTAAATGGGTGAGGAAGTGGGATTTATATTGGGGATGGAGATTGATTGTCAATGCCAACAAGTTAGTACTGACTTCTAACAACCATATAGATTTTTTTCAACACAATATGCTCCTTCAGGTCTTCCATCTTGGCATTAAATCTCCATCTCTATGTTCTGTCATTCTGACCCTGACTGGGAATTCTTAGATTGCTACTTAAAATATTTAAAACTCAAACATCTATTTTTTTATATTATAAAATGATTTTATGCACTTTACAATTCCTTATCAACAACGTATTTGCTGTTTAGTGCACAACAGAAGCAACTATATGATCAAATAACATTTGGAAATCAAATTTAAGATTGGTATTTTTTTCATCTTTACAAGTTTAATACATTTTAATCATCACAGTGTTACCAGTTTCTATTATATAAATAATTCTAAATTTAATTACTATCAGTATTATATAATGTATTATTCATATTTTTCAATGCAATAATACAATTTTTTTAAATTAACATGCAAAATGTACTTTTTTGCATAATGACTAGCTTGTTTTTTTATACAGCTCCTTTTCTTCCTATGCAACAAATAAGAGCTAAAATACAAAACTTAATGTGTAATAATTAAATTTGGTAACTAATTATAAGAAAAGCTGCATGAATTTTGTACAGATGTTATTTGGTATTTTGAATACATAATACAAAAGCAAGAGTCATTAGAGAAGATCCTCATGAAGCTTAGAAAAACTGAAAAAAATGTTTTTCATTTCAGTATAATTTCAATACCACAGGAGTAGAGATTCTGCAGCCAAGCAAATATTCAAATTTTTGGATATATTTTTTTCTATAGTATCATTGTGACTGGATTTGTTTCCTTATAGAACTGAATCTCCTATAAGAACCAGAAGGCTTCTTTGTGGAGTTTGTGCATAAGGATAGATTCAGTTGTCCTATTAAGAATAGATTCACTGAAATTAAGATAAAAGTAGTCATAATTAACTCATGTTAATTATGTCTGAAAGATGCATTTGATTACTTAAGGGTGGAGTCAACCCATAATTTTATCTGAAAAAATAAATTTATCTGTCCTTGAATGGCTGGGTGGACTGGACATTGACATTTGACCCACTATAAATCCATGTATTTGCCATATGCTAAATAAATAAAATTTATCTGAAAAAATTACTTTGCTAAATAAGGTTTCATACTTGTAATGTCTCTTTTATACCATATTTTGTTACTGGAAGAACCTGTCTCAACTGCTAATTTGGAAAAAAAAATCTGCCATTTTTAACATGTGTGCGACTTTTAAATTAGCTATTCAGAAAATCCTTGAGCTGGATCCCTTGTTTAAGAGCAGAATTAAATTGGTGTTGTTGTTGAGTCCCTGTTGTTCCAAGAGATCAACTGCCAATAATGCTAACAAGAATTATAAACTGGATTAAAAGCATTAGCACCTCCTTTCTCAAGTAAGAAGCCATGCTGAGTGCTCCATGGTCATCCTGGAACATACCCAAATATTTGCTGGATGACCACCTGAGCTCAGCTGGCTTTAATATTCTTCTTTGGCTTTCCACTAGGATTAGTTACAGGGAAGAACTATCATTGCTCTTAATTCACTAGGAAAACACTAATACCTGACTTCTAATTACTTTCAGCCAAACCAAAACAAAGAATGTGGTTCTAGTTATACAGTTCTATTTTTTTTCTCAAATACAGTTAAGATTCACTCAACTAACAAGTATAAGAAATGTATTCTTACAAATACTATGATAAAATGAGGGGACAGATGCCTGCACCACATCTGCAAACAAAATTTATCATGAAAATGTCTGTTCTTTTACAGTGACTATAGATTATGAGTTTGGGAGGTATGCTTCTAATTGCTCAAACTCAAATTATACTGATCACAGCATGTAAGAGTTTTCCTCTACCCCTTTCCGTTTTCAATATAGTTATGCAATAGAATATTCTGGATTAAAATCCTGGGAAATTTTGGTAAACTACACTTCAGATATGACACTTGGTTTGTAGCAGAATATTTTCCAGAGTAGCCATGTTACAACAAGAACCACAAAGAAACAAAATAAAAGCTAATGTATATATTGGTGTAAACCTCTATGACTTAATCTTATCCTAATGATGCATTTTACAAAGTGAATTATAGAGTCTCAAAGCATATTCTGCAAAAGTATTCAGTGTTGTATGACACTAGAAGATTCTTTGATATTTTCTCTGCACAAAATCCAGATTACCATGATGATAACATTACTTGTGTAATGTTCCAATTGCAGAATAAGTATCTGCTTTTTTATAATAGGAACTCCTTTGGAAATCCTGTTAATTATGCCAAAGTCCTTTGAGAAAAAAAAACAATGACAGTTATAAGTACAGATCTCACATTACATCTATATGTATCTTCAAATACAAGGGTAATTAGAGAATGTGGACCAACTTCTATAGTTCCCATTAAATGTAGATGTCAAACAAGTTATTATGAAATTAGTGGGATGTAGATTACAGGTCAGTGAATAAATCCAATTTATTCCTACGTCAATATGTGAATGGACTAAACTTTCAATGGAAAAACAACGAGTTTTCTTTTCCTGACCAGATTTAAACTATTTTAATTTTATTTAGATAATGTAAATACTACTCCAACAATACATTTTAAGTCCAACATCTCCTTTTTTTTCTTTCTAAAGATTATCTACATCAAACTAATTTCTCAAAAATGAAAACCTGGTAAAGATTCAGTGTCATCATCTGATGGCCAAAGAAATGAAAGCTTGGTGGCATATTCAAGTCTCAGTTTCTCAGAATTCATATCACTGATAATTTCTTGTATTTTGTTACAAGAATTTATGCTAGTAAAGAATATATCTGTAACTATAGCAATAGAAATTGATAGTAAGGAATAAACAAATACAAACATGCAAATACACTTCACACACACACATGTAAAAATTTCACATTTTCTGTAGTTCAGTAATGCCTTCCAGACCTCTGGTAATTTAAGCTGGGATATTTGAATAGCCAAATCTTACCTTCTGGTTTTCAATATGCATCTAAAACCAAAGCTTTCTATCCATTATTTGTTCAGGTTAAACTAGGATAGCCACCTGTTTCATAATTCAAGTGTTGAATTGTTACGAAATGGTTCCTGATTTGGTGCTTTAATTTTTGGAAATAAAGATAAAATATGCATGCATACATACATACATTTAAAAATTTATGCTACTTCCCATTTTTAAAAAACAGAAAGCATTTCATGCTATTTAGAAAACTTTCTCCATTACATTATTAGCTCTTATTGATCACAGGGTTCTGTTAAAATTTGAGAGTTACCAGGGCCTAAACGACCAGGATGTTTCATCTTCTTCTCTGCAATTAACTTTCCATGTGTTATGACACTCAATATCATAATTAAAAAGAAAACATGTAATTCAAGTCATAGATTTTATTTGGAATTCTTCTTCAGTACAAATGCTAGTAATTTACCACAATTCAGGATTTAGGATAAGAATATTTCCCAGACAAATATGGGGAAGACAGCTTGGATTATACTTTTTATATTCTATGATAAATTCTTCACTGTGATAACATCATAAGTGCTAGAGTAAACCACCATCTGGCCCAATGTTTGTTTAATTATTATTATTATGGTCCATCACACAATCAGCCACATGTTCAGACTGGGTTTGGCATTTTTGTCTACCTATCAAGTCCTTTCCAAGGACTTGGGTTAGGCAAGTCTGGATGTTTGATTGTACAATATTGTTGCAAGATGTAAGCTGTTCCAAGTAAAGCCACCTTTTGCAATTGACTAATGGTGAATTTGTCAATGCCATTGATTAACACACTCTGATGCTAAGGAATTCTACTCCCCCTCCCCACCTTGAAAGAAACCTGTTCCAAATGCAAAACACAAGCAGAGGAGAGGAGTTTCAGTTTTAGTTTCACAGCACCAAGCAGCTTTAGTACAGAACAGTTGAGCTAAGCCATGCCCAGGCTCCTTGCTGTCTCCTTCTTGCTCACACAGAAAATATTGTTTCAATTTCCAAGCAGCCCTCAACTCTCTAACACACTGACAGGATGCTAGCCATACTGAATACTGATGAAAGTTGGTAGGCAGAGGCAGAATCCCCCCCCCCTTATTTTCCTCCCAAAAAAACTAAGCCCAACCACATAGTTTCATAGTGAAGCACGGGTATAGAGCTAGTTGGGTAATAAAACAGCTGCAAGGAAATAACCAAGCTCAGCGGGAACCAAGATTCCATAGTTCATTCCTGGGCTACAAATATTCTCTTCTATTCTTCACTGAGGATGAATAAAATATTCATCCAGACTATCAGAAATCCAGTGCAGGTAAATCAATCAGTCAAAAAAAATATTTTCGTTTACATCAATTCCATTTTTCAAACAAATAAATACATTTTAAAAATCAAGAGTCTGAAGGAAGATCTACAGCTGTTTTTCACTGCTTTCATTCCTCCAATTTTAGAAACTTTTGGAAACATTACCCAACAGTGTAATTTGTCTCCTGGTAAGGTAGAATTAGGATATGTTATCAAATTATAAGCACTATCAAATTATAAACACTGAAAAAATGTTTTCATGTTGTTACTTTTCATAGGTCTATGGGCATTTTGCCATATAGTGATCTTAATTTCCACCACATAAACTTTCAAAATTTTATTATTATTTTAACCAATACCTGTCTCACTATTTATCTTCAAAACATTTTTTTTCTTTTTTTCATCTAAATCCTTCACTTCTACAGAAGCACTACATGGTTCTTGGCACAAACATATGCTTCTGATGGGTCCAGAATGTTAACTTTGTCAATCCTAATAAATCATAGACCCATACACATCCATACACTAACCATGGATCTGATGGCGGATTATTTATTTTTAACAACATTGACAAAATAATTTGAAAAAAAATATATAACATTGCAATCAAACTGATAAGGTCAGAGGTTCACATTTTTCTCCTCCTATGGTTTTTATTAAGACTCAATTAATTTTACAGAAGCTCCTTGTTTACCAATCCCAATTGAGCCAGACAATTCTGTTGCTAAGCACTGTGAATGCTAAGGGGGAAAAAGATCACATGATCACACCAGACTTACAATGTCGTTTGCCCATCAATCATTAAGCAAATCACTACAGTTCTTAAGAGAGACACCTTGTGACCACGATTTGTGATTTCACTTCCGCATTCTCCACTTGTTGGAAGCCAACTGTGAAGCTTGCAAATGGTGATTAAGTGACCATGTGATGCAACAATGGCCATAAATGCGACGATTGGCTGTAAAGCTTTTTTTTTTCAAGCATTGTAACTTTGAACAGTTGCTAAATAAGGCAGTCAATAAATGAGAACTACATGTGTTATAATCTCATAACAATATCAAAATTTTATTCCAATTCTTTAAATAATAGTAATATGCAGTGTTGTATAAAATTACATAAGACCCATGCAAAGTACAATATGTAATAACAAAAAGAAAAATATTCCTTTATGTTAGAACCTCAGTGGCACAGTGGTTAGAATGCATGTACTTCAGGCTACTTTTGCTGACTGCCAGCTGACTGCAATTTGGCAGTTCGAATCTCACCAGGCTCAAGGTTGACTCAGCCTTTTATCCTTCTGAGGTGGGTAAAATGAGGAGCCAAATTGTTGGGGGCAATATGCTGACTCTGTAAACTGCTTAGAGAGGGCTGTAAAATACTGTGAAGTGGTATATGACTCTAAGTTCTCTAAGAGTGCTTTTCCTATACTCTCTTTTTTTATGCCCAGAATTTTTTTCTATATGCTATATGATTTTGGAATTTTAGTCTGGAAGGAAATAGTTTAGGTAAAAAAAATCATCTGGAACATTTCACTATTAAATATGATTTTGGGGTGATTACAGATCTTTCTAAAGAAAAAATAGTACAGAAAAATACAGGCCAATTATTTTCCACAATTACCTTGCATGGTGAGAATCTTTCACTGAACAATGCTACCTGGTAGCAAAGTCATGTCTTTTATATTGCACTTATGGATTTTAAGCATTAAATTGTTCTTTATACTAGGTCAAAATTATGCAGAAAGCTTAGAAGCATAGCAATTTGTCATTCAGTGCTTGTTCTTATCTGTAAGATTTATGAGAAAAACAGTCAAGGGAAAATGTAATGTGGCAAGCCAGCATTCTGATGTGGCCTCTATTACAAGGGTCCTTAAACAAGATTGCACTATTAACAGCCCTGTTGTTTTTAATATTTACATTCATACTATGTTTAGTAATTTAACCAAAATAGAATTTCATCCACCAGATATTGAACATAGACATGTAATATGGGTAGCTATATACAATGATGCAGTGAATTTATCATTATCATATACTAGCATCACTGCATAGCAGATTGAAGTTACGTTAGCCTTACAGTGGGGAAAAGTGGTCTCCAATTTTTCTTGGTTGTAATCAAACCATGGATTGAATGTGATCTTCTTTGTATGCCATACTATAAACATGTATGTGTGTGTGTGTGTGTGTTCACACACACACAAACAATTTCACTAAGTTGGATGGTGAGTTGTAAATAATTGTTATTTAAGGTAGATATAAGAGATTATAGATACATAGATGAAAGAGAAAGAGATTCATACCCTACAGCAACCTGCTTTCATAGCCATTTAAGTTTAATAAATCTACATTCTAAATGCCTAAGTGAGATTTAGGCTACCATATTTTCTTAGTCTTTAGAATGATCATTAATTAGGCAGATATTTCCACTAAACTAGGAAGATACTGATGTACTTCAAAATATAGAGCTACACCCTTTGGTGAGTTGTGGCACAAAACTATTATCATATGGTTGGATAAGATTCAAACAGAATATAGAAACTAAACATTTTGCAATGTATAATTAATATATTTTAATTATAAAGGAATTTTAAAAAAATAAAGCAATGCCATGTTCCAAGAACTTTTTACTGTACATAGCTGCTCCCACATAACCCATAGCAAAACATATTTGGAAATGATTGGGGTAAAAAATAAGTTGCCATGTAAAATTATGTGACAGAATGAAAAAAAATAGTAATTCTAAATTCTCATAGCACATTCCCAAACACTTCCAGAAGCCTAAATGATTTTTTTGCATTGATATTCCTGTAGCTGTTCCCTAAATATTTCTATAGCTTTAATCTAAATGCTACAAAATTTTAAAACATTATTGTTTCTGACATTTCATCTTATGTTTTAGTCTTATAACTGCAGAGATTGAATAACCTACAATAAGTGATTTAAGCTGAAAAGGAACCAGTGTAGTCAATATAATGACAAATTCCATCTGTAATCAGAATCCGAGACCATTGGATTCATATGTAGTCAGCTGAAACAGAATGATCAATTGGTCTGGAATAGTGCATGCATGTTGCGGTCACAGGAAGTAGCCTCTAGGCTTATAGAAGTTGTTCTGGGGCACACTTTGCATTTAGCCAGCCTATTCCTAATCTTATAGTTGGTTGATCGACATAAATTTTTATCATCCCTATTACTATTCAGTCTAATGGCTAGTTATCTGAGGTTTTGTGTAAACTTATATGACATGCTGGTGGAAAAGAGTTGATCACAACATGAAAAAGGGAAGGAAGAAGACTAATTGACAGCCTTGTTCCCTAAAATTGGCATTCCTCATAGGGAATTTTCTTCATTCTATACAGGCAGTCTTCAATTCACAGTAGTTCATTTAGTGACTGTTCAAAATTGCAATGGCACTGAAAAAAAGTGATTTATGACCGTTTTTCATACTTGGGACCATTGCAGCATCCCCATGGTCACTTGATCAAAATCCAGGCTCTTGGCAACTGACTCATATTTATGATGCTTGTGTGTCCCAGGTCATGTGATCACCTTTTGAGAATTTCTGATAAGTAAAGTCAATGGGAAAGCCAGATTCACTTAATAACCGCATTACTAATTTAACAACTGCATGATTGATTCACTTGACAATAATGGCAGGAAAGGTCACAAAATGGGGCAAAATTTACTGTCTCACTTGGCAGACATTTTAAGCTCAATTGTGGTCATAGGTCAAGGGCTACCTGTAATTCTCACCTCACAGGGTTTTTTCTCAAACAAAAACCCCAAGAAAATCCAGTTGCCTTTTGGATAAAGCACCTTTAGGACAATCATGACCTGGATGATTGAGAAACTCCATAGGCAGATATGCTAATTTGTGCAATATCACAGACTATGCCTGTTTGAACTTCATCAACTTTTTCAGGCCCAAATCCAAATTGCAAGATGGATATAGCTACATTCCAGTCCAAGCTTCAGTCTGCCATTCTCGGACTTCAAAGAAGTTCATGGAGTATAAGTGGCTTCCAACTCATCCTCCCTACAAGAGTGTTAATGTCATCTTATGTATTCCTTTTGTGGGGCTATTTTTAAACAGTGGCAATGTATGTATTAGTTCACACAACTGTATGTACTCTCATCTAGCTGACAGTGTGATCAACACTCTGTTTGAAGTAGGATTGCCAATTTCTACCTCTCACAAGAATGGATGGAACTCTCGGTGACAAAGAATGCCATGGTTAAATATTTGTGAAACATAAAACAGACATATAAAGGAGAGTCATTAAAAACAAAGACAATTAGTCAGACTAGAAAAACAATACATAGAGATATATATGTCTAGCCCAGATACACACAGTAGCTACAGTCTGGAATCATTTACTTGTGGATTACTTTTTATCTATTAATAACATTTGGAAAACGACTCTGTGCCCTAAACCTTGTTTCATGAGACAAGTATAATGCAATCTTGACTACTCTTAATAACCTTTCCATGATTGTAGCTCTTTAAAGCTTGAGCTGCTCTGTTTCAATAGGCCTCTTAGAGTTTCCCCCACCAGTTAAATTTAAAGAGGAAAAAATATCTAATTACAGCATTTTCTGAAGGGTAGCAGTTAAGAATTTTGAACGGTAACTTTTCTTTCTCTGGGAAAAAAAGCTATCTTCAAATGCTTATATATCATAACATCACTACTGCTGTTCTTTCTTTGTCTTTGCTTGTTACACCAGTCTTCTTCCTAAGTGAGCCCAGAATAGTATGTGAATAACAATAATGTAATCAAGAATAAAATTATCAATCTTAGGGGGGGAAATTCCTCATAAATACAAAAGGAAGTGTCACAGTAGAGAGTTGATAACAGGTGTGAGAGACATGAAACTCATTGTATATATTTGGCCAGATTCTTATATTATCAGAGCGGAGAGTTTGAGGTTTCTTCAACTTCATCTCCTGCTGCTTTGAAAAATGTAAACTTCCCTTTTGATGTCCTGTTCTTACTGTGGTTTCTGTTAACCGTGAGTGCTGTCATATTGAACTGGGCATATGCAAAGAATTCTCCCTCCATGCCTTTAAAAGTATGTCTCTAAAACAAGTTGTTTATCAGAATCCAGTGCCAGAAAAGAAAGTTTATTGGAACATATGAAGGCATGTTGACCACACTGATCTTATTTTCCCTACCCACTTCAAGGATCTAGAACTGGCAGAAATAATTTGAAATGTTATAACAAAAGAAACCATAAGATTTACTTACTTTCTATTTTCCCTTGTGGGTAAAATGGAGGAAGAAAGATCAAAGCAGATATATACTTGCATAGTATTATATATAGATATGTAGTTACAAACACACACACACACATACACATCTCAGTCACATATTTAAATAGAAATAAAGTAATGCTTATGTTAAGACTTCCTAGTCCTCACTGTTCATGGTCAGCTACTATAATACTTTTTCTCCATTCTAATGGCTTTTTAAAATCTTTATTACAGTGTTATTTTGGACATATCTTCAAATCAAGTATGTTTTCAAATAGAAATTTTGACATCAACTGAAGTACTTTCATCCACAGAGTAGACATATGGCCACAGGATGTGAATTATGCATATGTTGTACTGTAGCTAAATATTTACAATACAGGGGAAGATAGCAATGGAAGACAACCACAATTTGAAGACTGACAATATATATTGTATATTTGGTATAGAGAACTTTTTTGTACAATAGTTAAAGTAGATGACCTTCAAATCCCACTGAGATTTCAAAAAATAATATAAAAGTCTACATACAATAATTGGACAGTTAATAAATCCTTCTCCCTTCTTCCTTGGAAGCCATTACACTATATTTTCATTTTTAGCATTGGAAAAATTGTGTGGGTCCTAACAGTACTATTTGAATATGTTTCAGCACGTAGGAGGTAAAACTTATATAAAATTAGAAATATGCATGAAGTAACTAATAGACTGCCCAGTTTCATAAGTCACAAACATTAAAATTTAAAAGCCAATGCATAAATTATTGGGCTCTCCAATTTGTGCTCTAGACAATAAAAAAAGAAGTATGCGAAATCTTTCTGTATTTAATTAAAAATAGCATCTGCATTTGAGTCAGATACTACTTCTGAATGTAAGCACACTTTCAGAAACAACTTGCTATCAAGTAATTGGACTGTTGAATTTACTTTGCTGCATTTAAAAAAGAGAGAATATGTTCCTCATAAATTAATCATTCCCTAACTTCTTATTTAGGGCAGTGCAGCAGCTCAGCAGTTAAGACACTAGACATGTCAGCTGGAAAGCTGGCAGCCTGGGTTTGAGACCTGAGCATCATGCAACAGGGTAAGCTCCCATCCTATCCCCAATGTCTGCCAACCTAGCAGTTCAAAAGAATGCAAATATGAGTAGATAAATAGGTACCACTTTGGTGCAAAGGTAACAGTGTTCTGTGATGTCATGCTGGCCACATGACCACAGAAATGTCTTCAGACAGTACTGTATTTCAATGGCCTTGAAATAGAGATGAGTACCTCCCCATATAGTGGGCAACAACTGGTGGAGTAACATACGCAGATTCTCCTTTACCTTTTACCTTAACTTCTTATTGAAATAAAAACACAGTATATTATAAAGAAAAGAGAAAGAAAAAGATGAGAGGAAAATAGTAGCCAAAGACATTTCTATTAAGTGGCCAAGTAGAGATGCTATCTTCTGTTTCATGTCTAGCAGCCAACTAGACTTACAGCAATAGAACTTAGATTTATATACTGCTTTATAGTGCTTTACAGACCTCTCTAAGTGGTTTACAGAGTCAGCATATTGCCCCCAACAATTTGGGTCCTCATTTTACTCACCTCGGAAGGATGAAAGGCTGAGTCAACCTTGAGTCTGGTGGGATTTGAACTTCCAAATTGCAGGCAGCAGAAGTCAGTAGAAGTAGCCTGCAGTACATGCACTCTAACTACTGTGTCACTGTGGCTCATTAGGATTATGATTAACTTTTCAGTGCAGGACAACATTCTGCCTACTGAAAGACAATTTCAGAGAAACAGAGAATAACCTGTAGCACATATAGTTTTTTCTTTGACGCTTTATCATCATTCCTCCCTCCTTTGCATAAGGTGGTTACTTCACTCTGCCTCAGGGTAGGATCAGCAAATCTCTTGTCACCAAAAGAATTCCATATGAATTTATCCAGATATACATTTACATAATTAAGGAGATTGCACACTGGTATTGTAATCCCTGCTCAATGTTAACTGTATGGAAATAATGTCATTATTTTGTCTAAGAACCCAAATGACCTGCAGTGAATATTAAACAAACTTTATTTGCACTCAAGAGGAGATGGCTTAAAATTAGCAAAAGCTATTATCAAAAACAAAGTTGTTTATATTTATGTTATAGAGTCAATGGAGCAAATGATTGCAGGTTATGTAAACAGCAAAAAAAACCTAGGAAAGGAACATGAATCTGTATATGTCAATAAAATGTGTATTAGAAATGGAAAGTGGGTGAAGAAATTTGAATACTTGCAAAAGCTGATAGAATGGGGCATAGATATATAGTGTGTTGTGAAGAAGGAATTTTGCTGAAAGAAGTGAAAACATCTGGGTATAAGAAGATGTTTCTTCTTTGTTAATGGCAAAGAGAGTTTGATATGTCAGAAGAAACATAAAATATATTACTATGGGTAGCATAACAAAAAGAGATAGTTCAAGACTGAATGAGTGCTGAATGAATATGGATTAAATACTAATGTGAGCAATGACTATGAAAAAAAATGATTTGACCATATACACAGAATGAATGAGTCAGTGGTGGGATTCAAAATGTTTTACTACCAATTCTGTGGGCATGGCTTGGTGGGCGTGGCAGGGGAAGGATACTGTAAAATCCCAATTCCTCCCCACTACTGGGGGAAGGTTACCACCAGTTCTCCAAACTACTCAAAATTTCCACTACCAGTTCTCCAGAACTGGTCAGAACCTGCTGAATACCACCTTGGAATGAGGATTAAATTGCCAAACAGATATATAAAGAATAGCAAATATTTCACAGGTAAGCAGAAAGATGGAAAAAATGTGGTTGGAAATCCTCAAAAAGAAAAGAAAAGATATTTTAAGAAGAAAAATGTGACCTATGAACCTATGGTATGGTGGAAACAAAGTATTTTATAACTAGTTTAGATATGTTTTCTTTCTTTTCTTACCTATGCCCTTGATTATTTTATTTTACTATTTCTTAATTCCTTTCTATAATTTGCATAACATTGCTTATTCTGAAAAGGAATATTGTGATGGAAATGTATGTCAAATGGAATGAAAATATATATAATATATCTTAATTTATAATGTTCATACAGCAAGAGAAATTTAACTTTTCTCATATTCTGTGGTTTATCAGCCAACAGCCAAAATACTTTGACTCTAAAATCAAATGTTTACTCCTGAGGGAAAATGTTTAGTACACGAGAGATAATTTAACAGGAAATAGCTAGAAGAAATAGCTGAGAAGTTACATATTATAATCCTCATAAATTGACTGGGATTAGTTCAATATTACAATCATGTATTCATGAAAAGACTTACATTACTACCATTTAGGGAAAAGAGCTTTGATTTCGCCACTCATTTTGACTGATTATGTTCCATCAAGTCCACAAAGATAGATTTTCTCAAAGACAGTCTATTCCGAACCTTTTCTTTCATGTATACACTCATTGCCTCTGTAACTGAGTCCATCCACTGCTGATCATCTCCTTCTTTTCTTCTCTTTTACCATTCCTAGCATTAGGACCTTTTCCAAAGAGTTAGTCTTCATATAATGTGTCCAAAGTGGGATGAATTTGACCTTGGTCATTTGTGCCTTGAGTGAGAACTCTGGTTTAATCCATTGGTTTATTTCCTTGATATTCTCAAGAGTCATCTCCCACACCAAAATGCAGAAGCATTAATACTATTCCTATTGTGCTTCTTAATGAATGAACAAATGAACAAATGAATGAATGAATGAATGAATGAATGAATGCTTTATTGGCCAAGTGTGTCCAACTTTTAAAAGTCCAACTTTCACTTCCATAGAGAATCACAGGGAATACCATGGCTTGCATGATTTTAATATGTGTAGGCTATCATGGCATCTGAATATCTTTTCCAAGGCCTTCATAGCTGCTCTACTGAGTGCTAATCTTTGGTCTATTTCTTGACTGCTTGTTCCTTTACAAGGCTGGTCCTAAAAGACAGAGCTATCTACCACTTTGATATCTTCATTGTCAATGCTAAAGCTGATTGTTCCACCAATTGTCAGTAATTTGGTTATTTTTATATTTGATTTTAGTTCTGGTTATTCACTGTATTCTGACTTTTAGTTCTAGGGCTGATAGATTCTTTGTATATCCAGCTATTAGGATAGGTGCATCAACATAATACAGGTTATTGATCTTCCTTTGTCCAGTTTTAAAACCATGCTCATCTTCTTCCAGTCCAACTTCCCTTAATATATATTCCACATAAAAGTTAAATAAATATGGGAAGAGTACATAAGCTTGTTTCACTCCCTGGCCAACTTGGAAGCCAGTCTGTTTTGCACTGTTCTGTCTGGACTGTGGCTTCCTGGCTTGTATATATGTTTTTTCTGACAACAATTGAATTTCTGGGATTCCAACTTTTCTTAGCCCATTCTACAACTTCAACCAGCAATGATGTCTCATGTTCTTCAGCCTTTTCTAAATCCAGCTTGAACTCTGGCATCTCTTTTTTCATGCAGGTTTCCAATCTATATTGAATGGTTATTATAATAAATATTTTATCCTAAATCAATAATTACTCTTGGCTTAAAATCTTTCAATATAATATTGGGGTTCATGCATCATAATATAGCTTAATGTGGTTTTTTTTGGCTTACCAAGATGTATAAAGCTACCATTGTGGTTTGAAAACATGACTTACCTTTTTTTTAAACTGAACCAGTAAGTTTGTTCAAGTTCCTGTACTTTTTTTAAATGTAGACTCAGCCTATGACTAAAAGGCAGATTGCAGATTGCAAGAAACCAGCCTTAGTTTTGGAATAGAAACTCATAATATAATTGTTAGTTGTATAAGTTAGTAATATAATACTATTTATGCAATAGCAAAGCTTGTTCTACCATAATCTAAAATAAAAGCTTATTAAAGTTGACAAATATATACTAAAACCCCATTCACTTTTACAAGACACAAATGGTGTCTTTTTTTCTGAATTTAGTAGTATTATCACTGGAAAGTTATCAAATAGTTTTGCATCACTAATTATATATCCATAAAGTAATATTAAAATTGTCATAATAATTCCCTTGAGGGGAGTGTGTAGCAATATTATGCTCTATTCAATTATTACACAAACATTAAACTTAATAGAAAGGAAAGTGACTCAAACAAGTTCTGCCCACAAACATCCCATGTTGATTATCTTTAAATATTCAGCATGAAGATCTGAAGTAGGTTGGGTTGACTACAAAAGTCTGTACTGTAAAAGTGCTAAGATTATTAACCATATTCCTCTAAACATAATCATATATTTTACTCAGATTATTGTGCAAAATAAGTGATCATATCAAGAAATGTCTCAGTATGCTGGAACATTGTTCCTTATTTATACTAAATTTACAGCTCCTCACAACTTTTTGATCTGAATAAGGATAGGATCAGAGAAGAGGTTGAGATCATGCCTTTCCTCTGACTTCTAGCTACTTTGTTATGAGGAGCCTCTTGCATTTAATGAAACTATTTAAAGCAAGCAAATGACAATTATATTTTTTGTGTAACCTTTTCTGGCATTCATACCAAATGGCAAAAATATCGAAACTATTAATTCCAGGTTTTAAAAAATATTATTTCAAGGCAAAGGAATAACACAGTGAAAACTAATATACCAGAAAAAGTTTTGGGTAAATACATATATGCAATAATGTATCATATATTACATCATTTTCCTACAGTAAAAAAGGAAGAAAAATGTTGTCATTTGATATAATTGCTCTTCAGAACTAATCTATATTTGTAAAATGCCTAAAGATTTTCTAAAGGTTAGTCTCTAGAAATACACTTGCTTCTCCAAGTAAAATGAAATAACAAATATATACAATTTGATTTGTATACAGAAGCATACCTATTTGCAAAGCTAAGCCAGAAGTCATGAATTACTTAGGAGAGCTAGGTGATCAATAAAATCAAAGCTAGCCAGGGGGGCAAAAATAACTCCCATATGAATTTTGTTTAGTAATGTTATATCAAATGTTTCTCAATCTCATATGGTTTTTCCTAAAACTTTAAATATTTAACCAGATATTAGCTGGACACAGTAACATTTGCACAATATATATTAGGCATTGCCAACATTATGATAATCAGACAATTTAAACATCCAAAAATAAAGAGGAGGAAAGATTGACATCAATGTCATCAAATTATATGTACCAATAACAACTCCCCAAACCAGAAAAAAACAGATTACCCATAACAATAAGGAAACTTCAATCCAAAAAAAGATCACTTTGGTGGAAAAACAAATCTGGTCATGCTGCCAACTTCAAAAGCTGAGACAAAAATTTATGCCACCAGATAAAGACTGAATGCACCAATTATCACATTAAACAAGAGGAAAATCTTCTATGCACCAATTCCACCTGCGCTTTCTACAATTATGTAAACAACAAACTAAAAGACTCAAGATCCATCCCACCCCTGAAAGGACCTAATGGTACAGACTGCAATGACAACACCATTAAAGCCAACCTCTTTAACACGTTCTTTGGCTCAGTATTTGTAAACAGCAATGGATCATGCCCAGTATTTCCTAGTCGAACCCCAGACAACTACAATGATCTAATACATATCGATTTTACAGAAGACAATGTTGAAAAAGCACTATGCAATCTAAAACCATCTCTATCTACTGGACCGGATCGAATATGTGTCTACTTCTTAAAAAAGCTATCCACTGCCATAGCCAAACCTTTAAGCATAATCTTTGAAAAATCTTTCAGGACCAGCTCCTTGCCAAACCTATTGGTCACAAGCCACGGTCATTCCCATCTTCAAAAAGGGAGAACCCAGCCTAGTTGAAAATTACAGACCAATCTCTTTATGCTGTGTCACCTGTAAAGTCATGGAATCAATTATTAACCAATCCATTATCCTCCACTTAGAGACAAACAACCTACTCTCTAACAAACAAGATGGTTTCAGAAAAAAACTATCCTGTAATCTGCAACTCTTACAATGCAAAAACATATGGACTACACAACTCGATCAGGGAAAAGCAATAAATGCAATCTACATAGACTTCTGTAAAGCCTTCGATTCAGTGGTACACGACAAACTACTCCTAAAACTAAAATCTTTTGGTATCTCTGGACAACTGCATAACTGGATAGAAGCATTCCTGTCAAACAGACAACAAATGGTCAAAATTGGGAGCATCCTATCAAATTCTGTACCTGTCAACAGTGGTGTCCCCCAAGGCAGCATTCTAGGACCAACTCTCTTCATACTCTACATAAATGACCTCTGTGATCATATTAAGAGCAACTGCGTTCTCTTCACTGATGATGTAAAGCTATTCAACACCATAGACAATACTGCTACCCTTCAAAAAGACCTCGACTATGTATCTGAATGGTCAAACAAATGGCAACTTCAAATCTCAACAAATAAATGCTCTGTCTTACATATTGGCAAAAAAAATCAGAAAATAAAATACAAGCTGAATAGACAAGACCTTATTGATGATCCAAACTCTGTCAAGGACCTTGGAGTACTCATCTCTAATGATCTAAGTGCTAGAGCCCACTGTAACTACATAGCCAAAAAGGCATTAAGAGTTGTTAATCTAATCCTACATAGCTTTTTCTCTGGTAATATCACACTACTAACTAGGGCATACAAAACATTTGCTAGACCAATACTTGAATACAGCTCATCAGTCTGGAACCCACATCACGTATCTGATATTAACACAGTTGAGAAAGTCCAGAAATATTTCACAAGAAGAGTTCTCCACTCCTCTACTCGTTGCAGAATACCTTATGCCACCAGACTTGAAATTCTAGACCTAGAAAACCTTAAACTATGCCACCTTCAGTCCGATCTAAGTATAGTATATAAAATCATACATTGCAATGTCCTTCCAGTCAATGAATACTTCAGCTTTAACCATAACAATGCAAGAGCACACAATAGATACAAACTCAAGGTTAACCGCACCAAACTTGATTGCAGGAAATATGACTTCAGCAACAGAGTGGTCAATGTCTGCAATACTCTACCTGACTCTGTGGTTTCTTCCCCAAACCCCAAAAACTTTAACCTTAGACTGTCTACTATTGACCGCACCCCTTTCCTAAGAGGTCTGTAGGGGGCATGCATAAGTGCACTAATGTGCCTACCATCCCTGTCCTATTGTTTCTTTTATTTTTCTTACATGTATTCATTTCATGTATTCACAACTATGTTTATCCTTATACTTATTATCTTGTAAACAATTGACAAAATAAATAAATAAAATAAAAATAAATAAATGTTAACCATAATTCTGAGATGTTAATGAACACAAGGTTGCCTGAATTGTATAATTAAAGCTAAGTGAAGTAATTGAACATTTTATAAATGCAATCCACACTGGGAATTATTCATTCATTCTACTTAAATACCATTGAATCAATAAAGACTATTGTCAGTTACATAAAGATGAATTATCGTGCCATTAAAATGCCTAGGGTAAAGAATGAAAATATCAACATTTTCAGAAAATGTGAAATACAATAAATAGATAAATTATATATTGAATATACGTTCACAAACATGAAGCAAATTAATTAATTTGAAAATGGAAATAAGATAATATAAGGTGGGAACAGTCTGTTTATCTTCAAACATTCTGTGGAAAAGTTCAGAAGACTGAATGAGATGAGAAAATCTTCATTCTAATGGGGCCAGAAAGTAAGATAAGGTAAGGAAGAACATACTGGATGGGCCAATTTAGATTTTAAAAAGTAAGAGAATAATAGCAAGAAAATTTTCTTCTTCCATTTCTCTCTTTCCAGTCATCAAAACAAATATGCAATCAATATCTAATCATGTTATCACTGTTTTAAGTGGGAGATTGGAAAGTGGGATGCAACAAAGAAACATATGAAAAGAGGCAGAAAAATATAGGCAAATCAATAGCTAATGCACACGCTGTCTTAATCATGATGTCAAGGACTAGTAGAAATTGGCCTCACCTCACGCACAGGAATTATATCATTCCATTTTTCCCCTCCCCTTCCAAATTTCAAATATTAAAAAAAACACAATCAGGTTTTTGTCTGAAATGATAAATGGCAACCCCAAAGCAAAGCAAACTTGTTTTGTGATAATCCTTGGAGATCAATGGCTGCCTTGTTGTCTGGCTTACATTGGCCAAAGAAACTGAAATGCAAACATTCACTCCTTCTTCATGTATAATTGCTGCAGGGAACCAGATCTTGATTCATTTCTTCAAGAATAAAATAAAGCTTTGCCTAGACCATATTTTATTTACAAATATAACAATCACATGGTTTGCTATAAAATAAATCCTACAAGCATGACAATTATTCGGTTTGTTGTAAGCTGCAGGTTTCCTATAAAATACATTCCTAGGGGAATTCTTAGACATCTGGCTAGGGTAATATTTTTGCCCATAAAATCTGGACTTTTCTTTTTGAGTAATGGGCAATGTGCAACTTTCCAAATCATCTTGAGTGGATGTAGCTTCAAATAAATATGAACCATCAAATTCAAACAGTAATATATAAACAAAAAAAAATCAGTGGTTTATACTAATTTTCTTAAAGGGTTCCTTCTTCCTTTTTGCTTATCATAATGCCTGAGATTATTTCAACCAGAAATCCTAATTTGGTGAGGTTGATTGGCATGTTTGGCATTTGTCATCTAAAACAAGTGGGGAGGAATTCTAAAAGAAAATTTACAGTTACAAAGTACTGGCTTATCAAAATTTACCTCTTGTAGCCCACTCCTGGAAAATGATTCCAGTTATATTTGCTATCTTATCCTTTTCTTGGAGCAGGTGAACTTAATTTTAATGATAATAATAATTTTAAATATATATATATATAGCCACTTCATCATTCTTATTTCTAAGAAAACATCATATGGCTCTACTTAGGATCTGCTGGTATTTTTGGAAATAAAGATGATGGCTGGAGTTTAGGCAGAGAAACCATGAGGACCTCAGTTTTAAAAGGAAGTCCTTAGAGGTTTCCAAACATTATATTTGGTGGGTACTGAAGCTAATCAGAACTTACTTGTATGGGTACAACCATTTTCATTCTCTTGTGTCTGTTCTCTTGTGTCTGTTCCAAATGAAGCTGTTCAAATGAAGTTCTTAATGTGATTCTTTATCATGTCTTCACATGATAATTGTGTTAAGTGAGAACTGGGTGTCCTTGAGGTAGCCCATTAATAGTCAGGACCTGAATAGCAGATTGAACATGGAAAACCTGGCCACAATCTTCTTTAAAAAGAAAATAAGTGCTGCATTTTCTATTAAATTACAGTAAAACTTTCTAACTGCAGAGCTACATATTTAAATTTGCATACTTAATGCATAACATATTCTTTGCTATTAATGGTCTTCTAAACTTCCATTGCATTTTTATAAACAGTATGTGTAATAGCTCTTTTTATTTTTCAAAGCAATTTATATATATATTAATATTAATTTGGTGGCTGGCATAGCTTGAACCGATAATGAAATCTGAAACAATTGTATTCAAGATTTCTTCCAAGAAAAAAACTTTACTTTGGATATACCTATCATTAAATATTGCATTATTACTATGCAGCCCAAGACATTAACATTTGCTTATCATTTTTTATATCAGAATTTATGGAGTGTAAATTGACTCTTTCATGAAGTGAAACTGTTTAGAATATCCTTTTGGTTCATTAACTTGACAAAATATGTAAGTTTAAGAAAGTAGACAGAACATGCCTAAAGATTAGGACAGTATTAAAACTTGTGAAATAAATAAGTTCCTTACTATAAAGTAGTATGAATGTTGTGTGGATGATAGAATGGTTTATAATTAATGGTTTATCATTAAATGTTCCAGGATTATCATGAGATGCATTGATCAGTAAGATTTAAAACAGTTTAAGGTTTATTATCCAAAGTGAATTAACTCAGGATTGCTTTTCATAAGATGGACAGTAACCATTACTCATCTATATTACTTTTGAAAATAACATTAAATGAAGAACTCTAACTCTTTTTCATGAAATAGACTCACATTGTCTGTTGTGAGTTGTCCTGTTGCCAAATACTAAATGCTGTTACACATCACACACACACACACACACACATAGATTTTAGTTGAGGGTGATGTCATACATTGGCTTAAAATATTTTTCTTTATAAACTGTATTTTACATTGTCTGGTAAACAATATAGCTCTCCATCTTTTTTGTGAAGGCCGCTGTAACTTTCAAAGAGTTGTTCATAAGCTCACACTTCATCTATCATGTTCAGCTACAACATGATACATATGAAAAATGCAACCTGATAGTAGACAGAACTGCTAGTTTCTCAGCCATAGCTGTACTGATGCCGGCACAAAAATTCAGACAGATAAGGTATTATGTATTACAGCAAAAAATAAATAAACAAATCTGTTAACTGGCTTTCTCATTGATTTAAACTGTGTCACAGGGAACGAAATGCCATTGTATATATTATAACTTGGACACAAATAGATCAAGAGACAGAGTAACATTTTTTCCTCCATTAAATATTATCTTAGATGAACAAATATAAAGTTGTTTCTACAATGACTAAGTCAGTACTTTTGAAATGATACCTTGGTGAAACTTCATGGAGATTCTTTTTTTAAAAAAAATCTGTAAGGTAAAATCCCCCTTACTCACGAAGAAATAAAATTTTAAAAAGCAACACACACACACACACACACACACACACACACACACATGAAGGATCTGGGAGAGTAAGCTTTGGCCTGATATATTTATTAAATATCTCTCAAAGTCTTCAGAAATAAAACATTTTAAAATGCAACTATTGGACTATCTAAATATCTAGTAAAAGCAGCAGAATCTATTCAAAAAGTCTTAGAACTTGTGACAGGATTGTGTTCAAAAACTGCAGGTGCATTAGAGGGGTAAACAAAAGTCCTACCTTGAATAAATGAAATTAATTTTCTTCTATATGCACTTCCACCAGGAGCGTTGACTACGTGCTAGGAGTGAAATCCAGCATCTTTTTTCATTCTTTTTAGGGAATGTAAAAAATTATGAACTCGGTGAATCCTTGATAGCAAGAAAACAACCAAACTCAGAGAGCCCAAGGACTCCACAATTCAAACCTGAGCTACATATATTCTCTTCTATTAAGCCTTGAATCCTCAGGCACTTACAAGGTTTTTCACAGCAGATGGATTCATTTAGCCCTTCTATTTTATCTTTAAATTGCTATTAATGCTTTAAATTTTAATCTGCCTAGAAAATGCAGGTTATTAGGTAGGTCAATACAGTGCAATAGGCTGAATACAAGAAAACAGCTTAAGGTTCATGAAAACATATATTATATGTTCTTAATATTCTGTCATCATATCTATAACCATGATTAAGAAATCTCATAGAGCTGGTTTAGCCATTTTAGACCAACTTTGCCAAGGAAGTTTCATTTCCTTCAAATCCATCAAAATGATTTTAGTTTCTCTTAGCTGGTAGTCAGAAGGCAAATGTTAGCATCAATTATTATTATTATTGTTGTTGTTGTTGTTGTTGTTGCTGTTATTTATTAGACTTGTATGCTGCCCTCTCTCCCTAAGGACTCAGGGCGGCTCACAGAATAAAAAATACAATACAATAAGTTAACTAAAAAATAATTAAACAGTACAAGCCTAACATTAAAACTATTAAAACCATTAAAAATTTTAAAAGAAACCCCACTCCCCTCTTGGTTCAGTCCAGGCTGGCCTGCTGAAATAACCAAGTCTTTAGGTCACAGCAGAAGGAGCGGAGATCCGGAACCAAATGAAGGTCCAAGGGGAGTTGATTCCACAGGGTAGGTGCCCCCACAGAGAAGGCCCTATCCCTGGGCCCCACCAGCTGACAATGTCTGGCCAACAGTATCCCAAGGAGGCCCTGTCTGTGGGAGCGTACAGGGCGATTGGAATGTGATGCCAGCAGGAGACGTTCCTGCAAGTACCCCGGACCCAAGCCATGTAGGACTTTATATGTTGTTACTAAAACCTAAAATTAATATACATTGCATAAGTTTAATAAGATACATTAAGGAGCCATGGACATTATTTGTTAAATCAGCTACAATTTTGTATCCCAGGATTTTCCTTCCAGCTTTAATTGGTTCCTCATCAACCAAATGAGTTTCTTGTAGTGGTATAACATCTGTCTTATTATCTATGGCCAATCTGCTTAAGTAGTCACATTTATTTCTACTTAAACCTTCTTTAGTTGCAAAATATGGATCCAAGGTCCAATATCTTTTGTCAGTAAGTTCTTAAAAGAACTGCTTGTAATCTAATTGCTGCCTCTATAGTTTTTGCCCATGAGGGATATCCAGTTCAGTCGCTGTGTGTATAGACTTTTAGCCACCATGTTAAGACAGAACATTGCCCAGGGTATACCATCATGCAAGTAATCAAACGTAGACTTTTGTGGAAAAAAGATAAAATACAACTACCATCCAAAATATGCCATGTGCTAAATAAATAAAGCTTACTAAGAGAACAAGTTGCAAATCAGTTTTTAAATGTGTGAACAGGCTTTTTCTATTTCCCCAAATAAAACTTACACTTTGATTCTGCTTTTGAAAAATATGATTGCAGAGATAAAGAATAAATTGGATATTAAATATCTGTATGTTGCCTTGGGTTGAACACACTTATAGCTCAGGTTTTCTAAAAATGCAGAATATGGTTCACTTTTTAAAAATCATCCCAGAATGCAAAGCTAGAAAAGAAATAGCCATTTACACACAAACTTCTGTTCACAAAATATCCTACTTATCCATTAGATAACTATTCTTTATCTTCTGTCTCCTTCCCTGCTCAAAGCTGGCTCCATTTTGTTGATCATTGTCTCCTACAATATCATTTATCTAAGATTTTATACCAATGAGGAGAGAAATCATTCCCCTCTGCTTTTTCTAGCAACAACTGCCAGAAGGAGCTGGAAAACTGAAAGGCAACATCTTAGAAGATTCTAGGGGTGCATAACAGCAATGTGGAATCAGTTGTTATGGAAGATCAAGATCAAAAGCTCTGAAAAAAAGCAACATTTGACTAAAGGAAGGAAGGAAGGAAGGAAGGAAGGAAGGAAGGAAGGAGGGAGGGAGGGAGGGAAGTTCATTGCTTTATTGGGATGAGGATCATACAGTATAATGACACAAAAGAATAAAAATAGCCATTAAAACATCTGCAAACAGTTCTGGGGAGGAGATGAAGGAAAGAGTAAAAGTAAGTCTCCTCCTCCACATGCCAAATGACCTATACTCTGAAATGCTCATTTATGTCTGTACTGCTCTTTCTTTGACTCTTGTCCACTAAAATAGAGATAACCAGATTCCAGCCCATCTCTTTTAAAAACAAAGATACATTGAAATGTATGGTTCTGATGGAGTTTTATGCCTCAGTTATTTCAACCCCTGCTATTAATTATTTGATTTTTTTTTCTTTACTAGTAGTACAAAATATCCATCTCCCGGATCACAGCGTTGAATTCATTTGCTTTAGTTTGAAGATTTCTTTTTCTTGTGTTTCTCTGTGTATGTGTATGGATGAAATAGGAAAGTCACACTTGGTCCTTATTTAAATCCTAAACTGCAGACTCAAGCAGTACATATTCATCCATTAAGGTTATAAGTCTGTAGATATCTTTCCTTAAGTAAATAAACAATGTTTTGAGCCATCCAAAGCAGTTTAGAAGTTAGCTTGAAACGTTCTGACTAGAGAATTTCAGTAGCAAACCTCTGGTTGGATGAAAGGATTAGTAAAGCATATCTATGTGCAAAGCAGAAAGAAGCACAAGTTCTTGCAGTTTTGAAGCAGAGAAAGGGAGCATAGATCAAGCTGTGAAACCTGGAAGCACAATACTATTTTGCATTGTTATGAATATTAAAACTGTTTGCTGAAAACCAATATTTATATATTTGCGAATGCATTAAAAAGCAAAGATGACTTCTGCTCCCAAAGAAAACCAGAAAACCAATGGTACCCAGGAACTTCTTATCAATTGAAGAAGAGGAAAACATAGAGAAGTTTCAATAAAGGACAATATTTGTAGCTCAGGGTTAAAATGAAGGGTCCTTGGTGCTCTCTTGTTTTCTTGCAGACATTTCATTACTCTAACTAGGTAACATTATCACTGCTAGAAAGGAGTGCTGTTTGCTGTCAGTTTATGTTCTGGTGTCTTACCTGTCTGTGTGAGTAGGGGTGGTCTTGGATATTCTTTGGTTGGCTTGTTTACTGATGGCTCCTTGGCAGTTTCTTGATTTGGGTATTGTTTACTTGATTGTTGGTTTGAAGTTAACCTTGGAGTTAATCTGTGTTGATCTGGGTGCTGATTACTGGTGGAGAAATGCAGGATTCATTTTGTTCTCTTTTGGACTGGTTGATTGTCTCTTTTCCATAGTCTATAGATGTTGTTAATGTCTATGTGTCTATTGATGGATGATTTGTCAGAGTGCTAAGCTCCTAGAAATTCCCTGGCATTTTTGGACTTGGCCTGGTCTAGGATTGTCACATTTTCCAAATTGAAATTATGAGTAAATCTCTCTATATGTTGTGAAATTAAATAAATTTTGTCATGTCTTCTGACTTAGTATTTATGGATGCATTCTGCCAGTCTTCTGCCGGTTTGTTCTACATAGTGGTTGTTGCAATTCTTACATTGTATGTTGTAGATGACTGCTGTTTTTTTTTCTTCTGGGGTTACTGGTTCTTTTGATCTGCTTAGGATGTTTTGAAGGGCTTTAGTTGGCTTATGTGCTATACTGATTCCGTGTGATTGTAGTAGTATTTTGGTGGTTTTTGAGATATTCTTGATGTATGGCAATGTAATTCTTTTTAGGGTTTGTGTTGGTTGTGCTGTCTTGGGTTGAGTGGTCAGGGACTTTTTGATCAAATTTCCTTGGGTATCCATTTTGTTGGATAAGTTGAGTAAGCTGGACATCGTAATTGCATCAAATACTTTAGGATTTACACTGAGCAAGGAGTTGCTCTAGGCAGTTTCATGCTTTTTTCTAACTCTGTTAGTATGTGAGTTCATAAAAATGCAGTGATTGTCTCTAAGAGGCTTGACAATGTAAGTATGGCAGAATGAAGAAGGCTAGAACTATTAATTATTATAACTAATTGCATATTCATGACCAAAAGTGGTATATTCAAAGATGTGCTATTTGGAGGGGCATGAAAGTGGTAGATAGGACATGACTTCAACTTGTGACTTCTACTGGCATCAAGTTTAGCTGCTGATGGAAACACTGCATTGTATTAAGTAGAACTTTATTTTGATCTAACAAGGCAAATACTGTCATAGCAAAGACTAAATATTTTTTGCTTTAAACTGTTTAGCATAGCTTATAAATCTATGAGTCATAATGCAGCAGTGTAGATCTGCAGCAGATATTTTTTTCCCCAGTCTTTGTGTCTTAGTGGGCCTGCACTTGATAATGTGACCCATTAATGAATAAAAACATAAATCTGCTGAAGAGCTATGAACAGTTGCAGTGTGGTCCTTTTGTAACTGCTTGAGAAATTCTCTTTTGGTCTTGTTCCAGCCCCAATTGTTGACGGAGAGTCAATTAATCTCATTTTGTGGTCACACAGCAGAGTTCATAGACTATCTTTTCCACAGGCTTCACAGATGGTCTACTGTACATAAGTTTTTTTCTGAAGTTTGACATTAGAGTGGGCTGATTATTTGTAACATACCAACAACATAGAATTAGGGTCACTTTTTTTACTCCTGCCCTCTATATTGAGCGTGATATTTTTAAAATAAATGAATATATAGCATTCTTATGGAATAACTGCAAGCCAAACTCCACTGTACAGCAAAATTTTAATTTTTCATAAGTAGTTATGATTATAATGTTACATTTTTTAGAATAATTTATTTTTTTTGTAGAGGGAAACCTAGGTCCAAGATCTATATTTCACATACTGTAGCTCAGTTTTAAAATAACTGCAATTCGCTGGTTTAAGATTAAATATAAGAAAGTTAATCAAGCAATAAGTATATTCAAAATGCTAGGTTAATGACAAATTACAGATAAATACTGGCAGATTCTTCAGTTAGGACCACAATTCTTCAGCCCTAGATTAACCATTAAGAAAAACAGGCACATGCTTAGAGAATCAAGAAAAAAGGGGCATCATGGTGTGTGTTGTTCTCCCCCAGCTATCATGTCCTCAACACTTTCATTGCCACACTCTAGTTTAGCTGAACATTTTCTAATTGTTCTTATCTGCCATGTTCAACTTTAATCTGCATTGGTAAAAAAATATTTTATTTGGAATGGCAAGTGAGTAAAGTTTAAAAGTTTGGCTTGAAAATGATGTCAGATGTAATAATTATTTTCATGCAACATAAAAATTCAATCCACTTTTACTTTCCTGCCATGGGGTGAAGGAGAAAACCACAATGTTTGAATTTACTTATTAGTAAAATAAAAGATTGTAGCAATAAGTGTGTGTGTGTGTGTACATATACATATACATTTACATATACATACATACACACACACATGAAAAATTATGTCCAGCATTAGCTAGGAATAAGATGCATTAAATTGCAGTAGCATTCAATTTTAGTCCACAAGTCCCAGGCACTTCAGCATTTCTACAGTGCCCCTATTGGCATCCCAACTATTTGCAATTTGTCATTCTGAATACTTCTTTAACAATGCAATTAAAAACAATGTAATATTATGTATTTCAAGCAGTTATTTACTTGCATAATGATTAACTAAGATACAAGGATAAACTATTTTAAATGTATGGGATTTAAGTTAATTGTAACTACTTCCATTGAGTTCAACAACCCTACCCTAAACAGAATAGCAGTTGAATTCAACCCACTGCAAGGTAGCTATGGATATTACTATTTCTCTTCTAACTTAGTACTTGATGGAAAGTATCTCCCCCACACAGAAAAGAGAGTTTATTTATAAATTGCTGTGGTCCACTTGACAAGGTCAAATCCATTCTTTTAATGATGAATCTCATCTGTTCTGGTGCAGAAAGAAATGTTTTCTTTCACTTCTACGTGTTGTAAGAGCTCATTCATCTCTGTATGTCCTATAAGAAAATCTAGCTACATCAGAGGGAAAAGGAGTAACCAAAAGGGCAACTGATGGCCAGGAAGATATATTAAATTCACTTTCCTGAGACAGACAGTCAAATGGTAACAAGTGATAGAAAACAGGGCTATATTTTAGCATGATGTGTGTTCTCTCCCTTATAATTAACCCCCCTTGTGGGCCATCTGCATTTAATGAGTCCAAACTACTTTGTAACTGCAGATTTTGTTCCCTTCTTCTCCTTCTTCTTCACAGCCCTTATTTATTTGAGAGGAGGCCCAGTGACACCCTCAAAACATACAGCCCTGCCAAAGGAATTTGAAAGAAAGAGCAAATGAATGAGCCAGTGTTGTTTTAAACATTTAGTAGTATAAATAGGAAGTGTGGATAAATACAGTGGTTTAAGTGGCTCTCTGAGTAGCTTTGTTAGATCCTTTGCTGACAGTCCAGAGGAGAATTAGGTCAATTAATGTATATAATATTTCATGCTGGCTTTCAACCCAAACACTCGGGGGATACAGAAATTGATTATTTGCAAAACTGATTTTCTTTGTCAGAATAGTTTTCTAGTTTTTGTTGTTTTTAATTTGGAGATTCTACTTGCAATAAATGCATTTTAATTGACAAACAATAACAGGAGTAGAAAATATGGCTGTAAATTTCAATTAAGTTGCAAGATTTAATTCAACCGTTTAGTAAGCTATATGATTGAACTGTTAGAATTTGAAAAAGCAAGATAGGAACAATATTGATACTTTTAAACCTTGATTTTGGTGAAGATTCCTGAAATCCCGTGGACAGCCAAGAAAACAAACAGATGCATCATCAAACAAATCAACTCAGGCATAAATGACCTGACTCAAATTATCCTACTTTGGACAAATTATACAAAGACCTACCAATCTAGAGGATGCTGTAATGCTGGGAAATGTGGAAGGAAAGAGAAGAAAAGAACAACCAGCAGCAAGATGGACTTAATTACAATGGTGAGATGAACATCCTTGGAAGATCTGAAAGACCAGGTTAGGGATAGATTGTCATGAAGAAAATCTATCTATATGGTTACTAATTTGATGGCAAATAATCTATCAATCAAATGATTGAACTATATGAGAACTAAGGAATGATAACTTAATGCTATACTAAAAATATATTTTATGCTGCCCCTGACTGTTAAATGTGTTATAGCAGCTAAGCCTTGTCTCTAAAGTATTTATATTTCATACAATGTTGCACTGTGATTTTAAAGTTGTTTTTTGCCCAGTTTAGCGAGTCTGTGTTTTCAGGACATGATTTTTATTGTTTTATTAAAGCTATTGGGAAGATATCCTATTCAATAGTATCCTTTTTACAGTTGTATTGAGAATGAGGTTAAAACCCAGCATTCAATCTGCAAAGATCTTAAGTTTCTACCCAGGAGATAATAGTCATATTTTATTATATAGATAGACTATATAAAAGGCAGTACAGTAATTGAAACTACAAGCCTCTTAGCTGACAGATGCTAAAATGCTCACATAACTGATTGCAGAGCAATACTTTCTGTAAATTTTATAACATCACCACCTATAAAAAATACCTTGGTGGTTGGAGAATCAAGGAAATACTGACAATGTAAAGACCTGGGGTTTCTAATTAGGTGTCCAATGAACTTTTCACTGTTAGGATAAATCCAGTGAACCAGCAAGGCACCAAGAAAATCTAGATTCAAAATTCTCAGTAACAAAGCTCAGTCTGTGACTTGAGGTTGGTCATTACCTAGTTCACACGCTGCATCATAATCATTTTAGTTTGGTTTGGGCTTCCTATATTGTATGAATTCAGGATTATCATCTTTAAATGATAGTTTAATATATAACCTATTGAGTATACTCAGCTATCTGTAGTTTTCAATAAAGTATGGTAAACTGAGCCCAAATTTCACATATCTCATCAGATTATAGTACATGCATCCCCTTGAGCTCCTAGAGAAATGCAGGATACAAATACAAGAAGCTTATTTATCCATCCCAGTCTTTGTCTCAATTTGCGTTGTTCCTAAATTATAGATCAGCTTCTGCAGTTGAAATGTTACTTCTCATGTTCTGACTAACTGCATTTTGAAGTTTAGTTGTTAGTGGAAAATTCTACCGGAGTCTGGAACATATGGACACAGCAGATATAAAGGACAATGTGGATCCAAGGAGTAATTAGTTCTACCCTAACAGGCAGAAATAGTTGAACAGAATGTCCCTCATCAAGGCTAAATTTTATGTGTTTCTTTTTCAAAGTCAAAGGAAAGGATTTCCATTATCATCTCACCTTTCCTCCCATAAAGTACATGCTCAGTTGATGTCTCCTAAAATGCCAGAGAAAGCAATATAGACATATACTTTATGTGTGAGCAAATTGGAGGAAAGGAAGGTCAAACTCCATACTTGTTTTGCAAATCTAACAGGATTTTGGCATTGAGATTTAATTTTTCCTGGCCCCAAATGATGGCTTTCATGAGAAATGTGTGGGCCTGTTCACATTCTTCATCCACTTCAGTTATCAGAATTTGTATCTTTATAGAACATAGCATCCTGGATTATGCAGTATTAACAATACATTAAAAGTCAGCCTCATTTGCTTTCTGCTGGAAAATACAAGCCTTAAGCTGCTGTCTCTGCCAAAACATATTTAACTAAATATTGCAAACCATTCAGAGATTTACCGTCAATTTTAGTTCTATCATCACTAGCATTAACAAAAATGGAAGAAAACCATATTTTTACAAGTCAATCATCACATTTAAATAGATATCCTGGAACAAGTTAACACTGCAAAATTGATGAAACTGTGTTATTTATCCTAGTGAAAAATCATGAAATCCTCTTTTTTTAACTGTATTTTTAAAAAGTCATCACTGAAGGACCTCATGGTAGATTTGTTAGTATTGCTTGCATTATATTCTGATTTATGAGAAATTTGTTTTGAAGAGTGAAATATTTTTAAATAAATGAGTTTTCTTAAAATGCCACTAGATGAATCGGCTGCCATTATTTTAAAATGTAAACAGCCACCAGTACATTCAAACAAGATGAGGTTGGTCTTGTGATGAAAAAAATATCACTGTTCTTGCAGTCAGGCAAGTGTAAGGAGATTGATAAAATTGGGTTGTTTTTCAGCCAAATTTTAGGAGAATAACTTTGCTGTATTTTCTTGGGGGTTGATGAAAATTAAGGGTGGGGATGAGTGCAGTCCATCTTTCATAGATTTTGCAATCCCATTTATTTTTGAAAAACAAACATAAAATAATATGCTACTAAAATTTAGCCATTTGGTTGCTGAACGTTAGCTACCTATTCTGGAGTGCTTTGAAAACCAAAAATAGGTTTTAAAGAGACTCCACATTGGCTTTGGGAAATGAATTACCTATCCTCATTCATAGAAATGAAAAGAGCATAAATGTTGTCCCCTTTTCCAGTTTTTTCCTAGCAACTCCCTGTGTGGTAGATCAGGATGAGAGACAGTGATTGGCCCAAAGTTACTCGAGGACCATCTCTGGCTAAGCTTGGACTTGACTCTGAGTCACCTAGATCCTAGTTGAACATTCTAAACCATAACATCATACAGCCACCATAATGGGAGAAAAAAGGGGGGAAATCAAGGGTGCAATGTTTAGTAGGATTTATATTTGAGACAGAACAAACAAGGTTTTATTTCAGACTGAAAATCTATACACACTTATCTAAACAGCTTATTTTTAAATAGATCTAAACTGGATTATACAATAATAGTGTGATTTATCACCATCCTCATCCTGAAAAAGAGTCTTGTATCAATGGGACACATGATATTAACTGCCAACTTTGGGCAAAACTTTAATGTTTTACAGTGGGCTTTGCTAAAGCATAAGCATCTTTCATATATTCAGTGTCCTGGTAACAAGCAGAGATGGTATTCAGCAGGTCCTGATCAGTTCTGAAGAACCAGTAGCGGAAATTTTGAGTAGTTCAGAGAACAGGCAAATATCATCTCTGACTGGAGATTTTACAGTATCCTTCCCCTGCCACGCCCACCAAGTTACATCCACAGAACTGGTAGTAAAAGAAATTTGAATACCACCATTGGTAACAAGCACTTTGAAACAGAGTCCAACAGTGCAAGTTAGGCCTTGCCATTACAAGGATCATTATTGCATTCCTATCTGAAATGACAGGCAGACTAGCAATTGACAGAAAATGACCATGTAAGCATCTTGTAACTGATTCACACAAGCAAATGTGTGAATCACAGTAAATTGGTAAATGAGCATCCTATGATTCTGCATTTAAGAATTGACCATTTTGAGGTTTGGAATAGGCTTGGACTGCCTGTTCTGAGCCTTTTTTCTGCAAGCACTGGAGCTCCCCTGGCCAAAGCATTTGAAAGCAAGGGAAACACAAAAATAAGGCTGTAACCCCATGAATATATTCCACATAGCAGAATAAAACAAAGGAAGTCTTCCCCAAGAAAAACAAAAAGAAAAAGTTCCTGTGTTTTACATAATTTGCTCACCATTTCCCTCAGAGTCTTCCAAAGTCTTCAACCGCATAAAATTTGTTGATTCCTGAATGAGGCCCACTTTCAATATCTCCCAGATCAATGAACAAGATGCTCAAGCACATATTGTATCAGTGATTTGATTCAAAAAATGTGATTCTTGTCTTATGACTCTTTAAGGTCATAAAGACTAATCTAACATAACTCTGCAATCTAATGGCTTCAAACTGACATGGGTTATCTGGTTTCCCATTCATCATGTGGAAAGCTGCCTCCGATAGACTTTCATTCATTGCAGCTATGGAGCTGTGCACAGAGGCATGACAAGTTTAAAGCGGTGTCTGCATCTCATCACGCTTCTGCTCCAGCAAGATCGTGAATACCTGCTTGTCTAACTGCATCAGGGTATGCCTGCAGTATGTAACCAGAATAATTTCCACCATAAACATAGTGAGGGAAAGTTTAATTTAAACACAGTCTTTCCAATTAGTTAGAAATGGCAGGAAATTTGCATCCACACCCTCTTCCCCTCAGTTGAAGTAATTTTACACAATGGTTGATTGGCTGCAAAGTCTCCACTACTGCTGTCTATTGGTAGGAATTTTGCTGTTTAGATCTTATCAAGATTGCTTTGTACTTCATCATCGTAAATAATATTAACAATAAGTAACATTTTCTGGGAATGACCAGAGGATATTCTGGCTTTAAAACACTGGAGACATTGGGAAAGAAATCTTGCTCTCCTGTTAATAGTATTGAGAAAAAATATCTGAAAATATACCTTGAACAAGATTCTGTGGAAATTTTCTAAGAAATAAAAAAACATTTTCAAGAAGAGTTTTGCTACTTAATTGCAAAATGCTTGTATTTTCTCTTCTTATTTCCCTTAATGCAGGAGAAAATTCTCACCAACAAATTCACAGAAATATTTGGATTTATAGCTCAGTAACACCACTTCATAGCAATCATTTACTCCTTTGCAATATGAAAACATCATAATCTTTACTAAATTCTGACACTTTAGTTTACTTTTTTAAAAAAAAATAATTTTATCTGATGCTAATCTGGAAAGGTTTTTTTTCATACCCCCTACTTTTCCAAAGTAATTGTAGACATTTGGAAGAAATAAGGTGGCAATTAGCAAATGATTTCAAAAAGAATGCCAATATTGAACTTAAAATTGTAAGCAAGAACAATACATTCTTCCTGACAAATAAGTGTATAAAAACTCATTTAAAGTGCATTATTAGTAAGTAATTTTAATATTATTTTGAACTGTTTTTAAAAGTAAAAAGAGTTTCAAATTTTCTTCATGAAGAAGGTGACTCATCAGTAATTCTTTAGACAGAACATAACTTTCAAGTTCCCAGCTGGAATAATGATTTAAGAAGCATATTTCTATGCCCATGTTAAATATTTATAAGCTCTCATTTGAATAACTTCCAGTATATAAATGGGACCTGAAATATTAAATATTAATAATATAATAATTAAAGATGGATATGGTCCCCAAAGTTGCATCACATCACTTAAGAAATTATTAGAGTCCTTGCTCTTACAAAAAAACAGCATTTGGATATTTTTTTCCAAGTTAGTTTTGAGGATTCAGAAAATGATTCTGACTGCCCATTTATTCCCTCATTTCTCCAACTCTAAGCCATTTTAAACCTTCAACCAAATTTCCTTTCCTTTCCTTTCCCTTCCCTTCCCTTCCCCCTTCCTTTTCAGTAGGAATAGAAGTATACATCAGTAGAAGATAAGGAAATTCCTTATTCTGCTCTCTGTATCCATCATTCTGAGGAGAATTCTGTGACTGAAAAGTTCATTGCTAGGTCTTGACAAAGAAACCTCATAGAAGTTTCTAAAGGCCATGTAATCCATAAATTGCAGATGTTTGACCATATGTTCAGTTCTTCAAGCCAATGGACACAGATAAGGTTCACTGCAATCATTGATTCATCAAAGCACTATCCTTATTGTTTATGGTCTTGTTGAGCTGATTGTTTCAAGAACATGAATGAGATTAATATACTGTAACTTAGACAATTTCTACCCAAGCAAGCTATTTTGAGACAGCTCTATAGTTTTTTTTGTAATTTTTAGCCAACTATAGGCAAGAAAGAATATCTCAATGTGTTGAATATGGTAATGATAGCATGCCTTAGAAATTAGTAAATATGCTTCAAGCTTGAGCCATTCTAACATTTAAGATCTGCTCCATGAGCATGCAGATTTTCCTTAGATTTGCGGTATACTGAATTGTATAGTTTATTCTATTTTTAGAAAAAAAAATTCAAAAATCCTTCAGTAAAACAAGTTCCCTATTTTTATCTGTTTTTGTTTATATATGTATGTATGTATGTACCGTGTTTCCCCGAAAATAAGACCTACCTCGAAAGTAAGACCTAGCACTATTTTCTAAACCTGCCCTAATATAAGACCTACCCCGAAAATAAGACCTAGTGTAAATCTCCAGTTCCAGGAAGACTTTTCAGGGAGCAACCGTGCACCCGCGAAACACCCCCCCTACACACTCACACCCACTATTTGGCACCATAAATATATAAGACCTACCCCGAAAATAAGACCTAGTGTGTTTTTGGGAGCCAAAAAATATATAAGACAGTGTCTTATTTTCGGGGAAACACGGTATGTATGTATGTATGTATGTATGTATGTATGTATGTGTGTATGTATGTACGTATATACGTACTGCAACATTCATACGGCCTTCTATAAAGTTTAGAATATCTTTAAATTATTCTGAATGCTGTTCATTAGCATTTTCTAAAATACAGTAGCAACGGACAGATAAATATTTAAAGAAAAAATGAAAAATATTGTCCATTATTTTTAGGTGGAAATGACTTTTCTGATATTTACTTACCTGGAAATGATTATCTCACCCACTAGAAATTTTTAGTATATTGTGAAGTGTACATGGATGTTTGCTTCTAATTTTTTTCAAATGACCAAAAATTCTCAATGTTTGTGCTCAGTTATCAGCACACAAAAGCCATTACTTTGTTTCATAAGTTTGCATATGTTTAACACATCCGCAGAATATCTCCAGGTCTCTGGAAAAGGGTGTAAAATTGAGAAAAGCAGAAAGAAAGAGAATAAGGGGTGGATGGATTCCGTTACAGTGGTGGTGAGTGCACCATTGGTCTTAAAAGACCTGATAATCATGGAGAAAATCTATCTATGCATTCATCAGAAGTTGAAAACCAAAAACCTTTTGATAGCTACTGCCTATATTGGGGGGAGTTAGCCATGGTAATGACTCAGTACATGTAACTCTTCTTCTAGATTTAATATGGCATCCCCCACTCAAACATGATACATAATGAGTGACCTTTGTCATTTTTCAGTATCAGTTGCCTCATGGGGTTTCTTATCGAAATAGGGGGATTTGGAGGGAAGGCAACAAGTAAATGTAACAAACAAATCAACTATACTGTAAGAAAGATATTCAGGATTTGAACCCCAATGATCCCACATGTCCCCCCACATTTAAAAGTTGTCATCTACCTTAATGTGACAGAAGAATATTATGGGCATGAGATTGAATAATCAGATTAGTTATTTTGAATTTTATTACATTTTTTTTAAAATTACATTTATATGCCGCCCTTTTCCGGAGACTCAGGGCGGCTTACAATTTTTGGGATGCAACCCAGTGTGCTCAGCAATAGCCTTCATTCCATTGTATATGCCTGCTTATTACTAAGCGGCATTTTTACAAAGTCAGCTTATTGCCCCCAACAATCTTGGGTCCTCAATTTACCCACCCCGAGAGGATGGAAGGCTGAGTCAACCTTGAGCCTGGTGGGATTCGAGCCTACAACAGCTGTAGGCAGCTGGAACTTAAGTGCAGGCAATTAACAGCCTGAGCCACCAAGGCCCTTACATTTAGGTGCTAATGTAATCTAGTCAATATTTTTCACTACATTTTTAACTGGTGCCCTAGTATTTATTTAAAGATATAAGTGAAGTGCTTCAGCTTGTATTCCTGTCCTGCAGCCTTCTTGCTGCTCTTACCAGTATGTGGTGATGATATTGGTTAGTTACACTAATTTTGAATCAAATTTCCTCTGGTATTTTCTATTCAAAGGTATTGGAAGCTCCCTTGAGTTGAAGAATAAGATGTAAAAGTATGTAATAAATCAAATGGACTCAGAGTGCCACATCTAGTTGATCTGCTGAAGTGAAGAAAGGACAAAGTCTGAGTTGGAGAAAGGTGTGTCCTCAGATTGCAGTAAAAACATCAACAAGTTTAAGCTGTAAATGTATGGATATATGCACACACACACACACACACATACTCATAAATAATCATAGGAGGAAGACAGAGAATTCTGCCAGTTGCCATTACCAGATGAAAGGCAGCATTCATATTCTTGGATGCTCTGGTACAGGAATGTTTCAGAGTTCTGTCCTGTTATTTAACATCATTATGAAGTTTTTGGATAAACTAATAATATGGTGGAATTTGGGATGAGATATCAATGTAGAATTATACATTCTCATTCCAGGCCAAACTACAAGGGTTAGGAAAAGTTTGAATCACTATCCAGAAGCTGTTAAGGATTGAAACAAGTTCAGATTAATTCCTACCATGATCAGAATTTTGCAATAAACATTGTGCTAACAATGACCCTGACAAATGTACTATGTACACATTTCCTCCTAAAGGATCTGGTCCATGAGGTAGGGCTGGCTTCACAAATCTTGCTAAAAAGTTCCTGTGCTTGTTGTGCTTAAGATTCCCTGGCAATGATAATGTATGCTTTGATCACTACCGCAATGCAGTCTACATGGGGTAGCTTTTGGAAATAATCTGGAAATTGCAATCTAGAATGCAATACCAATACCAGTTAGATGGCAGAGCAATCTCACCAGTTCAGGTTAATCCCATGTTGAGGTCACTGTGCTGGTTACCAAGAGTTTCCAGAAATGACAACAGTCAGTTTGAACATATAGAGCCATACCCAATCAAAGGCAGTAAAGGCATCATTGTGAAATTTGTCATGGCAATCAGGGAGAAATAATGTGTGTCCTCATTGGTGGCATTGACTGCATTCAGGACAACCATCCAAAAGAGTTTTTGAGGGTTGTGTGGAAGATGATTTAGCCTGCTATAATTCTAGCCAAACTTTCTGATCACTGAGCTTCACTGCAAACAGTTTAGGCAGATATTTGCAGACAAAATATTTTAAGCTCATGTGGGCTTTGTGTCACTTTGGGCAGTACCATACCTAGTTTATGCAACACCTCATATAGTAATGTTCATTTGTATCAGATATATTACATCTCTCTTGTGGAAATAGATAAGGCTTTTGATTTTGTTTGCCTCCATTTTTGCATATTTGATGCTGTTTTACTGCTTGGCTTACAAGGGTCCCTAAGAATTTCTTCCTAGCAAAGAAAAGAATTCACACACATGCACACATTTTTTTCCAGGCATTGTTCTCCTGCACCTTAAAAGAAGTTACACAAAACTGGAAGTTTTACTTAAAGGGTCAACTCTGGACCCAATTCATTGAACCTATGTCCATGTTTGGCAATTGTTAAGAAAGTGAGATGAAATGGATTGTTTTTATCCTTTCCAATCATACCTGAATTTGGCAAGGAGATAATGTGAAATGATAATGTGTTGATAATCTGTTTTCAAAAGCCCTCAAGTATTGCAATTCATCTTATTAAATGAAGTGTCATTGGAAATGAAACTTATCTGTTTTTAAAAAAAAATTTAGCTTTGTGTTTTATACCTAACATACACTTTTAATGTTTTTATGACTGTTTATACTGTATTTTTGCAAGCCACTCAGAATTAATAAGCAGTGGGTGCCATATCAATTGCATTCTAAATAAAGTTATAGGTCCAGTCAATGTGCCTGTATGTGCCTTCTTAGTAGGAAGCATGCAAATGGCAATTTACAGACTTAATGCTTGGTTGACAGTATATTAACAGTAGAAGGAACTACTGTACCATAAGGTGGTAGTCAGCAATCTTTGATGCAGCGTCTCCTCTTGTCCTCTTGCAATTTTATTGCCTAGACTTTCTTTCTGCAAGGAGATTGTCTTCCCTTCCTGTCTGAAGTTCAGGGGTTGTGAGAAAAAAAAGCAAGAATGAGCAAAGGCTGGCCTGTATCCTGTTCTACTCAAAGGCCCAATCTCAAATATTCCTTTATTTCAATTAAGTTGTATTTGCCTTTCTGAACTTGGGAGAATGTTTCTTTCAAAGAAGCGAATATTTCGTTCATCTGAAGGAGTCCGGAATGTGACAGGGGAAAGGGAGGAGAAGTAAATCAAAGCAGATAGCAATTCACCAGATGTAAAGTATTTTTCTTCAATGCCCCTTCCCTCTTCCATCTTCCCTCCCTTCATCCCAACACACACATGCCTTGTTTTTTTTCTCTCTCTCCTACCAGAAATTTCAGAATGTTTGCTGACAATTTAATTCCTTCGTATAACAGAGGCACTGACATCCTGTAAAGGAGCAGCAGTTTTGTCTCGCTCCTGATGAAAAGCCAGAGGGAGTTTTGCCTTGAATCATCTGCAACTCAACATACCACACAGACAAAGCTTGACTAAGATGGACTGCAGTCAGTTTGAAAGTTCAACTCAAGTTTGAACTATTATAGATCTTCTTCCAACTTTACAAATTCATGTTTCAGCTTAGTAAAAGTCTGGAATTAGCAACATTGCCTGCAATTTCTTACCTTGGCAGAAGAAAAAGGGTTTCCTGAGAGTTTTGAGTCACTTCATCAAGATGCCTTTAGTATTGAAGAATGGCTCCCAAGCATGAAATATATAGTCAAATGGTTAGTAAATAGTGAATCATGAACTGGACTGAGAGAGCCTTTCAGCAGAATTTTACTCACAGAGCACACATACAAACAACGGTCTGGACATGGTACAGGAGGCTGCAGGGAATAGAAGAGTGTATGAAACTCCTCTGCTCTGTACTGTCTTTCATGGGTTGTGACCTGCAAATGTCTTTGTGAGGAGAAGCATACATAAAAAGACTACCTTGAATTTAGAATCCGTGCAGGAGATTGAAAGAAAGGTGTCTTTAAAATGTGAATCGGGAAGAATCAAATTTTTACTCAGTTACTACGGACATGTATTGTGGATGGGAAAAAAACAATTTTTACAGATATTGAGAGTATTCGTAGTTATTTTACGTGCAGTATAAAATCCAGAAGTTTTAAAAATGAGGGAACCACAAAAACTGAATTAGAAGTGTTATAAATGTATAAAGGAAAGAGTGGGAAATGAGTAATAGTTGGCAAAAGTAGGAAAGGTTGAACAGAAATTCATGAATCATTTAATCATTTCATTTTTGTCTTCTCCTAATATCTAATATTATCCAAATAACAGGACAGATACAATTTTGACAACAAAATAAATATCCATAAAATATTTTTTGAAAGTACATTAAATTTTTAAGAGAACCAGCTCATTTATTGTTTTTGACATCCCATTGAAAAAAGGTATAGGAAATCTTTTTCTAAATTTTCTTTAAAAAAAAAACATGATCCATAATTGCAGAATAGCTATTAACAGAGATTGTACTTAAGACCAACCCATGTTGCTTAAAGATAAATCCTTCACCAGCATATTTGTAAATATGTTTGTCAGATTTACACATAGTGTCAGAAAGATATCCTCTTGTATGTTTATTTTCCTACTAATTGTAATACATTTTAAAATAAAATAAGATAAGAATTTCAAAGAAATATCTGTGATAGACTGTAATATTTACAAATGGTAGCCAAGGAATATGTATGAATATATCATAATCATGCATATAATGCAAATAAGTAATGTCTAGGGAACTCCTTTTTCTCCCTTTTATATATTGATGCAATTGGGGTTTTAACAGAGGTATCCTTTCATTGAGAAATAATTGGAAAATTTATTCTTCCTATACAAAAATCAGGGAAAAAAATGTCTACACTATTAACAGAAAATTTTTCAAAACCCCTTAGGGTGCCTCTCCATTTGGACTTTGCATTTTCATACTACCAAAATTAATTATAAGTTTACTTCAAAATGTACTTTTCAGCTGTTATTAACATATTGCAAGTGAATGGATTGTTATAATAAAAATATCTGGTTTTGATTGCTATTAAATATTATATCAAAACATAAAACTCCATTATTATAGTGCTTTACACATCTGTTCTCAAACATCTTATGTGCAGATCTTTTTAGACTATCAATCTCTTCTGATTCTCATTAAATAGCAATAGAAAATAGCAATTTTCATCTTCCTATAATCATTAAAATTAACATTAAAAATTATTTTTAAAAAATCCATTGTATCTTTATGTGAAGCACAGGCTCATTTAGAAGGCCTAATAAGAATGTTTGCCATAGATACTATCACTTCCTAAATCCTCATTTCTCACAAGATGCTCAAGATGAACATATCAGTAATAATATTTGATAAGTTTGATCAGTAACTTGGACCAACAGGGAAGAATGCAATTCCAGTATTAAAAAATATCTAATTCTTTTCTTTCTTTCTTTCTTTCTTTGCTCAGTCTAGTCTTCACACTTAAATAGCAAAGCCAGTAAATATGTAATATTGCTTCTACTCCTATTTGTCATGCCTCTAATACTTCCTTTTTTCCTATGGATGTCACCTCTTTGTCATTACTGAGATGCTTTCTCAATGGAGCTATATCTTTTTTTCGCTATGTTAATCATAACTTTGTCTGGGTATATTTTTTGTAGCTGAAGTAGAGTCTTTTATTCACAATCTAAAAATATATATTCAAAAATAAAATTTATTGGGAGGACTGCAGGGGGAATTCAACAGCCAAATGAGTTAAGTGTGAAGGCTAAGACAGGCTGTGTTAAAATGCTATCCATTATTCCTCAGGAGGCAGAAAAGTATGCTAGCATAAAATTTGCCTGAGATGTACCCAGCATCAGCAGCAGCTACAGGTACTGCCTTAAAATTTGAATGTGGACCAGGTAAGTGAAGCAACTGATGCATTCCTTTGATTTCATTTCTCTCCTACTAGGCATTATATGCCAGCAGGAAATCACAGCCAATTGCTGTTCCTAACTTAACTGGGACAAGTGGAGATAGAGACTTGGAGTGGTGCATTCAGCACCATGCCAATTTGCCCAGAAACAAAGATCAGAGGTATTCTATGCCTGTGACCTGTCAACTGGTCAATGTCTCAGCACTAGCCTGTTGCTGTTGTTTTTTTAAAAATACAGGCTCGGAAATTCCTTTGAAAGAGCTCTAAACCTGTGTCTAAAAATAGCCTGGCTGACAGGCCTCAGATGGAGGAGCAGAGCAGAGTGAAGCAGGAGGCAGTAACTGATGAGTGTGCTTTATTCGCATCTACTGCAGCAAGAGAATGATAGCAAGTCCCCATGCTCAAAAGCTTCCGAAAGAAGCCCCTGAATAGCAAGCTGGCATAAAGTGGTGAACACCCCCTCCCCTGAATAATAAAAATAATAAATTACAGTCACATCATATTTCCCTTTTTGGCAGAAGTGATCAAAAACATGTAAACCAATCAATGGTGACAGAACAGTAACACCCGCCTGATAGAACCAACCTTCCTTCTAGGTTATAAATCAGCTTTTTGTGAAGCACAGGACTAGCATTCTGTCAAGAGAGGCAGTCCTGCTTTTTAAGCCCAGGTCTACGGTTCTTTCGAATGTCCACTGAAACCATATTTTTGAAAGCAAACAAACAGACTGAGGTAATATTCTTTCAAAAGGTCACTAAATGTATGAGCCTAATGTTCCTGATTTGGAAGGGACTTTGGAAAGCCCTAATCAGGCATCATCTGTATAGCTGCCTCTTTGGAAGCCAATTTCCCATCTATTCTTAACCCAGATCAACTGGTCATGGAAGGCTGCCTGCAGTACCCAACATGGCCAATAGGAACTAGACAGATTCTGGCACTTAAGTGGGTCATCGTCAAAGTCAAGGAGATTGATTGTAGATCATATCAAGGTCTCCAAGTAAGCAAAAACTGCATCTGTTTAGTGGAGATGAAACAAAAGCAGCATCATGAAGACAAGCCATAGAAAATACAGTTTGCTGGGCATAGTTTGTGTGATTCTGGGCCCTTGGTGTAAGATAAAGGAAGCAACCTGGATATCTCAAAAGAAAGCATGGCCACCTGGTAAGGCAGCCAAATACAAGATTCCTCTCACTGAAACATTTTGCTGTATATTTTATGTTCATATGCAAAATTATACCTACACATGTAGTTTGATATGCTTCCTTTATATGTAGATATGTTTTATGTGAAGCATTTCATGCAGATCTATGTTTATTTGCCTGTTGTAGTACACAAATCTTCTTAATGTCATGCAGCAAATGTAGACTTTTTGTAGCAAACATTATAAGTTGTAGTTGTTCAGGGGTGCAGAAAATTAGTTCACCTGAAAGAGCAAGAGAGCAAATTTGAAGAAACAGTAAGAAATTGTCCTAGTGGTACTTTTGTACTATATGCCAACAATCCTGAAATTGTATACATTATATGGCAGACAGCTTCTAAAGTTCCAGAAAAAGTCATTGTGTTCATAAATATGATGTAAAATAGTTTTACATCATCGTAAATATGATGGAAATAGTTTTTCAGAAGGGTGCATTATCAAATAAATAAATAAATGCACAACTTTTGTTTGTTAAACAGAAAGAGGAAAACATTTCATTCAACACACCACTTATTGAAAGGTTTCCTTTAGAAAGGAAATCTTTCTAAACATTTGTTGTAACAAATGCATTTTTCTCTGTCAGCCCAGCTTATGAGTAATGCATTTTTCTCTGTCAGACCTACTTTGACATTGCACTGACATCAAACAATATGTAGCACACATACTTGTTTAATAGGTTTATTATTATTTTTTTGCAGATTTTACAATTATATTTCATCAACTGGTACAACAAAACTTATTTGGTTATTTTAAGAGGGCTTTTGGAGATTGGCCTGTGGTGGTTCCATATAGTCCTCAGATACATTGATGCTTAAATGCTAAATAGCACATTGGGTATTTATTCAAGCAGGCTTCTTTGTACATCCTGATCACTAGCAATTCTTCACACAGCAGCTTATTGTTGAGTCCTTTCATTATAGAAACAAGATTGGTGGTGGTGGAGAAGAGCTTTTTTGTATCTGACCTTGAAATGGAAAGAGATTCTGTTATATTACATAGCCCAGGAAATATTAGCAGTGTGTTCCTTGGCTTTCATTCGTAACACTGCAATACTGGAAGACCTCCGTTCAAATTCTGGCTTGGTTTCAAACGCATGTCCATTAGTTCCAGAAAGTAAAGAGTCAGTAAAGAAGTTATTAAGGGGAACATGACTGAACTGGCTCTGATGATTTGAAAAGCCAGAGTACCCAGAATCTGTCCGAGGAGAATGGGAATAAGGGGTCATACAAGAGGAAGTATCCCGTGGAAGCATGCAGGAAGTCACCGAACTGCTAGCTGCATTTCCTGCCCACAAATTATTCTGAATCTGGAACATATAAACAAGACAAGATTAAATGTATATTTCAAACATATTTTTCTTTCTCTAGTTTCATTTTTCATTAAATCTATTGCCAATACAGCTGGCAATAGGATAATACTAAGTTTATGCAAATGAAAAATAGAAATTCAAGTGAGAACTGTAATTTTCTGAAGCAGTTGACAAATTAACAAAACTGATCTTGGATATTCTGTCTTACAATAAGGAACTGGGTATCATTTGCTGACTTGCCTCAGGCTAGAAAATAGCTTTGGCCATGTTTGGTCATAACCATTTCTCCCAAAGTAAAATTCAACTAATAAGTTTGATGAAATATTTGGTAGCCATTCATGGAATGGTGAAGCACTTGTTTTATTGCCCCTAAGATCAGGGCCTGAGTTTTCTGAGGAAATTGATATCTTACTTACAGTCCATTCACAATTGATTGAGGTAGAGTTTTAACAGAAACTCTCAGTCAATGTTATGAACAACTTCGTCCTACATTTTTGCAGAAAGACTGATGCCAACATCCTGCAGCAATGCATGCATATAATGAAATATTTTCTGGGTAACTCTGTTTATAAGTCTGACTTGTATATTAATGAAACATATATTTAATGAAAAAGAAGGATACCTCTGCATTTCATTTCAATCTTCAAAGTAAAGTTGTATCTAGTATATTTAGAATCTTTCATTTATTTTGGTAGCTGTTCACAACTATTGATATATTTATTTTCAACTGATAGGACAGCTCAGTAATGACTTTTGAAATTTTTCATTAGCCACAGGAAGATGGCAGAAATTTGGGAGGATTTCCACCCCTAAACTATAAAGAATGACCACCACATACTCCAAACAGATCTGGATCTACATAATGGTCTGAAAGCCAACAGTTACTGTTGGTAGTGCTTTTGGATAAGTATCACTCTCAAAAATCTTGTGGAAAATTTCTTCTGCCCCTGGAAAAATGCAGTCACTGATCACTTAATTCTTCTGCCCATGAAAAGCGTGAAAGATTTGTAGGAGATGTTTGTGCACAGCTGTAGATTTATTCCTTTGTTTGAAATTAGCTTTGTATATAGCAGCAAACATGTACAACTACTTTGAAAATCACTGTAGAAATGGAAACAAGCTATAAAACTAAAGATCAATATGTAGGGAGAGTTTATCCCTGTGCTCTGATCTTGGATCTGAATCAAAGAAAGAATCAAAATACCAACTACTATTGTCTGACAACAAAAGGACAGATTCATTTTGGCTGTGGTGGGGAAAGAGTGCTGTGCCTTGAAACTTTTGTTTATGGAGATATTTTCAAACAATTGCAAGCTGGGGCCAAAGTAACTGAGGAAAAGTCAATTTATGTTGTTCTAATCTTCCCTATCAAATTATCAGGTGACTAAATGAATAAACTGGAAATAGGATTGCATACTGTTTGACAATGTCTTCTGCACATATAAAACTGTATGCGCACAGGAGCTGTAGGGATAAATAGAAAAGCCCAGCAAGAGCTACAGAAATGATTGAACATATACATGTGGTTGTACATTTGCTGATGTCTGAGGTATATTTCTGTTCTCTTTTCTGATTGATTCATAGCATCATTTTAATGGCAAGAATGAGAATACAAAGTGCTCCTTACTCACATGATTCTTAGCATCCTTCCCTCTTTCCATATATTCCATTCCTCAAAAATCCTGTTGTACAGATGTTCCAACATCCAATGGAGCACTTCTGGAATGTCAGAGAAGTCATACTGGCATTCCTTATGTCTAGCAAGGACCACTTTTATGGTTGCTAAGCGGTCACAATATCATCTCATGAAAACAACTTATTAACCCATGGTTGGGCCACATTTAGGATTATATTAATGGGACTGAAGCTATGATGCCCCACTTGCCCCATGGATGTCACACAAACAAGCATTCCCATTCCAGACCCATCCGTATCTGTCCAAACATCCCCAGAGGTCAAATACTGCCAATTGTGGTGTTTATTTCCTGGACATATTTAAATCAAAGCAGAACCACAAACACTTCTGCTGTTAATATATTTTAGGACATTGATAATATTTACAATAATGAAATTCATAAAGTTATGGTTCCAAGTAGCTCAAAAATTCCAGAAAAGTCTAACCCTCCATCCTTTTGAGGGGGGAAAGATACATTTGGCCATGATTAGTTTTCAATTAAAATTGTTCAAAATAAATATATAACAATCCACGTTATGTCAATAATTACCTTAGACTCACTAAACAAATAATTATTTCATTATTAATGTCAATATATTGTATATAAACAATCAAAATTGGGTTAGCCTTTTCAAAAAACTGGCGCAGAAAAAAATGCAAGAACCTTGCTTGCAACACCCAGTTCTAAACCATGCAAACCAATTTTCATGCAAATGGCTAACAAATTCTAAATAACTACGTTCCTTTTTGCTTTAGCATTGGTAACAAATTTTAGCTTAGGGTCCATTCAAACTTTCTTAACATCTAAGGGATTTTGGCATTACCATTTGCCATTTGATCTATCATTTTGTCAAGGCAGGTATCCCCCAAAAAACATTAAAAAGATGTTAAAAACATATGGCAAATGGACAAAAACTGAATTCATGGCTGATTTACATGATAAAAACAAGCCCAAGTCTTATTCAAATCAAAGAAATCAATTTATCCATTTCAACAAAATTTGTCGACTTCACCAACCATTCCTCCACAGCGAATAGAATCAAATCTTTCTACCTCTGTGCGTATAATAATCTAACCACAATAATTATATATTGAAATAATCTTCCATTACTTCTCTTAACTGTTTATCCATTAACACCAAAAGAAAACATTCTCGCTTCAGTTTAATATTGACTCTTTATTAATCATTGAAATACTCTGTAAAATATGTATTTGAATCCATTTTTTTACCTTTTTATATGTCTATCAAGTGTGATAAAATGTCTCTTTATGTTGTTCACATTTCCAACATAAAGTGCACTTTACATAAGTCTTCTGGTGTCACGTACCAGCAATTCTTTTTTAATATAAAAATTGTCTTTGAGATGATAACACAATGTAAATTTCAACCCTTTTAAAAACAGTTAGAAAACAGCCATGGAAAGCCATATTTCAATATATGATCACTATTGCAAGATTTGATACTTTCCATTATGAAGGAATAGTTGGCGAAACTGATAGATTTTGCTGAATTCCTTTGATTAGAGAAAAGATGCCATATTTATTGATGACTGGCTCTTATGGACTTTTTGCGTAAAAATGAAAAATGTAAACTTGAGATTTATGGTTTTGATGATTACATAGGACTGTAGAAAGTAGAGCAATATGATGCAACTTTAGAGAGAGATGCTAAAATATATTTGTATTTATAGCTACCATGAAGAATATTAGTTGCTACTTCTTTATACCTTTTCTTATTTCTTTTCTATTTTTTTAAAACTTTTTCCTTCTTTTGCACTTATTGCTTTTTCATTTATTTCTTTTTCTTTATTCCTCTTTACATTATATTAATTTGTCATGGTTTTTATCTTCTTGTTTAAAGATTATGGATACAAAGCCTGTAATCCCTCTAGCAACACATGGTTTAAGAGCAAGTGGCAAATGTTTTTCATGTTTTATTGCAAAGTGATTATACACTTATCATTTTAATTTGCTGTGAAACTTGAAAATTTAATCACAAACTTTATGTCAGACTAATGTTTTAAGAATTTATAAAGCTGGCAAGCAACAGTGAAAAGTTCTCTTAGTGGAGAGAATATAAATTTGGTACTGTTTTATTTGTTCCACTTCTTTAAGTAAAAGAATACATGCCAAAAGCTCATTGGTTAGCAAGTTATATAGTGTAAGTATCATAAAACAAAATCCTAAACCTGAAATTTATATTGGAATTCAAAATAAATAAAAATACTTTACAATAAGTAGAAAACTCTGGTACATGGGAAGGACAGAAAACAGTGCTTGAATGTAAATATTGTTTAAATTTACTGTGATCTGTGCAGTGTATAAAAGGTAATTCAGGGAGTTTCTGAATAAGCCTACACATAGATCTCACCTCTGGTTTCTGTTACATCACAAACATTTTAAGTTTTTCTCTTGTGGTTAACATGAAATCACCAAAGTATCCTTTAGTATGTTTGTCCATGTGTTTATGTCTGAGTATGTTACATAGGGTCTGTAAGATTTTAACAGTTTAACACATCTGTGCATCAACTGCAATTTTAGCAAATTAATAGGTAAAGATAACTTTAATCTATGGGACCTGGCAGAAGATATATAATTTGAAGTTATTTTAACTCTAGTATGTTACCCTGCTAAAAAAAAATCAAAGTAAAGACTATGTCCTTTACAATCTTAAAGAGATACCAATAAATATACATTCACATTTGTATTTAAATGCACTTGGCTGCAACCACTGCAAATGCAGATTATTAATCAGTTTCAAATATTCTTTAATTAACCAGCAGACCCATTTTCTATGGAGATTCTCAGTCTCCAGGTCATAGTTGTCTCAAGTGCTTTTTTTAAAAGGCAACAGGACTGGGTTTATCTTTTTTTTCCTTGAGGAAGAAGAAGCAAATGTTTTGCTTCTTATCCAAGAAGCTCAGCTGATGAAACTTCTTGGATGAGAAGCGAAATGTTTACTTCTTCTTCCTTAAGGGGAAAAAAAACCAGACCAGTTGCCTTCTGAAAAAGAACCTTTGAGATAGCAACCCCACTATTTGCTAGATAGAAATAACAAGCCCTGCCTCCCAAGTGATTTCTGGATTGTTTAATTTTCTCACCCTACCAATATGCAGCAATGTAAGTTTGAAGAACAAGTAAAAGGAAATATAACTACAAGTAATAGATGTCCTACAAACTATGAGATTCTAGTCATATTCCAATAACTTCAAATTGAATGGCAGAGGAAAGAAAAGGTATATCATGCCAGCTGATATCAAAATCTAAATCAAAAGAACCATAACTGTCTTGAGTCTTAATAGAAAATAAAAAAGCTATATGCAATATTGTGTTGCCTAACATTACGTTAGATTGGGATGGTCCAAATACCATCCCAATCTAATGTAATGTTCTGATAGTTGTCAACTGTACACTGAACTAATAAATTCTCTTTATTTTTTGCAATTTTATAATTTCATGTTTGAAGTCCATTGGCTAGATTATAAAAATTGTAAAATAATTTATAAACAACCTAACCTTGAAAATGAATCTCAAAAATTTATCACTGAATGTCAATATATGTTGCTTGGAGTCAAACTGATTCCCATTTTATACTAATAATGAAAAAAGTTAGAAGGGTATCAGGCTTAAAATATCATAGTTTGGAACTTAAGCCAAAACCTCAGGATGATAACATTTAAAGCTGTGTGTTAATCAAATAATTCCATCAAATGGGCAATATCAGCACAGGCAGTTGTGTAAAGTTCAATGCTGTCTCCACAACAAATTTAATTAGGCCAATGGCGACTAGCGTTTTCAGGGAATATCAAAAAAGGCCAATCAATCCAGACAATTAATCCAAAAGTTAGTTAGCCTCAAAGATTCAGTCCTGTTTGGAGTTAAGTTAACTTCAACCAGTCAGATAAATCCCTCATGCTATACATGAAGACTAAATATCACATCTGCATACACACTGAAAACAAGCTGCCATGTCTTCTATAACATTAGTGCTAAAGTTATTAGTAATTCCAAGGGGTGTGAAGAGATGGCCTCCTGGTTTCCTTCACATTAGGTGAGAGGATCAAAGCATGAGAGAAAGGCTATGGTAAAAAGTTACTCTACTGCATACTTCCCTGATTGGAAGTATGACTTCCAATCACGGTGACTTGAATTTCTGGGAGATGTATTAACAACACATCTAAAGGCAGGCAAGGCAACTCTACTGCACAAACAAAAGCAATCTTTGGATGAAGAGCAGGAGGCAGACCTCTTCTTTATTCACATTATGAGTATGATTTTGGCTTTTTCCTACATGTAAGTTAGATTGCACTAAAAGATAGTAGCTGACCTAATGAATGTCATGGTCATGGTCACTTTGTTTTCTTAAAATAATTACTATATGTCACAGTACATTCATTCTGTCTTCCCTACCTCTCTCTTGCCATGTAAAGAAGTCTAAGAAATGGGCCTCTCCTAGAATCACATATTGAACCATTTCAAGAGTCAACGGAGTAAACCATCTGGCCCTGGCACCCTAGAATACATGATATTAAACCTGAAGTGCTGGTTTGTAGAATCACATGTGTGTTCTTATTGTCCATACTGAATCTTTTATTCCATACCACACATAGCTAACCTGTATGGTATGCAGGATTGGGGTTTTTTAAACAAAAGAGGACTCTAGCAGTTTTCTTTCTCAGAAACAGCAGCTATTTAAGTCTCTGCTTTGGAGGACCACTGCATATGAGAAGAGGGTTTTCAAAAAGTCTTCTGAATATATTATATCTCCATGCCTTTACTTGCATTCTCAGCTTTTAAGAGTTAAAAGTTAAGCAATCCCTCCTATCAATCTGTTCCTCTTTCAGAGATTTAGAAAAAATTCAGACTCTCTAATTTACACTTTGTGAAGATCCCTCGACAAGTGCAAAAAGAGAGAGGACATGCATTGTTTTTCATAAAGTGAAAGATTTTTTCCTCAATGTAAATAAACCCATCTTTACCCCTAGTTTTTGCAAAATGCTAAAAAAAACAGAATCTCTTTCAGAGCAGGAACCTGATAATTTGAAATTGTGTGCCTTGCTATATTCTATTGTTTGTCTGTCACCATTACCAGGGAGAGACTCTTATATCACCCGAATTACCCCCACACCCACAACTGACCTACCTCAATGTCTTACTGTCTTCTTCATCCATCACCATTATATCTGTTTTCTGGACAACAACCCTGCTCATTATTTTTATATTTAGTTTCACTTTCCTTGATTTCTGGCCTGAACCAAGAATCAGAGTTTAAAACACAAATTTAGTAACCGAAGCAGCAAGGGAATCTATGCCATTTTTAAAATAATTTAGCCAACTGACATCAATTATTTTTAAGTTGCTGTTTTTATTTATTCATAATAATAAACCAAAACTTGGGTGTGATGAAACTAAAGTAAAACTCAAAACAACTCAAAACACATTGATGATGTTCCTCAAATGGTGACAAAACATTTGCAACCAAATTGCCAAGCTCGGAGCTCAAACCAACAGCCCAACTACCAACCTGAGCTACTAATATTCAAACACATTTCAACTAAAGAAAAAGACAAGTAACTTCGCCTAACATGCAAAGGACATGGAACTTATCCAGTAGGTTCTGAAGAACTTATCCAGTAGGTTCCACTGCAAAGTTCCACTGACTAGGCTATTTCAGAAAGCCTTTAGGGATTCCCCCTCCATCATTAAATGATTGCAGGGTCATTTGTGGGGGTGCACAATCAAAGCCCTCTTCTTTTAAACGTATGTCAATCACAAAGTACCATCTTGATTTTCTTTTCTCATTCAAATTGCAGGTGCTCCTGTATAATTGTAATATTGGCAGGAATGATATTACATAATATGATGGAAGTGAACATTATTATTGTTAGTTGTTTGTTTTTGTACTGTATTATTTATTGCTTTAACATTTCTACTCCATTGGAATGTACACAGTTTAGAGACATGTATGAACGAAGTAGATTATTAGCCTAAATAAATAAAATATTGAAAGTGGCTCATGACTCATCAATACAGGTGAAACTCAAAAACTTAGAATATTGTGCAAAAGTTCATTTATTTCAGTAATGCAACTGAAAAGATGAAACTAATATATGAGATAGACTCATTACATGCAAAGCAAGATAGTTCAAGCCATGATTTATCATAATTGTGATGATTATGGCTTACAGCTCATGAAAACCCCAAATCCACAATCTCAGAAAATTAGAATATTGTGAAAAGGTGCAATATTCTAGGCTCAAAGTGTCCCACTCTAATCAGCTAATTAAGCCATAACACCTGCAAAGGGTTTCTGAGCCTTTAAATGGTCTCTCAGTCTGGTTCAGTAGGAATCACAATCATGGGAAAGACTGTGACCTGACAGTTGTGCAGAAAACCATCATTGACACCCTCCTTAAGGAGGGAAAGCCTCAAAAGGTAATTGCAAAAGAAGTTGGATGTTCCCAAGGTGCTGTATCAAAGCACATTAATGGAAAGTTATGTGGAAGGAAAAGTGTGGAAGAAAAAGGTGCACAGGCAGCAGGGATGACCGCAGCCTGGAGAGGATTGTCAGGAAAAGGTCATTCAAAAATGCTGGGGACTTTCACAAGGAGTGGACTGAGGCTGGAGTCAGTGCATCAAGAGCTACCACACACAGACGGATCCTGGACATGGGCTTCAAATGCTGTATTCCTCTTGTCAAGCCACTCCTGAACAACAAACAATGTCAGAAGTGTGCTAAAGAAAAACAGACCTGGTCTGTTGCTCAGTGGTCCAAAGTCCTCTTTTCTGATGAGAGCAACTTTTGCATCTCATTTGGAAACCAAGGACCCAGAGTCTGGAGGAAGAATAGAGAGGCACACACTGCAAGATGCTTGAAGTCCAGTGTGAAGTTTCCACAGTCTGTGTTGATTTGTGGAGCCATGTCATCTGCTGGTGTTGGTCCACTGTGCTTCATTAAGTCCAGGGTCAACGCAGCCATCTACCAGGAGATTTTGGAGCACTTCATGCTTCCTTCCGCAGACAAGCTTTATGGGAATGCTGACTTCATTTTCCAGCAGGACTTGGCACCTGCCCACACTGCCAAAAGCACCAAAACCTGATTCAATGACCATGGGATTACTGTGCTTGATTGGCCAGCAAACTTGCCTGACCTGAACCCCATAGAGAATCTATGGGGCATTGCCAAGAGAAAGATGAGAGACATGAGACCGAACAATGCAGAAGAGCTGAAGGCTGCTATCGAAGCATCCTGGTCTTCCATAACACCTCAGCAGTGCCACAGGTTGATAGCTTCCATGCCACGCCGCATTGAGGCAGTAATTGCTGCAAAAGGGGCCCAAACCAAGTACTGAGTACATATGCATGCTTATACTTTTCAGAGGTCTGATATTGTTCTATGTACAATCCTTGTTTTATTGATTGCATGTCATATTCTAATTTTCTGAGATTGTGGATTTGGGGTTTTCATGAGCTGTAAGCCATAATCATCACAATTATGATTAATCACGGCTTGAACTACCTTGCTTTGCATGTAATGAGTCTATCTCATATATTAGTTTCACCTTTTAAGTTGCATTACTGAAATAAATGAACTTTTGCACGATATTCTAATTTTTTGAGTTTCACCTGTAGTCTTTACTCTATGTAACCATAGGAGATTTTACTCTATATATTTATTGAAAACACAGGAAGGAAACAGCTACACATGCATGAACTATCTGTATAGTCACTCACATTTTCTAATTCTCCTTTCTAATTCAAAATATACAAGCACTGGTTTCATGCTATAACTTTATATGCTCCAATCATCATAACCAATGATGAGAGATGATACACTCCAGAGAGGCATCATTGTGAGGAAGATTACAGCAAACAGACATAAGATATTACAAAATCAATCAATTCTATCTCTAACCATACCTAGTCAAGAAGGAAATCTTTGATATGATAAAAACAATATGGGCAATTTTTGCATTGGAATCTCCATTCTAAATAGTTTTACATGGAAGTTCATCCCATGTTTTTCCTACTTCCAGAGAAATGGAGATACTAAAGCAGCTATGTTAATTTTATTAGGACACAATATTGACAAAGAAAAGCTGTTGCATTAGCATAATTACAGCTGGCTTTAAAATATGTGAGATGATTCTAAATCATTTGCAAGACTCCACCAGATTGTCAAAACCAAAAAAAGAAGTAGAATTTCCAGACAAAAGGTTAATGCCTGACATTTTGCTAGGAAGCCAGCTTTGGGACTTTGGAAAGGGTTGAAAGAAGTTTTCTTTGACTCTCTTTTCATGCAATATTCCAACAGCTAATTATTTATCTCTGTAAACACTTCAGTTGTTCTGATTACAATGCTTCCTGACATTTATGGAAGGCAAAGGGGAGAAAAAACTCTCCAAAATGTGTCTGAAGGAAAATGAAATTATACAATTAACAATTCACAGAATGGAATAAAAAGAAAACAGATGGTTGGCTGCATTACTGTTTTTTTATAAAATTCTTTTTCAAGCAGGTTATAGATTGCCAAAAAAGTCCCCAAGCATTGTCCTATCATGCTGCACAAGGGCAGATTCCTTTTAATAATTAACTTATTGAAAGAGCAAAATCTATAGTCAAAACTTTTTTGGTTTTATGGACTTATGGGCTTCAACTTGACTTCTACTTAAAATGTCTTCCATGCATCAAAGCTAAACCACTTTAAAGCAGGAAGCAGACATCCTGGTGCTGAAACATCTCACAACTGAAGGAACTGCCATCTTTCGCTGAGTAAGGGTTCCCTGGTTAACTCTGTTACCTGCATCTGAGTTCCAGATGGAGACAGGGGAGGCAGAATAGGTTTTCTTGTACTGAAAGTTCTGATTCTTCACTCACAATAAAATAGTTCCAGAAAAGTATTCCATGTGGCACACAAAATCTCCAATTTAGATGGAAATAATGTAGGGGGAAAATGAATTCATTGTATAGCAATTACACCATATTATGCCATGTGTGTGTGTGTGTGAGAGAGAGAGAGAGAGAGAGAGAGAGAGAGAGAGAGAGAGAGAGAGAGAGAGAGAGAGATGAATTATATGCTTTTGTCTTCCAGAGAAAAGAAACAAAACAATAAATATTCGATATTTAATACCTGGGGGTAGCTATCAGTCCGTGGTAAAACAGATATATCATATGTGGCAGCAAAATGACTTTTTGCTTGTTGGATTTGCCCATAACGTTCTCTCTTTCTCCATTTTGCTCTTCGGTTTTGGAACCAGACCTATGTCAAATAAGAAAATTATTAGATTGACCACTTCTGCTACCCTCTCTCTTAATTGTTTTGCCAGCCCATAGATCAGTGATGAATCGCTTAACTGCCAGGATTGTAGCTGATCCCTGAAAGTCCTGCATGCATCCCCCAGGCACCTGGAAAAATTATGTTCACATCATAAATATTAATTGACAAAAAGGTAAAGTGTTTTATTATAATCAAATACTAATATGAACTGCATTACATTTTAATTTCAGTCAATAAATCTGTATTAAATTTTAATATGTAAAGGTAGAGTTTCCTAGTTCACTCACTACTTTCTGGACCATGGCCCCCATGTTGTCTGTGCTAGCCCTGGAAGGAGTTTTGCTTGGAATTTCTTTAAGTAAGACCCTATTAAGAAAATGTGATTATAGCTTTCTTTTGATTTTTCAAAGAAAATCCATGTCTTACCACACCTTAGAAATGTCATGAGAAGATATTTTCCTCTGGAATGATAGAGACCTTGTATATAATCTGACTTGCAATGTCTATCACTGAATAGCAGTGGAAACAATTATCCCGATATATCTACTCATTGCAGAATACCTTATGCCACCAGACTTGAGGTTCTAGACTTAGAAAACCTAGAACTTACTGTCTTCGGTCCGATCTAAGTATAGTATATAAAATCATACATTGCAATGTCCTACCGGTCAATGAATACTTCAGCTTCAACCATAACAATACAAGAGCACACAATAGATATAAACTCATGGTTAACTGCACCAAACTTGATTGCAGGAAATACGACTTCAGCAACAGAGTGGTCAATGTCTGGAATACTCTACCTGACTCTGTGGTTTCTTCCCCAAACCCCAAAAACTTTAACCTTAGACTTTCAACTATTGACCTCACCCCTTTCCTAAGAGATCTGTGGGGGCGTGCATAAGTGCACCAAAGTGCCTACTGTCTCTGTCCTATTGTTTCTTTTATTTTCTTATATGTATCCATGTATTTATAACTATGTTTATACTTATACCTATTATCTTGTAAGCAATTGACTAATCAAATAAACAAACAAACAAACAAATAAATATATTTATTTCATTATTATCATCTGTAAACTTTTGGTTCTCAGTAAATGCTTAATTCAAAATGGGAGATAGAATGTTTCTACAATAATCTTGCACAGGGATATTTGAGTGATTAGAAAATATAGAGTTGATCTACCAAGAAAGAGGGAATCCTGGAAAATGAAACAAAAACAGAAAGGATATGGAAAAAAGTAGAAGTCCTTTGTCACATTAAGTGATTACCGGCTTATCTACAGATGCTCACTTCATTTTATTTTATTTTCCCTCTTTCAGATTCAAACTTCGATAGTCACTTTTAGTTTAAACATTTTTTATTAGGTTATAAGATAAAATACAAAATATACAAATAATTAGGAAGACACGAGAGGGGAAGGGTGAGAGAAAGGTGAAGAGGGACTGGGGAAAAGAAACGAAACATTGACTTCCGTCTCCCTTTATTTTGCAGTAAAATAAAGTATTAACATCAAACCAGAACTTTTTGTTTTACCATAATGATATAAACTAGCCATTTCTATAAAAAACATATCAATCTAATCAGTAAAACCCAAAATCAAAGTTTCATTTTTTTCCACTTCAAGCACAAAGTTCAAAAGTGGCCTCCATGTGGAAACAAAGGTATTCTTTCCTTTAACCAAAAGAGTCGATTTAGCCATGTCTGCCAACTCCAACAACTTCTGTAGCCATTCATCCATAGTGGGAATTGACGTGTTCTTCCATTTTTGTGCATACAATAGTCTTGCTGCTATCAACATATATAAGATCAAATTTTTTCTCCAAGTCTTTTTCCATTAAACCCAAAAGAAAATTTTCTGGTTTCATTTTTATTTTCGTTTTAAGAATTTTCTGCATTATAAAATAAAACTTGCTCCAAAACTTGTTTGCTTTATCACATGTCCATCATAAATGATAAAAAAGTTCCTTCTTTGCTTTCACACTTCCATCATTCATTTGAAATATCTTTATACATTCTAGATAACTTATCCAGTGTTAAATACCAGCAATACAATATCTTATAAAGATTTTCTTTTAAATTATAATTTAGTGTAAATTTTAAATCTTTCGCCCACACATTTTCCCAATTGTTCAAGCATCACATTGTATCCAAAATTCCCTGTCCACTGAATCATACAATGTTTTACATGTTCACTTTCCAAATTCAATTTTCAATAACATTTTATAATTCTTAGCAATAATATGCTCATCACTACCACACAGTAAGATTTCCAATTCATTTTTAGCAAAATCAAATCCATAAATCTTTTTATCTGATTTAAATCATTATTTCAATTGTTGATATGTAAATCAATGGAAAACATAACCTTCTGATTCAAGTTCTTCCCTCAACTTTAATGTAGGGTCACCAGAGTTGAAAGATAATATTTTACCATACGTCCACCAGTCTGGCTTCTTTTCTTAAAAAAGCTTCCAGGGGGCGGCACCTAAAGAGGCAACTTAGTAGGGAAACTTGTTTTATATTTATTCCAAACTCTTCGTATGGCATGCCTAGCAAAATGATTATTAAAATCAACATTAACTTTAACTTTATCATACCATAAATAACCATGCCATCCAAACCTTAATTCTTGGCCCTCTAATTCAAGTAATATCACTTTAATGTTACATGTGCAAGGATACATTCAGCAGAAAGCAGTGCAGCCTATTTCCATTATGTGGCAACTCGAGAGCAGGTCAGGGTTCAGGGTTACTGTTGGAAGAAAAGATCCTGCATGTCTGCACACTTTAATCAGGCTGAATCTATCAAATTAACTCCAATTATCAGACTTGGTAGAGACACTCTATTTCCTCTTAAATTCTTTTTTGAAATGTGAACTTTATTAACTTAGTACAAACAATTTGTAGCTCTTTGTTCCCCAATGAAACTACTGGAAATATACTATTTCTGTTTCCTTTATCTGGCCCAGTCAGAGAATATAAATGGATGGAATAAGCAGCAGTGCAGGGTGGCTACCCAGAGCCACCCATAGAAAAGGACTTCATGTGTATCCATAGCTGGGGTGATCAGCACTGCCATACATGGCACTCATGGTTGGTATCTAACTATAGAGAAATCAACTATGATATTGCAATAAGATATCAAGAATGTATTTAAAATAGAGTTGTTCTTATTTTATCCAAATAAACACCAGGGATGGAAGTCCCATAATAAGTAGTTGTCATTTTAAAATAAACATGGTTATACAAAGACGATAGCAAGCGTAGTTTTATTTCCATTCTATATGCCTTGGAAATAAAGTAATACACCGTTGTTATATTGAAGTAAATATCTTACTTCTAGTCATTTCTAGGAGCTTTAGATCGTATTCAGTCTTGAAGGAAGTGCTACTGAGCTTTACCAATATTTTCATGAGTTGAATACTCTTTCAGTAGATTAAAAAGGGGAAAGAAAGAAATGAAAGGGAGGCAATACTACCAAATTATGAATAATGGAAATAAGGGAAACTTGAATCCATACATTATATTAGGGAAACAGTCTTGGGATTTCTTATGAAAAATAAGCAGAAATGCTGAGAGGTAAATAAATTCAGTTTTAATAAGCCACTCCAAATAGAATTTCAAGTATTGTTCTGCTTATTACGCTCTTGATGGGTATAAAGCAGACAGAGCAACTCCACAAAGCATCTATACAAAGTCTTTTTTATTGGTTCATCAGGCATCCTGTCAACTCACAGTTATGATGAGGTTTTTCTTAATGTCCAATCCTTTGCATTTCTGAACTGTGGTGTAGAAAGATATTAAACTCCCATCCCTATGATGATAACCATGATGATAATTGTAGTGACCGCATGGTATAGGATTCAGGCTAGAGTGAGGGAGCCTCCCCCAACTCAACAAGGGTCAATTTAGTGACCAATCAGGATTACAGATGTGACCACATGACATGGACTACATTTCCCAAGATACCTTAACTACATTTACCATGATGCATTCCCTTAAGGGGACAGTCTCAAATCATAACTAACTATCCCATTAACTCTAAACTGGCTGGACAGCGCAAGTATTTTCACTAGTTAATTTTAATTTAACAACACATAGTCTGATAGGAAAAAAACTTGTTGGAATAATCTATTATTCAAGCAAATGCTTAACTAAGTATAGTTCCAGTTTTATAAAACTGAAAAGAAAATAGGTTTTGCCAGAAATTTCTAAATTGGCATCAGAATTGTGTACTCCAGTATTCGTTCAGTCATTTACATATATAAATATTGTCAACATTATTACTCCTTCAGGCTGGAAATGGACAGTTGTTCCAACACATTAAAAAGCAGTAAAAGTGAAATGATATCTTGTATTAGATACAGCATTTAAAACTGTATATAAATGTATAAATAGGGGAAAAGGAAGAAGCCATTTTTTTCCAGAAAGAACAAGCTGTAACTATGCTCCTTGAAGAGTCTTGATATAAAAATCACCAGTATTTTCTATATAGACCTAAAGACTGTTAGGGATTATTTTCATTCCGTATTTCAGCCAGTGGATAGAGCAACAATGAGAGCCAAATTGTTCTGGGCCAAAATGCTGAATGAAGTGCAAAAATTGCAATGTGAGAACTGAATTAGGATGAAATTGGAACCAGGTGCATCTCCCTCAAAGGACATAAAATATTAAGATTAAAATGGATATACTTTGATTCAGGGTTTTTTCATGTTTTTTGTATCAAAACGTAGCTCACTTTTTTTTCATTAACAATATAAAGTCGTGAAATTCTAGTTCTTGTGGGAGCAGAGGATTTTCTCTCTTATAAAGTTAGACCTGAAAACTTTCAAGAGGATTGCCAGTAAAAGAAATTAACAACAAGCTATTCAAAGCCAGAGCTATGTGTCCTTCGTATAAGTTTAGAAGTCTATAAATATCTATGAAGATTCTCAGTCATCCAGGTTGATTGTCCCAAAGGTGTTTTTTCAAGAGGCAACTGGACTTTCTGGTTTTTCTTTGAAGACTGGAGCTGAAAGAAGCTTCTTGATGAGAAGCAAAACATCTTCAAAGAAAAACCAGAAAGTCCAGTAGCTTCTTGAAAAAACACCTTTGAGACAAGTCTATAAATGGTTTATAGACATTTATTGACAAGACAAATATACCCCTTTAACTGTTTAAGCAATATGAACAATATGCTACAGGTACGCCCAAGTACAGTTGGAACCAGAATTTAGAGCACTAAGCAATGCAGTTGTTAAGCAAGTAATGAAATGATCAGATCCAGTTTTAGGGCCATTTTTAGTATAATCATTAAATGAAATATTGATTGATTGATTGATTGATTAAATTTATATGTTGCTCATTTAGCTCAAGTTAATTTCATGGTTGTTAAGTGAATCATGTGGTCAGTGAATGAATCTGGCTTCCCCTATTGATTTTGCTTGTTGGAAGCCATTTGGGAAGGTTGCAAATTCTGATCACATGACCAAAAGTTGCTGCAACCATCATAAATGCAAGCCAATTGCTAAATGCTTAAATTGCAATCACATGACTTCAGGGGATGATGCAACAATCTAACTTTGAGAGTGAGTTATAAGTTACTTTTTTCAACACCATCATTACTTCGAACTTCAGTTTTTAAATGAATGGTCATAAGTTGAGGACTACCTGTACAGAATGACAATGAAGCAACTGGTAATTTCAAAGTGAAAATTGCCAGATGTATCAATTTCACATACTGTAGATTCTTCCCTATCACTAACAGGTAAAAGTCAATTTGTGGATTCATTTTTATAATTATAATTTAATACTGACATAGAAATAATCAACTATTTTCAAGCAGATGATGTTTCTCTTTTAAAAATCATAATGTAATTAACTGATTTGCAAATTGGGTACCCATAAAAATCCATAAATTTCCCCATGTATTAGGACTGCAGTTAATGCCCTCAGCAATCATTGATTAAAGTTATTTTTAAAATACTTCAAATGCCTATTCATGTGTTTGTGAAATCATAATTGCGATTCAAGGTTCTGACGTTAACATTCAAAATCCTTCATGGCATGGGTCTGGGGTACTTGCGGGAGCATCTCCTGCCGATATCAGATACCGGTCACCCTGTGCGAGCACACAGGCTGGGACTCCTCAGGGTGCCGTCCACATGGCAATGTCGGCTGGCAGTGCCCCGGGGAAGGGCCTATTCTGTATCGGCTCCCGCCTTATGGAACCAACTACCCGTTGAGCTCCGGCTGGTTCCCAATCTCTCCTCTTTCCGACGCGATCTAAAAACCTGGTTGTTTTTACAGGCTGGGCTGGACTGATCTCCTGAGGGAGAGGGTGGGTTTTAATTCGATTTTAATTCAGTTTTATAGTTGTATTTTGGCTTGTCTAGTTTAATTTCTTTTTAAATAATTTATTGTTCTGTGTTTTTATCTGTGAGCCGCCCCGAGTCCTGTTGGAGAGTGGCGGCATACAAGTCAAAATTAAATAAATAAATAAATAATCTAGACAGTTCTGGAAGCCCTTTGGGTGGCATATGTGACAGTGCTGTTATGTGAGCTCCACTGACTGCCATTTTGCTTCCAGATCCAATTCAAGTAATCACCTTTAAAACTCCTTTGTGGGAATCTAAGGAACCACCTTACCTTGATAGAATTAACCCACCCCACTCATTCCAGTGGAAAAGCCTACTTCAGATTCCATTAGCCATTGGACTTTAAAGCATTGTTTTACTCGTGTGATTATCTATTACTTTTGCTACTAGCAATAAAAATGGTAATTCATAATACTCAATAGGCTTAATGTGACAACTAGATCATATTAAATTCATTGGAGTATAATCGTATTAACTATGTTTAATCAATTTGGTTTAAAAGAAATATTTTCTTCTGGTCCTGCCTATTTCTTTGCTCTGCTACACATCTCTATAATTTCATTCACTGAGAAGAAAAATAGCCAAAAGTCACTTCTTGATTTATGATTTAATAAGTAAATCATAATAATTAAATAATTTAATTTAATAATTAAAAACATTATATTGCTAAAAACACTAAAGTGTGCACACCAGGGGTGGGCTTCAAATAATTTACCAACTGGTCTCTGCCGGTTGCTGGGTGGGCGTGGCCATGGTGGGCGTGGCCAAGCCAGCCTCCTGCACCACCCTGAAAACAAAAACGGGCCATTTCCAGCCTCCTGGAACTTCCAGGGGGGCTGTTTTTTGCCCTCCTCAAGCCTCCACATGAGCCCTTCACTTACCTGCAATCCAAAATGGGCCACATGATGACTCTTGGGAGGGGCAGGGTGGGTGGGGCCAGCCAGGTGTGGGATTTGCCAGTTCACCGAACTGGCCATAAAATGAACAACCGGTTCACCCAAACCTGTGAGAACAGTAGCAGCCCACCCTTAATGCACACAGACTTTTAAATATGCTATTATGCACTTGCAATAAAATATTACATACTTTCAACTTTTTCTTCTTTACTTCCTTTTTTACCACTTCAAGTGTCAAGGGAGTATATGTTTTATATATACCACATATAACTTTTATATTCAATGGGAAAGCAAAAAAAATGTGTGACTCACTTTGTTTTCAATATTCACTTCATTGTGATGATCTGGAACCAAATCCGTAATATTTTTAAGATATGCCTATACTTCTAATAGGCTTTCTGTTGATCTCTGATAATCCATTGCATGACAGCAACAGCCATGCATCAGATGAACCTAGAAAAATTACTTCACTAAGGCATTTTGGTGAATTCTGCAATATAGTTCAATGATGCATTCTGAATATCTAAAATTCACAATATTTCCTAATGTTAAGTCATCATATGTTGCTGCCTGTGCCTTTCATCAGCTCAGGCATCAAGTCAATGTAAAGAGATTTTGTCATGTAAAAGATCTCATGATTAAGTTCCCATAATATGTTCTCTGGAGATGTGGAGTGGGGAATTTTCATACCCTTTGGCAAAATAGTAAAATAATAAATAGTAGAATAGTAGAATAAAATAGAATACCTTGGAGGTCTTCAAATCCAACCCTCTGCTTAGGCAAAAATCCCTATACCATTTAAGAGAAATGATTCTTAAAAACTTCCAGTATTGGAGCATTTTCAACTTCTGGAGGCAAGTTGTCCCATTGATTAATTGTTCTAACTGTCAGGAAATTTCTCCTCAGTTCTAGGTTGCTTCTCTCCTTGATTAATTTTCATTCATTGCTTCTTGTTCTGCCTTCGGGTGCTTTGCAAAATAGCTTGACTCCCTCTTCTTTGTTGCAACCCCTGAGATATGGGAACACTGCTCTCATGACACACCTAGTTCTTCTTTTCATTAAATACAAATATACGAAATACAAATATACCCATAAGGATATAACCCTACAAATGATAGATGTCCAATATCTGAGAATATTTTGTTCTGCGCAATCATTTGTAACCGGATCTCTACCATTTTCAACCATTTTTATTTTAAATATGCTAAATATGGCAAGCAAAGTAAAAAATGCAGGATCCAATCTGGGTCAGTCAACAGGAGATGCAGTCTTCCAAGCTTTCAGATTCTTGCTGGAGCCTAACCTCAGGAAACTTCTCTCTACCGGAATGTGTGCTTTGAGCTATTCTATGTATAGTATTTGTTTGTTTGTTTGTTTAGTATTAGTATTTACAGGGACTTGGCAGCACAAAGAAACAATAACCAACATCCTAATAGCTGGTCATCAACACCCCAATTAACCAATAAGAAGCCACACCCAACCAGGAACCACATAAATACTGTGAATAGAATAGCCCAAAGTACATATTCCGGTAGAGATAGAAGTTCCCTGAGGATGGGCTCCAGCACAAGTCTGAAAGCTCAGAAGTTTAAACCTCTGATCCTGGTGACCGATCCAGATTGGATTCTGCAACATTATCCTGGTGCATGTACATTTGCCTTGTTTCATGAAAATCAAAAGTACTAATTACCATTTAAACCAGTATTTTTCAGACGTGGCCATTTTAAGATATGTGAAGAAGTCCATAAAACCTAAAATTGTCAAGTTTGAGAAGCACTGATTACACTAAGGACAGAGAGGGTTTGTTTTTGGACAAGTGGCATGTTATGCAATATCTGTTTACCAGAGGCGAACTAGTGAGACTGTTCCCTGTCAATCTTTCTGACTCCAAAAGTAAAAGGAGGACATATTTCCAAACAGAGGGCTGTCTTCATCCACCATCTTAAAGAACGCTTGTGGACTGGTTTAGGGCTTCAGAAGCAGTCCTGAAAATAAAGATGGTGCCAGAGACTATTTTACACTATAAAGTTTTCAATTTTTAAAATAATTAAAATATTTTTTAAAAAGTCAGACTCAGCCTTCCATCCTCTCGGGGTAGGTAAATTGAGGACCCAAGATTGTTGGGGGCAATAAGCTGACTTTGTAAAAATGCCGCTTAGTAATAAGCAGGCATATTTATTTATTTATTTATATTTGAACTTGTATGCCGCCCCATCTCCAAAGACTCGGGGCGGCTCACAACTAAAAACATAGAACAATAAATATTTAAAAAGACATTAAACTAACAAGCCCAAATATAAGACACAAGAAGACAATAACATATATTAAAAAAAACCATCCCTCCCCCCAAAGGAGGGTCACAGCCCGGGTTGGTCAAACAACCAAGTTTTTAATTCGTGGCGGAAGGTACGGAGATCAGGGGCCAGACGGAGCTCCAGAGGCAGTTGATTCAAGAGGTCGGGGGCCGCAAAATATACAATGGAAGGAAGGCTATTGCTGAGCACACTGGGTTGTGCTCCAAACATTGTAAGCCGCCCTGAGTCTTCGGAGAAGGGCGGCATATAAATGTAATTTATATATATATATATATATATATATATATATATATATATATATATACATATATATATATATATACATATATATATATATATATATAGTTCCATAAGTCAAAGGCATCTTTAAAAGCAAACTTTACTGCAAAACTCCATTTATACCAAGAGGCAGCCAGAAATGTAGTTACACAGGAGAAGACTATCCTTGAAGGGGAAACACGAAGAAAGAGAGCAGGGAAACAGAACAAGACATTTCAGATGAAGTCAAGCTGAAAGCCACTTAATCCCATCTGTGCCGGGGGTGTTGTCCCATATCTATCTATCTCTCTCTCTCTCTCTCTCTCTCTCTCTCTCTCTCTCTCTCCCTTTTGCTTCAGAATAATCTATAAAAGGTGTTTGAAGTGTACATTTATATTAAAATGAACTTTGAATGAAATATAACATTGGAATTACTAAGAGTAGGTTATGGACACTCCAGTGGCAATAGAAATCTCTTTTGCTTAGTCTCTCTCTCTCCCTCTCCCCCCCCCTTCTCTCTTTCTCTCTCTCTCTCCCTTACAATAGTAATTGAAAACTGGCAAGCTGTCAGATAAAAATTCCTGACCCTAGTATCTTCTTTATTTATGCAATTTCATCTGAAACAATAAACGGCAGGCTCTGGTATAAAATAGCAATGGCAGAGAACATCCAAAGAAACTAGAGGAAGAATGAGAAATCCTTGCCCATGCCCAAGATATGTCTATTTATTTTCTTTCATAGAGAAGTACATTTTCTATAGTTTCTTTTACCATGTTTACAATTTCGACCTGCGGGTCATGTATGCAATGCGGACTGCTTTCCTTCTTTTTATTGGCTTCATTTTGATTGCATGTGGGTTTTAATATGGGATATCTTTCTATGTATCTTTGAATATACGTGTTTCTCTATTTTCTACAGTTTACTTACTATGACACGGGTGTTCTGATATTCTTTGGAAGTGGGGGACAAACTGCAATTTTGCATCTGGGACATAATCTCTACTTTTACTTGTATTTAGTACCTTGGATAAATTCTTGTCTCTGGTTTGAATTAGTTAGCTTTCTGGAATTAAGTACCGGCTTCCAAAAAATGGTGGTGTGTTTTGCAATTCAATCCTCATCTCAGTCATTTTCATATAATTCTGTTTTGTTTTGTTTTTACTTTTTAAAATAAAAAACCAGTCAAGTATTAGTAAGAATATCAACAGCTACAGAAGTAGAGAAAAAATGGGAAACAAAAATAGGAAACTTAAACAAAAAAAACCCATCTGAAAGAAAAACAATTGGCAAAATATTTGGACAGAATACAACGTCTTTGCTATATCTTATGCAATCCCAATTTTTCCCTTCTTCCATGCTGATTCTAAAAACTTGCTGATCCAGTCAATTATTCAGCTACACTAAATAAAAGAAGCACAGTATTTTTTTGGAACCAACTGAAGTTTCCAAAAGCTGTCGAACCACGTCAAGCATATTATAACTAGTTGATATGAAGCAGATGGAACTTATGTTCTTAAGGTTTGCTACTTTTGTGTTCTCCAGTACCAGTACAAAGGCTTATCTGCAGTTCTCAAAGAAATATAAGCTGGAATACTTGCTTTCTTGGAGCTGCTATACCCAAACCATGACAGGACTGGAATTTCATGAAAGCTAGTAGCTGCATGTGACCTTCCAAAGTTATTGTTGCAAGATGCATTGTTTCAGATGCATGGCAAATTGCACTAATAATTTATTTCATATTTGCTCCTTTTCAACTGAATGAATATATTCTAGCATTACCAATATTCCACCATATTCATAATTAGCATTACATAATAACAAATCTGCTGCAAATAGAACACTCCTTCAGGGCAGTTAAAGATTAGCCAATTAAGAAACAATTAAACCACTTGGAATTATTTTCACTGAATAAGATGACTGCCATGCTGAAACACCAGCGTGAGAATTTTCCACGGATCCTCTTGCAAATGTAATAGAACAATTTTGAAAAGTGCCCCCAAACCATCAAAAAGAGAAACACATGTATAATAAATACATTATGATCATATATATCAATCCCTTTGTGTCTGCAGTAAGAGCAAGTAACTCATAATATTTAATATTTAGGCCCCTGTTGCTGTAAATGTCTTGACCATCTCCTTAGGTTGGGTGCCAGTTATTCCTCTGACATGCAACAGAAAAAGAAACCACTTCAATAAATGAGATTCAGGCAGGCTCTTTCGGCATGTAAGCAGGATTAAACTAAAATTGGATCTTGATGAAATTCTGGTAAAATGAGATGTGTAGTGCATATATTCAGCCAATCGTTTGGTTAATTTAAATCAAACAATTTGCTTGAATTTTAGGAAGGAACTCATGGGGGAAGAAACCCACATTTTTTAACCCTGACACTCACCCAAAATGTTTCTGTTTACATCGATTTACTGAAAACCGACGCTTGGCAAAGATAAAGTAACCATTGCCTATATAAAATGAAGCAACAATCTGCTGCTTGTTATCCCTGCCTAACCAGATGCTGGTCTCTAAATGATGTAAAGCCTTTGAAAATTGCTTAGTATTATGATGGAATACTGTTGCCGCTCAGTGGAATTATGATCCCCATTTTCTTACATTGGCCTTTGTCAGTAGACTGATCAGAGATGCAAAAATCTAGGGCATTTACTTCAATAGCACGGAAATTTCTATGTACACAAAGAGTAGAATAAACATTCTCAGGAAAAAAATGAAACCAGCAATTTTGTTCCAAGAAGAGAATATAATATATACAAGCCATAACATCCCTCTCTCTCTCTTTGACTCTGCCACTCTTTTATCTGTCCATAATGACTTGAGAAACCTTAGCAAACCCTAAGCAGCTGCCTTCTGAAGTAGACCAAATCTTGCTATTCCTTCAAATAGTAAAATATGATGTTAGCATGAACGGTATAGCAGTTTCTTCAAATGCAAGACCATAATCTGTAATTCGGAAAATCGTGTCCAGCAAATTTTGACTTGATTTTGAGTTTTCAAAAATATTTGTTATTGACACTATTTTTTTTTAATTTGAGAAATAGGATGCTTTGGGTGTTAAATAACTACTGGATTTAGTAAGATTTAAAAAGTATAATTTTAGCTTAATTAAGACAGTATTTAATTATACAGCCAGGAGACTGAATTTTAAACCTACCTAAGGAATAAAAGCCATTTGAGTGACTTTGTGCCAGTCACCTCTCTCAACCCAACTCACAGGATTGTTGTAGGGAAAATAGGAGGGAGCCAAAGTATTGTGTATGTTCATTCCTTGCATTATTTATAAAAATAATAAAGGCAGGATAAATATAAAGAAATTAAATAAATAAGAGCCATTCAAATACCAATCCCCTTCCAATCACTGCAGAAGATATAGTCTTAATCATATTTAGAAAAGATTAATTCAGATTCATGCAATTACTCCAATACTCCAGATATAAGTGAACTTTCGGTTAGTCCTATTGAATCCGGAAGGATTAAACTCAGTCGTTTTTTTAAAGTGTGATTAAGCCTGGACCCAAGGTATCCTATTTCTTTATAGGAGTTCTCTATAATTTAAGGTATATTTTTGAATTTGTTGATATATCCATTATCAGCTATTTCCCAGTGTACTAACTAGTCGACCATTTTAAACCTATTGTATTCAATGAAATTTGCTTCACTTAGCAGGACTCTTTTATGAATTTGTCCCAGAGATATCTAATTCATAAGAAAATACATTTAGGATTGCAATATAGGTAGTCCTTGATTGACAACCACAACTGAGCTCAAAATTTCTAAGTGAGACAGTTGTTAAGGAGCCAAGGTGGTGCAGTGGTTAGAGTGCAGTACTGCAGGCTACTTCTGCTGACTGCTGGCTGCCTGCAATTTGGCAGTTCAAATCTCACCGGGCTCAAGGTTGACTCAGCCTTCCATCCTTCCAAGTTTGGTAAAATGCCCAGTTAGAGAGGGCTGTAAAAGCACTATGAAGCAGTATATAAGTCTAAGTACTATTGCTAAGTGACCTTTTCCCCAATTTACAACCTTTCTTGTCACAGTTGTTAAGTGAATCACTGCAGTTGTTAAGCTAGGAACACAGTTGTTAAGTGAATGTGGATTCCCCATTGACTTTGCTTATCATAAAGTCACAAAAGGTGGTCACACAACCCCAGGACACTGCACCCATCATAAACATGTCAATTGCCAAGCATCTGAATTTTGATCATGTGACCATGAAGATGCTGCAATAGTCATAAGTGTGAAATATGGTCATAAATCACTTTTTTCAGTGCGGTGGTAACTTTAAACAGTCACTAAACAAACCATTGTAAGTCAAGGACTAGCTATATTAACACCTGCATCCAACAAGTATCGCTAGTACCCCATAAGTGTTGCATGATTTGACTTGAATATATGAATTAATGGAGCCTCACCTAATGCAACAACCCTTACATATGTATTAAATTATAAATCCCATAATCTCTAATCTGGTGGATGGCAATAATAATTGTAGTCTGACATCTGGAAGATATTGACTGAAAAAAAAATTAAGTTCTATTTGGGACAGAAGCTATATAATGAAATAATTCCAAAATACAGCCTAATTTCTTCTATGCCATCACAAGATGTAGGAAGTTTTCAAGCTTCTAGTGGACCAAGTATTACTGTGCCTTCACTAATTTCAGTAGGAATAGCTCCCAGGAATGGGAACTGAATGTGGCAGTTTTAACTACTATTGGAGCTCCTTTACCAATATAATATATTGCAAACTATATAATATTCAACCTGATACTGTCAGCTTTGCAGGGATGCATTAATAGTTTTATGTGAGATACATGCACTTACAAATACAAGCATGACGTACATTTGCTGTTCACCATATATATGTTTAAGTATATGCTTAACACATCATAAAAATCATGCTAGTAATAATGAAGAGGAGGATATGTATATATACAATAATCTGAAACAGTCTTATACTTGCATACCGATAGCTTACACTTGCATATGAAGAAGCACAAGAATACTGATTAGCAGAACATTGTTACCTGACCATTCACTACATTAATCTTGACAGTTTAATGCAACAGATCCTATAAACAGAATTCCGGTGTTTTAGTGGAAGATCCAGAACTCTGTATTTTGCAAAATCAGTCATTGATGATGTTATCAGCTCATAGAACATGCCATAAAATGTTGGCATCACATTTCAGTAGAAATCCAGCTAAAGTTCCTGGAATTATATAGATTTCCAGATGGTAGAAGAGTTATGTGTGAACTTCAGGGCCAAAGTCCAAGATTTCTCAGCTCAGGAGGAGCCAGTTGGGTGATGATAGTGGTATTCAAAGGCCCTCAACTGCTGTGAGTATGCCAGGGGCTAAAATGCTTAACACTGTTCAATATAATATGTTGTTTCTTTATTCTTCTCTTTAAAAACATTTCAGAATCAACAATAATAAAAATGAAATAACAAAATGACTCTCTATAGTGAATTGAACCAATTCATTTTATTATTATTTTATTTTTATTATTGTTTAAGCAAGTTCTCATTTTCCTAAACAGCAGGATGATTATTCCAATTTCAGAATGCAGATACATCCCTTTAACTAACTGCACAACTTGGCAATCATTACGTTAAAATAATTTTATCATATTTACATGAGCTTTATATTTCCAGAGCCCCTAATGTGAATAAATTACATAGGAACTGGACTATGTAATTATTTTTATTGAAAACATGGCTTCTTCTGTTCTATGTCCCTCATTAACAAAATTTAGCTCTAAAATGCAGTTCATGCAAGGGAGGTACAAAGGCACCTTAATGAAACATAGGTAAAGCTGTCCAACAGAACCACAGGGGACCCAGGGAGAACAGAGCAGGTGATAAAATGTGTGTTGTGACATCACGATGCAACCCACATGACTTACAATGCAGAGATGCAAGCACCGAAAAAACAAGGATCGAGTTGCGGTTGTCAAGGTTCCGACTAATGGCATATAAATATTAAAAATGTAATGTAATGTAATGTAATGAACCCAACCAATTCAGTACTCTGAGACTTGCAACTTTCTCAAAGAACTGTTTTCATCCATGCCAAAATGATGTTTTCATCCTTGCCAAAATAAAATAGTTCTTTGAGAAAGCTGCAAGTCTCAGAGTACTGAATTGCTTGGGTTCATTAGTTGGAACCTTGACGGTGATATCATAATGTGCTTTTCCTTGTCTTTTCGTGATTGCTGTTAACAGTGGGGCTTTAGGCTGTCACAGCTCTGATTGAATCCCAGAAGTCCACAATCCATAATCCAGTACGATATCCTAAAGTAAGACACTTGCTTTTTCCATTTCTGGCTGAAGGGAACATAAAACCACCTTGCCTTCCTTTACCAAGACCATTAGACAAACACATGAAGTGAAGTGGAGGAGCAGCTGGGGAAGTTACTCAGTGTTAAATGGATGGCATGCCTTGCTATCAAATAATAAAGGCCTAGCAGCAGCTCTAAATAACCTTTTCATTTTGTCTGACTGATCATTTATACCGTTTCGTTTGGTTTTTGCAGGATCCTACTGCTTCAACTGTTCCTTTTAGCCTCTAATTCAGTATTTCTCAAACTTGGCCACTTTAAGATTTGTGGACTTCAACTCCCAGAATTCCCAGGGAGCACAAAGCCACACGTTTTAAAGTTGCCAAGTTTGGGAAACACTGAGTAGATTATGTTGTTCTGTTTTTGATGGACCTGAGGCACTTACCTGAACTCGAGCTTCGGTGAGTTCCGTCCTCAGAGCCAACTGCTCTCTGACATAAACATCAGGATAATGGGTCTTCTGGAACACTTTCTCCAGTTCTTCCAGCTGTAAACTGGTAAAAGTGGTCCGGTGTCTTCTCTTCTTACTGCTGGAAACATTGCTGTCACACTTATCACCAAGTTCATCCAATTCTCTTTTCTCCAGAATCCCTTTCACAGGAGACATTCGGAGGTTGCTACAAGCATCCAGCGGTCTGCCCATCTCAGAGTGCAGTGGTTGACTCTCAACTTTCGTAATTCCAAAATTCACTGCAGGAGAAAACAAATGAAGTTGGCCTGCATTCATGTTAAGTTTAGCATCATTTTAAAAATACGTGAAAAACCATAGTTTGCTCATAAGAAGAATGTGTGAAATGTTTATAGGTACACGGTCTACTCTTGGGTGAGACTTGTTATACCCAGATTTCCTTTTATGTGAGTATCTAGAAATTAGTGGATGAGATAAGGGTATTATTGTGGATTTTGAATTTAGTCTCATCAAGATCTAAGTCTGATTTTTCTCAAAGTAAGATGCACTTTTCCACCAATGCTATTTCTTTTTCTACTAAAGATAAATTGATTCATACTTAGAATGGAAAATCAGATCAATGCAACAGTGCAAACATATGGCACAGTACTAGACATATCTTATTAGCAATAAAGTTAACTTTGTATTAAGTCTCTTCATTTAGAACAAGCCTTATTCTCTTCAATAGGGCTTATTTTCCATGAAATATCTTTAAAGGGTTAGCTATACTGCAAAGCCTATGCTTGTCTAGTTTTCATTTACAATGTAGTCAAAGGGATTTATTTTCAGGTAGACAAGCAATACTATCAAATACAATTATAATCAAATTTATTTAGGACTAAGATCAATTGGGTATAATGAAACTTATTGATGAACAAAAAATATGCAGATGAACAATCTGACTGTATTCCATTTGAGGAAATAATCAATTAGTTTTAAAATGCTTTCCTTTGGATGGATGATGTCATTATTTTATTTTGCAAATTATTTAATAATGAAAATTATTAGGGATGCATGTATTACAAGGATTTGTTGAAGAATACAGCATACTGAGTCAAGGTTAGTAAGAAATGAAAATATTTCATCAAAAAAATAATGTTCTTAGTTCTTAGTGGAGTGGCTTTTTTTCCAATTAGTTTCTTTATTACTGCAAACTTGGAAGGGGACTTTTTAACCGTAAACTCAGTCGAACTGGTTATTTCCTATATTTTGCCCTGATCCTACCAGAACTGTTAATCTTCTCAGAAACACTCACTGTCCAAGATAAAGCTTAAAGTATTCCCCCACTCCCACTTAGCTTCCGAACGAATTCCCATGATTCCCCACCCCTCCTTAAAAATGTCATATTTCTAAGATAATTGATGTTACATGTTGGGGTGAAATCACAAGTTTAGGAGGAAAAAGTCGTTCAATCTGCCCATAGAGGTAAGCACTACAATGAAAGGAACTATTCTGAACACTATTCTGTCACTCCCAGTAATTTCACTGCATTGGTCTGCTCATTGAGTATGATTTTAACTAGGCATGGCTTACAGTTTATACTAGTGTCCTTACCTCTAGGTGAGATTCCAAGCAATTCAATGGAAAGTTCTACTGATCAAATATATTTATGTTTTTACTTATAAATTAGGATTGGAGTCTCTCTCTCTCTCTCTCTCTCTCACACACACACACAGAGAGAGAGAGAGAGAGAGAGAGAGAGAGAGAGAGAGAGAGAGAGAGACTCATACACTTACACATAAAATAAAACTATGTATAAAAAATTAAATAATTTAAGCAAGGTGAGCAACAATGATTTAAGTTCAGCCAACAATGTACTTTCTGGTTCCTTTCTTGGTAAAAGTTTAGTGTCATCTTCTATGAATGCAAACAATAACTAAACATGTACGAATGTTGGCCAAATATTAGGCATTAACAAATAGCAAACTAATTATACTTTTATGAAATTGGTAGATTCATTAGATGCATTTCTCCATATGTACATGGGGATGTGTGAGTGTGTGCTGAGAAGGGATTCTTTCTGAAATCCTATGAGCTTTTTTCTTAGGCACAGTGAACACTGAGAACGTTACAAAAGGTAGGGTAAATCTTTAATTCTAATAATAAGGGAAGTTATACTATGTTTCAGAATTAAACTTACCAAAACATAATAATCATTTAACATAGTTGCTTTATTTTATGACACTTAGTGTTTGATATGTAAATGTCTCCCACCATAATGTACTAAAAAAACCTCCCTTTTCTGTTTTACTTGCAAAATTTCTAAGAAGCCTTCCACAGATTCAGAGTCTTTATAAACTCCTTTGCTTAGAATAAATTAGTTATCAATTAGAAATGTTATATTTGTTTCTGTTGCTATAAAAGGGCCATATGTTTCATTCTATATTATTTTTAAAAAAATTACAAATATAGTGTCCTAAAACCAAAACTGTAACCAGTTGGCTGAGTCTAAAATTAGAGAGCAAATCATATTTCTGTTGTGAATTATGTGGCCAAGAACACATTGCAAAGGAAAAAATGAATTCAGCATTTAAAGAATAGAAATGCTAACTAATTCCAGAAAGCAGGGTTTTTTATTAGATGTTTTAGGCCAGCCTCGGGTTGTTTGTTTTGTTAAGTGACGAGTTTTTGCACTAATTACATGACTAAAGAGAACTCCAATCCACTTAAAACTGAAGGACTCAGTAACAAAGTATTTCTTCTTGACTTGGTTTGTCAGGTTTAAAGATTGGGGTTGATAAGAGATGAAAGTGGGAAAGTAAGGGGAAAACGCTTCCAGGTTTAGGAGGCAAATCTGCAAGTTAGGAAGAGTTAGAGATGTTTTGCTGCTGTTTTGTTACGGGGTTTTGGATGATCCTGAAGCTACCGTGAAATATTTGGATTTAGGGGAAGATGTGTTCCCTATACATCTCCAAAACAAGCTAATCCCAACATACCCTTATCAGTTAGAAGTGGTGAAGTGTGTGGCTGTGTGTGTGTGGTAGTCTAGCTTTTTGGATGGGAAAAAAATTGTAAGAACAAAGCTTCCTTAAAGCCAAGAGGACTCGCGTAGTAGCCAAGTTCCAAACTCCTTCCATGCTGGGAAAGTGTTAACAGGCGCCACAAAAGCCTCCGTACAATGTACAATTACTTCGGAAGCCCTTTGAATTCTTCCTTTTCACTTGCTAAGTATGAGCATCTAATTGCAAACCAAGGACTTCATTTCTGCAAGAGTCTGCCTTGCTACCACTGACTGTTACTACTGTGCTACTAATCGCTTCTGCCACCATCACTGCTCCTGGGTGAAAGAGAGAAAACAGGCTAAGAAGGACCTGACCCTTTTGATAGTTTTAAGTCCTGACAGGTTTCCGGTTTCCAACATTTCGTTTTGCTGGACTGCGAGAGTTTCTATAACTTCCAGCAAGTAGGCAGAGCGGCGAAGCTACGCAGCGCTTCCGGGGGACATAAAATTAACTGAAAGGGCAGCCGCTTGTTTGGGAGAGAGAGAAAGGAAGTAGCAGGACCACTGCCTAACTACGCAACCGTTTATTTTCCCCTTAATTTAATTTATCTCGGGGATCATCACACGAAATAAAATATAACGGAACTATTTGCTAAAGAAAGTAGAGGAGAAATATGGGGATGAAACTATCCGTGAAGCAGATAGATTTTAAAAAATCAATTAAAAACAATTCAGTGTAACCGTGTTGACCGAGAGCTGGTCCGAGTGATGCCATTTGTATGTTACCGGTAGTTAAAAGGGAGGGAGGGAAGAAGGGGGGAAGAAAGCTATTAGAAAATAGATTCAAAGCGGGTGGCCAGTTGACCATACGCAAAAAGAAACTCAGCAGCGGAACGGTGTTTCCCCAAACCACAATTAAGTTTCCTGGTCCTCCAGTCATTGCTTTGTTTGGTTCTGCCTAATAAATTATCTAATGAGTAGTCTTATTCTCTCTCCATATAAACAAACAAGCAAACAAACAAAATTGTGCTGGGGTCTCCACTCAGTTATTCAACCGTAAAAGTCGAGCTGACTTATGCACGATTCAGATCACAGCGGCACGGCAGTTAGCTGAAACAGAGGATGAAAATGAGAAGCTGCTGCTACACCCGTGGTCAAAAGTAAAACGAAGTTTCGGGGCGCCAGTTGACCCCCAAACAACTGCTGCTTTCTGCCATCCTTCCCCACCCCCACCCCGCCCTCGCTCGGTCCATAGTTTTAAGTTTAGCATCCTGGACTCCGCCTGCGAGTCCTTGTGGATTCACTTTCGTTTCGCTAAGCAAGAGGAAGATGCGATGTTGACGTTTCACAATATAAAACCGGTGGGTCTCTCTCCTCCGTGTGAGGCGGACGAGATGCATCCAGAAAACCTTACAAGGGCAGAATTCCGAGAGTATGGGCCAAGAGAGATGCCTCCACGTTTTGCAAGGTACGTTCTTCCCAGAGGATCCTTAAAGAAAGCGCATCTGGGAATTCGTCTGCAAACTGTCGGGAAGTTCAAATATTCCCGGGCGCTTTCCAGACCAAGCTTCTGCCTGTGTGGCGTTGTTTGTGTCTGTGTATGCGTTATGTGTAACCAGTTGTGCCCAGAACATAACTGCAAGGATTGATCAGAAATTGTCAACGACTTTCATACGAAACGGCGGAGACGGAGAGGAATAGGCGATACATTTGCTCGATTTTTAAAGCGCGCGGATTTCCTTTAATTCGCAATGATAGCAGCCGGTTCTAATCCCACCCCACCCCCCGAAGTCACGCCTGTTGATTTCAATAATTTTGGAGGTTCTCTCTGCCGCCTATTATCCCGTCGCCCATAAATAATGCGAATCTGTCAAAAGGCCCCTACCAGACATCCGCCTCCCCCCGCCCACCCCACCCCCCAATCTTCTTCCCTACGGCTCCTAAAACGAACCGGGCTCTAAAGGTGTGGATAAAGTTTGAGGTGGATCGAGCCCCCCAAAGTGCCAATTACAAGCATCAACCAGAGACCAGCCAGTCGCGCTTTTGTCTGGCCTGTTGTTCTCTCTCGACGCTCCTGATAATTTCCGGCTCAGGGTGTTGTGCAAACCCGAATGTGTAAATCAGAAGTTCAATTTGCTGCCCGGAGCTGGACTGTTTGTGCAGTTAGGGGAGGGAGAATTGACAAAGATCACACACCACACACACACACAATCCCTTCCCATCTCCCCGTTCCCAAAGGCCATTTGGGCTCCATTGGCGCGGCTTTTCTTCAGGACACAGGACCCCGGCCCGGGTTTCGTGAGAGCCATCTTCAACTGTCCGGCGCACACACACACACACCCGGGTGCCCCGGGTGCCTCACTTACCGGAGCCATCCCTAGCCGGGGAAGTCCTCTCCAGCCGGCCGTGCGGAGCGTAGGCAGCAGCCTGAGCCCCGCATTTGCCTCCGCCTTTAGCGTAGAAGGCTTCGCCGCCGTCCAGCGCTTCCATGACGTGCTCCAAAGGAGCTCCGGGGGCCAGGTAGAAATCGCCGCTTTTGCCCGCCGCCGCCGGGGGGCTCTTGAGGCCGAATTTGTCGTTCAGGAATTCCATAATCCCGACGGAGCCGCCGCGCTCGCCCTAAGCTGCTGCCCGCCCGGCTGCCGTCCGCCCTGCTCCCTTGGCTGCCGCGACGGAGGCGCCCCGACGGCGCTTTTTATATCTTGAAGCGCAGCAGGGGCTTCTTGCGCAACCCTCCCCGCGCGCGGCCTCCGCTGGCTCCACCCCGCCTGCTGGCCCCTTCCTCCCCTTCCTCCTCCTCCAAGCCTCGGCCCACAGCGGACGGGACGCCGGCCAAGGGGAGGGGGAGCGGCTGGGAAGAGCCCCTCGCCGACCGCAACCGACTCACATTTCGGGCCGGCTTCTTCCCAGCCCAGAGGAGTCCTGCCCCCCCCCCTCCCCTGCCCCAGCGACGCCGCGTCGACCCGAAGATTTCGCTTCGGCTCCGGTAAACCGGAGGAGGAAGACAAAGAGACCGATAAGCGGGGTGGGGGGCAACGAGGGGGGGCGTCCGCTGAGCTGTTGCAGGAGCTGGTTGAGCCGGCAAGAGAGCGCCTCTCCGAAATCGCCCGGGGAAACCTCTCTGGCCGCCTCTGGAGGAAGTGCCTCGGGGAAGCCAGGAAAAAGCGAGTAACACTGCCAGGCCGGCGTGGAAATCGGCTGCTGCTGCTGCTGCTGCTGCTGCTGCTGCTGCTGCTGCTGCTGCTGCTGCTGCTGCTGCTGCTGCTGCTGCTGCTGCTGCTAGACATTTCAAAGGGCCAGGGGTGACACATAGCCGTATTCCAGCATTTGAGGGGCTGCCACAAAGAGGAGAGCGGGGTCAGCTTGTTTTTCCAAAGCACCAAAAGGCAGGACAAGAGACAATGGATGGAAGAGAAGCACCTTGGAATTAGAGAAATTTTCCGGACAGTGAACCAATGGAACGGCTGGCCTTCAGAAGTTGTAGGGGCTTCATCGCTGGAGGTTTTCTTTCTTTCTCTTTTTTTAAGAAGAGGCTGGACAGCCCTCCGTCTGAAATGATAAAGGGTCTCCTGCTTGCGTGTGGGGTTGGACTACAAGACCTTCAGGGTCCCTTCCAGCTCTGTTCTGATGGAAATGCTCTGGAAGTAAGCGGTCCTCTTTAGTGGCTTCTGGCTCTAGATCCGAAACGAATTCAAGACTTGCTGGCGGACTAGGATGCTAGAGCCTCTCCGGTTTCAAAGTGCAGCCTCCTCGCTCCTGCCTTTATTTTCGAGCAACCTTTTTTTTTTTTGACCGTCAAGAGCAGGTTTGCCTAACTTTAAAAAATGGGCAGGCCAAAGACCTCGACTCCGCGGAAAGGTGCGTCTGTCTGCGGGAACTCTGGGGATCTGGAGAAGCCCTCCGCCTCGAGGAGAGCTCAGCTATCGCCAAGTAAACCATAAGATGGCGATTTCCCAGGAGAACATCCCACCCACCGAAAGACCTAGAGAGATGTCTGATATCTTGCCCCTTCCCATCAAAATTCAAGAGCCTTGGTGGTGCAGGCTGTTAAACGCCTAGCACTTAGCTCCAGCTGCCTGCAATTAGTGCAGGCTCGAATCCCACCAGGCTCAAGGTTGACTCAGCCTTCCATCCTCTCGGGGTAGGTAAACTGAGGACCCAAGATTGTTGGGGGCAATAAGCTGACTTTGTAAAAATGCCGCTTAGTAATAAGCAGGCATATACAATGGAAGGAAGGCTATTGCTGAGCACACTGGGTTGTATCCCAAAAATTGTAAGCTGCCCTGAGTCTCCGGAGAAGGGCGGCATATAAATGTGAATAAAATAAAAAAAAAATAGTAGGCGGCTTAATCTTTCAAGCGAATGCGGAAGGATGAGTCTATGTGGATCTGTGGCAAGAACAATTTCAGAGAAGGGATCTCTGTATACATTATGAGCCCTTTTGGAAATGGGATGGTGGTGGTGGGGATGATGATGATGATGAAACAATTTTAGTGCGGTTAACTAAAAAAAATCAAACTCTAGCATCTTGAAGGCTAATGAGCTGATTATCAGCATTGTAACCTAGGGATTACGACAAGGCCTTCTGTTTTCCTCTCTCCCCATCCCCGCCCCACCACCTTTAATCTTTAAGACGCTAAAAGCCTCCTTTTACGGTTTATTTTAAGCAAACCTGCTTCGTGCTTAAGTGTGGCGAGCGTACTAAAATCGCTTTATTGATAAGAAAACAATACCCTCCAAACTAAACCTTCATCTGCTGTTAATTCTTCCGATGCTGCAGCCGTTTATCCCCATTATTCCTTCTTGCATCTCCTACGGCGCTCCAGCAGATTTCCCAGTTCCTTGCACGGGCAATCTCTTATGCTCCCCCCACCCCGTTTCCCAGGGCCGTCGGAATAATGTGCAGAATAGTCGCGTTTCGCTTTGGCGTCGCCTTTGGCCCGAAACATTTCTTGTGCTGATATTTGCAGGATATCTGTCCCTTCGCATTCTTCCCACGCCTGTGAACTTTGCAACTGTAGGGATAAGAGAAACGGGGGTGGGGTGGGTTTGGAGTCCTAAAACCTTCCTCTCCTCCTTTGAAAGTTAAGGGTGGGGCAGTGGCTTGCTTTTTATTACATGAATTAACAGAAACTCGTAAAACGCTGGTGCTATTTTTCTCTATCAGAACCTCCCTTCTTTATAAGGCAACAGCTGCCGGGTGCGTGCCCCAGGAAGTGGGACCTTGAGAGAAAAGATATAAGGCGGCTCAGTAGGCCAGTTCTCCCAAGGCTTGGAAATCACTCAGCCTTTTGCTAGGCATTTTACGCCACTCCGGATGCTGCTTGAGAAATGTTGGAGACGGCGAAAAGGAGAACAGTTTCTTCTTTTCTAAATCTGAAGTAGGAAACCCTCGCAACTGTAGTCACCTCGGGATATTACTGGTGGTGTTGGTGTTGAATAAATAAAGGCGAGGTGGGAACCAGATTCGTTTGGAGAGAAATGTGCGTTGGACCAACTTGTGTACAAGCCACCCCTCTGCCTATGGCTTCTTCTGCCTTAGCCGCGATTTGCCCAGTCCAGGCGGGGCTTTGAGTAAAAGAACTTCTGAGTTGGGTGATGCTTCTCGCTATACCGTAGGATCCCGAACAATACGAGCATTTCTGTCCCGAACGAGCCTCTAAACGGCACGTCCATGAATAGGCATTTCTCGGAGTTGGCTGCCAAATTCCGAAGTCAATCCCGAACTCTTTCAATCGGCAGAGCCAGATTTTTGCAGGAGCCAGTCAGAATCCCCTCAGGTCAGTCGCAAAAGGCCTTTGCTCGCTTGGAACAGCCTATCCTAACTGACTAGAGGTTGGACTGGATCGTTGGTTCAAAAGAGTTCCTCCACAAAACGATGGATGCGCCGTCGGGGACTATTGGCTGGCTTTGTGAGCTCTTCCCAAAAAGGCAACCGTGTCTCACGCTTGTCTCGGGTATAAAAGCCCTGGCTGTGATCAGAAATAGCTGTGAGTGAGAATCCGTTTCTATTGACCTTGGGACGGAGTTCGGGGGTGACACGATGGCCTCCCGATGCACAAGGCGCAGAGAACCAGTCACAAATTTTGACACAGGAGGAAGAGATGATTTCAGGCAAAAGGCAACTTACTATGTCATGAACTGCGACGAGACTGTAGTTCTGTGCAGTTACACAGAGGAAAAGGGTATCTAAAGTTCAGTCCTTCCGGACTGCAGCTTTGAAAAATCGTCGCAGGACCTTGGGATAACCTCCCGACTTCGGAGTTCCCTCACCCTCCCTCAGCCTTCATCAGTCGGAGAGGTGCGGCTTTTTCTGTGTCTTTGAAATGAAAGCCATGCGCGTCCTCCTCCTCGCCTTCAAAGGCAGCCCACGCGAGGAAAGAATGAAGGGGGGGGCGGGGAGAGTCAGAAGGACACCCGATTCGTCCTTCCTCCCTTTCCCCGAGAGGGTTGGGCAGGCCAAACACCCTGTTCCACCCGGCCTCTTTCTTTGGAAGCCGCCGGGGATTTGAAAGATCCCCTCGTCTTCTTCCGCTGTCTTGTGCACAGTCTCCGCCGGCTTTGCCCTGGATTTAGGGAGGCAGTGTGACCTCTCGCCAGACAAGCTCCCGTGATTTATAAGCTTTGGCTGTGATAAGATCGAGCCCAGGGAGGGGCGAGGGAGGCGGACCAGCAGAATGGTTCCCTAAAGAGTGGGAGGGAAGGGAAAAAGGAAGGGAAAAGGACTCTGCTCTCCGGGCACGCTGAATGGGGAGACCAGAAGCCCCGCGAAGAGTCTTCCTTCGCGACTATTTCTGAGTTACCTTTGGTGCGCAGCTTCGCTCCTCGCCTCGCCTCCCAGGCCCTTCGCATCTCCCAAAGCGGAGAAGCGCAAAACAGATCCCGCCAGACGGTGCTTGCGAAAGAAGCCTGGGCGGGAAAGGAAGGGGCCCGATTGCTTTTCCTGTCCTATCCTGCCGCGTCTTCTCCCACCTCAGACGAGTCAGAGGCTCAGCCGCTCCGAAAAAGCATCCTCTGAAAGAACGCCTTCTCCGGCTGCAAAGGCCAGACGGCCAGTCTTCTCCCAGCGGCCGGAAGGCAGATGTGGGGTTGTGTTCCAGAAATGCAGCCTTCCCCGGACCGGCTGCAGAAGGGTGTCGGCTAGATGGGGAGAAGGTTCTTGGCGGGAGGGGGGTATGCAAGAGGAGGAAAACAGTTCCTGAGATAATCTCGGGAGCCAAACCGGGCAAACGGCCTCCCCGTAGCCCGGGCCAGCGGCGAGGAGCCCGCCTGTTGACGGACGGCGCTGAAAAGTGCAGCTGACGAGTTGCGTCAGCCTTCAGCGTCGGGTCGGCCCCGACCGTTCGCCCTTAAGGGGGTGAGGTTGGGGCAGCTAATGAGCTGCAGGAGCAGAGGACACCTCGCCACTGGTTTCAGAAGGAGAGGCGGGGGGAAGAGACCGCGCTGCTGGCAAGTCGCTGGAAGAAAAGTAGAGGGGGAGAGAAAGGAAATACAGTGAATGAAAGGGGGAGCAGCAGTGTGTATTTGTCCGGGAGGGGGCCGGGGTCATCCCCTTCTGCTAAAAACCTGAGTTACCCGAAAGAAAGATAACTACCTTCCACATAAAAAAAAGCGAAGGGGAAGGAGAGAAAGATGGTAGAAAACACGAAAACACAGCTCTTTTAATATAGTCTCGGTTTTAAAAGGCCCTTATATGTTATAACGTTCTCAGTGCCAACAATTCAGCCTTTTAATAGGCTTCCCTATGGCTCAACAGCGGGAAGGAAAGCGGGGAGTCCTCTCTTTGAGACCCCTACTTTCCCGCTGGCGCCCCTGCTCCGCTCACGTTTTCCTTCCCGCTCAGCCCCGCTTCACGGGATCCAGACTCTCGCGGACAACCTTCCACATAATCACTAGAAAAACCCCATAAGGCTGGCGCGAGTCCTTTTCCCTCATGCAGAGAGAGAGTTACGAAGATAATGTTCTTTCCAACATGCTGACACTCTTCAAACAAGAGAAAAAACCACTAGGTTCGTCTACTGTTAATATAAGTGGTCAGTTCCCCTTTCCCGTTATTGTAACCCTACTATTTGGTTCTACTGCCCACTTTCTTCCTGGTTGTCTCCTCCCCACCCACTTCCCTCAGCATCAATTCCCGACAAATTGTCAGTTCTTCCTTCCCACCGCTCCAGCTCTTCAAAAAATCGCTTCTGGAAATCTCCCACAAAAGGAACACTCCCCAATTGCTTTCAGCTATGTCAGTTTCAAAGCCCGCGTTAATTTCAAGAAGGGTCTCCCAGCCCTCCATTTCAACGGAGCTTGTTCCTTCGGTCCGGTCTCCCACCCCTGTCTTTCTCCCACCCTCCCATACCCAGCATTCAGGAAAAGAAAAAACGCCGTAGTTAAAGTTTAGAACTGGCCTTCCCATTGCGTCTTGCCTGGCTTACAAGGCGTCGGTTTTATTGCCCGCCTTTGCAAAGAGGCGCATATTTGTGGAAGAAAAAACGGACACCACGTCCGGGTTTTCCAGCTTTCTTCAAAACGAGCGGCAGAGGAAAGCAGGGACTCGCTCAGAAAAAAAAAATTCTCTCCCGGATCCCTTTCCCGGGGTTTTTTGGAATATAAAAAAACTCAGGATTATTCATTGAGAAGCCTGAAGAGAATGAGGGATGTCTTTAAATGCTTCAAATCTAGACAGGCGGGGTAGGGAAGAAGCGGAGCAATCTATCCGACTAGTTCGTATTCTGTAAATAACAAATTGTTCCTACCTCATATCTTCCATGCGTTGCTTATTATATGGTCTCCAGATTCAGGTAGGTTATTGTGTGTGTGTTCTTGTCCAGATTTCATTGCAAGGATCTCTTATAATTATGGCATTAACAATTATTATAAATAATTAAAATGTGCTGTTCAACTTGAGTTCTTTGAGTGGTATTATAATCAGTGGTACTGTAATCAAACACTACTAAGGTTCACAGATTTACCTGGGCAGATGCTAAACTACTAGAAAATGTATACCCAGGATGATTTAAGATGCTGGACTGCGCAGTTCAGAAAGAAAGAAAAAAGTTCCCTACTTCTCAGTGATCCCCTGGTAAGAATAATAGAGCTTTCTAAAATATCCAGTGCCATTAAGACGTGGGCTATTACATTCTAAGAATGGAGCAAACTTTTGGGGAATATGTGAGAAATGTACTTGGATCTGCCCATCTACTTTATCACCAATCCGATTTCACAATCTCCTAAACTCCTGCCCGGGAAAGACCCCCGATGTTGCTCTAAGAGGCCTGCAAATACCCTGGAACTAGGGAATTTCAAGGGTTGCAAAGGCTCTTTCGTTGCCTTCCCGCAGTTCACATTCAACACGTCTGCTCGAGCTGAAGGAGTTGGACTCTCGGTAAGTGAATACAAGGCTTATGTGCCACCCGATTCTACCCGGCCGCTCAGGTAAAACCCATGGAGTTCAATGCGGTCACTTAGTGATGTAGGCGTACACAAGGTTACACACGCACCAATCATCCAGACTCCACTGCTCCAAAATGGATGCCACAGGCCGAGTTTAAATAAAAATGATTTCTCCTGAAAATAGTTGTTAGGTCTGCTAGGTATCCCAACAGAGAAAGAAATCATAGCAAGCACGTGTTTTAATTTCCGATTGATTGGTAGGATGTAAGTCGTCCCGTTGGAAACAGGATTATTCAAAGCCTCTGGGGCAGATCTGTCCACATCCCAATGCTTCCCGTTTCCTTCACATTCCTGTGCTAGTTTTGGACAATCTCGCTGAGCGATGATCGTGAAAAGAAATTCAGATGGGGGAGGGGGACTGGGGAGAGAGCATGGAGAGCAACGGGTGTGCCTGAAGGTTCCGGCCTGCAGTGAGCCAGAGGAACATCCTGATAGGAAATTCTCTCTTTCAAGAATAAAATAAAAACCCTCAAATTCCGATGGAATCAGCGGCGTGACTCGCAGGGCGCCAAGGGCCAGGGTCTTAGCACCTCTTTAAATGTTGCCTGTGTCTCCCCAGAGAGCCTTCGAAAGTTTCTCTGCTAATCTTAAGTTTTAAAACGACACCTCAACTTGGCAGCATCTGATAACTTTGCAAAGGGCTTAAAGTGAAACCCATGCCATTTCTGGGCCCGCCCACGGTTTAGACTGAAGAGACCTGGGTCAGCTCTGAGGACAGAGTCCCAAGGCCATCGTCTCCGCTTGGCATCGGAAGGGAATGTAAATTGGCTTTCATTGTCACGGCTATATTTAGGGCCCTCGGATGCCCAGTGTGAAGTAGAGGCTCCGAGCACTGAGGACCCCCAAGTCCTGCCGTGCCGGGGGATGCTCCTCGGTCTCTTCCTCTGGGAGTCCCGCAGCTTTGAAAGGGAGGACGCGAGCAGGGAAGGAGCAAGGCGGAGCCCTCAACGCACAAGAACCGACTTGGGGCCGGTCGTCAAGGCTTGGCCGTTTGCCTAAGCCGTCTAAAAGTCTCTGGCACTTTCTTGCCTCCCTTGGCTCAGGAGGGGATGCAAGAAAACGCTTCATAACTGCTTTCCTCGACGTTTCGTCTTTCATAAAGGCGAAATGCACCTCTCGGGTTTACGGTCTTCGGTTCCTTCTCAACTTAGAGGCGAGCGCGGGGACCGGTTTGGTCTCTGTGCCTCGATGGGCGGGTATCCTTCACAGAAACGGCGAAGGTCAGCTTTGCTTTAATCCCTCAAGCAACCCCACTGGGCTCAGGAGAGGGACCAAAGAAATATAATCCCCCCTCTGGATCCAGACCAAAGTCCGTCCAGTGATCGAAAATCCCAGGACGGAGTTGAACAGGATTTCATGCCAAGTTAGTTTAAGGAGGGTTGGAGCCCCCCCACCCCAGGTCTATATTTTCTTCCCAACAGCAGTTCTCCAGATGCGCTGAAAAGTTCACAGGCAGGGCATGAACCTCCTCTCCCTCTTGCCCCTGTCAGTGCTTGTTTCAAGGATCTGGGATACACTGTTGCTTTTCGCGAGGATCTGTCGGCGGACCTGCCATCTATCTATTTGCCTAGACCAGGGGTCTCCAACCTTGGCAACTTTAAGCCTGGAGGACTTCAACTCCCAGAATTCCCCAACCAAGCTTAAAGTTGCCCAGGTTGGAGGACCCCTGGCCTAGACGGATCCGTAGGTGGTCCCCCTTGATTTATTTGCCTAGGTGCATTCACCCTGTTCCCAACACATTTACTCCCAAATCCCAGCAAGATCAGATAGGGATCTTCTCAGGCAAGTGGGCATTAAAGTGCAGCTTGCTTCTACACAGGTTTACTCCAAATTAAGTTCTGTGAGATTTACTCATGGGAAGTGGTGCAAGGCAAGGACTTGATCGATGGCAATGAATCGGCTTTAAAAAGTGCCAGTGTTTCCCCCAACCTAATGTCCTCCAGATGTTCTGAGCTACAACACCTATCATCATTGGTCCTTGTAGTTGAGGATAATGGAAATCTACTCCAACATAGCTTGAAGATGTCCGGATGGAATCTATACTGTCCAGATACAATATAAGCTGTATCTACGAAGCTTATTTGTGAGTAGTGAAAGTGATCTCTGTCCTGAAAGGCACGTGCTCATATTGGAAAGGGGAGATGTAATTCGAGATAACAATGAGAAAGTCACAGTACAGATTTGGAGCAGGAATCAGCCGAAGTTGAGAAATTCACTTTGCAATCTCATTTGCACAGAGCCCTACAAACAATTCCCTTGGATTAAAACTGAAAATGTGAATATTCACCTTGACACAAAACCCTCTTTAGTCTTTTTGGAAGGGTGCCCCATGTCTCATATCAGCAGGAAACCACTGTGCAAGGTATAGATCAGTTTTTTTCAAAGGAGCACATGAACTGATCTGTTTCATTCAAGATGGTCAAAGTTAAAGGTTAAAATGTAATCACCAAGCACACTCACTGGTCATGTCCCATAAAGAATTGTGATGATTTGGGATATAAAGAGAAGAAAATGTGTAAATGTGAGACTCAAAAGATAATTCAGAATCTCAAATGGTCTTTTTGATCTACTAATTCAGTGTAGTTTATTCCCAGTTGTACTTGCCCAGGGAACTATTATCACAATCCTGTGCACTAGAAAGGAAGGAAAAATAAATCTAATTTCAAGATAATAACTGCCCTCTCAATTTTTGATTGGACGAGGAGCTCCAAATATAGCAAATCAGCAGCACCAACAGGATCTTTTCACCATTTGGGGAAACTCAGGGGCAGAATGTTCCACTGGATGTGTGCGCGCACACAACATCTATGCAATATGCTTAATCTACTCTGGGTCCATGTCTATGCAAATGTTTTTCTTTGTTATTTTGTGTCAATTGAAGCCAAAGGCCAATAATTCATTTGATGTGCAGAACACTAAAATAACTGAAATATTTTAGCCAACTATTTTTATTACCTCAACTAATAATCATGCCTATATAGGTGATCACAGCAGCTATTGAACTGTATTTGGCTGATCTATATACAATATGGGAGCTCAATTGCCTTGGTGCCCCCCCGCTCCATAGGTCCTAAACTTTAGACTGCTGGTACCTGCCCAAACTTCCACTTGAATTCAGTAAAACAGCTTGCCAGTTGCAGCAGCCCAGCATTTTGGTGGCATGTGTCTTAGGGGATCAAAAATGAAGTTAGGGGGAAAGTCATAGTGAAGCCCCACCCCCAATATTAATAAATGATGCAGCTGATTTTACCACTCATAGACGAGGTCTTAGATTACCTGGAAAATTCTCCTTGCCTACTTCAACAGCAAGAAGTACAAGGGAAGCTCAAGATGGGGCCCTGAGTGCCACTTCTCTTTCCACTGTTAAGGTGAAAAATGTGACTCATTTTAAATCAGGTTTGTATCTGGATGACCCAGTCCCCCACCCCTGACCAAAAACTAGTTCAAAACATATGAGAAGAGATGTGGCTCAATCTGGACCTGGCATCCTCCTCTTAATTCAAACAGCATCAGGCTCTGAGTATCCTTTCTCTTGTAACAGGGCACCCTAGATGGAAACTAGAGGTGGCCCCACAAGATCTTGAAAGCTAGCTTAGTCTTCAGTGGAGATGCCTAGTCTCCTAGTCTTTTTATCAAGTCTTTTACTTGCAAGACAGACCTGCCGCTTGTAAGAAACCGCGTTCTATTTAGCATTACTGATTTAATCTTGCTTTGACAATTATTCATGCATCTCTCTCTCTCTCTCTCTTTTTTCTCTCTCTCTCTCACACACACACAAATACTGATAGAGGATAATGTTTGTAGCTCAGGGTTGAACTGTTGGATTGCACTGATGATGTTACCAAATTTGGTAATGAAACCTCTGTCTCTAGTTCAGAGAGCACCAAGGACTCCACATATACAAATCCATAATCAGCTACCCCATATTTAACCATGGTTTCTTGAACAAATGATAATTAGTTGAGAAGGCATAAACACCCTAAGGCATAAAATATGGCTGAGTTCAATCCAACCAAACCACATTACGGTTAGTCACTTAAGATCTTCAAGGGAAACATGCACAAGATTGCAATCATGTAGCATGCCCTACATAGCTTTATCTCGGTTTTTTTTAAATGCACACAAAATCACAACTCTGAAGGAGAAGCCTAAGAAACTTGACTCATAATAACACTCATTAACTGAATCCTCCCAATTGTCCCTCTAATTCGGTTTCTGAATTAAACTACTTTTTCCTGGGTTTGTATAATACACCAAACCTTAAAGATATGGGTTGCATAACAATGCAAAGTTACCAAAAAGCACTTTACCAAGGTTAAAGTAATCTGGTTTAACAAATGGAAATGCAACTGCTAACTCTTTAAACAATCTATCTAAGACTGTGGTGGAAACCCAGCCATCCAATTTTGCTTCATTTTATGAGGTTACATCCTCAATGGGTGAATCTGCAAGTGGATGAAAATCCCCTTAGCTTCTATAGGGCTTGGTCCTCCCTATGTGGATATCCTGAAAGCAGCTTGAGGCCTTGTGTCAGACTCCTGCAAGTATCAGACAGGGGTGGATATATTCTTTGGGGCATCACAATTGGAAGTTTCTTTATCTCTTCTGGAGCCAACAATGGAGTGTATCTTTCAGGCCAGGTGTCTCCAACCTTGGCAATTTTAGACTTGTGGACTTCAACTTCCAGAATTCCTCAGCCAGCTTTGCTCCACAAATCTTAAAGTTGCCAAGATTGGAGACCCATTTCAAGCATTTCATTTTCCTTTGGGTGCCCCCCCCCTGCACCTTTTCCGTTTCTCTGGTATTCTGAAAATTAGTGTGTCAATAAGCTCTCCTTCAAGCAAAGCCTTCTGGTGCAAAGTGCTGTGCAATCCAATCCAACCTACATTACTGACTCTCGTTAATTTCAAAAGTGACAAGATCCCAAGGAAGTTATTGTGCAAAGAATTACAGATTTATGCAATGAATGAGTTCTTGCACATGAGTTTTGAGGATTAGGCTAAACTGGTTTTTCCTGAGGAAGGTCCGTTTTTAGTTTTAGGTAGAAATATGATTTAAAAAAACTATCTAGCAAACCATAGTTGTCTGTTCATGCAAAATTCTTAAAATGTAGCATTTTAAGCCAAGACTTGTAAAGCAAGGCTTCCCTTTGTTTTTTGTTTCAAGTTACTATATTTATTGCTAGCAGTATGCTGTCTATGATGTACAGAAAGTATTTTACGTTTTGTCCAACATTTTTTGTTTCTATATCTGAATTCTATGTTCACAATTTTAAAATTGCTATGAGATCCAGCCTGTTTTAGATTTTAAAATCTATTAAGATCCAGTTGTTAGGAGATTTCCAAAATCAATAATATGAAGATTAAATGCAAACATTTTCTTTTCTTAAATAGAACAAGCAATATGTTCTTGTTTAACGTCTCAGATTATTTTTTCATTGCTGTTCTTGGAAAGGAAAAGGAAATGTGATTGCTGTGCGATCTTAATTCCACAAATGTATTTAAATGTTACATAATAACATGTGGGCTAGCCAAAAGTAATTGGGATTCAGATTAGTTGATACTAAGTGTTTAGCTGCAGAATATATGAGGTTGTTCATATCCTACCAAGAAGAATGTACAGCATGCATCTCGGCTGCTTTCTCGATCCACATTTACTGCTCAAAGAGGGACATGGTTCAGTCAAGTCGACTTACAGGCAGGAGAGCACGAAGTGAGCTTTTTCTAGGGGCAGCGCTGGCTAAATGATACGATTTATAATTGACAACCCGCTCCGTTAGAGCTCCGCTGTCCAAGGCTAGAAATGAATGGCGCGGGTGCAGCCAACGTGACCCGGAGGCGACACGCAGTTAATCCTGAGTAAACTTCCCTGAATTCCGCAAAGGCCGGTTGAATGGCGCCATTTCTGCTGCTAAATAAAACTAAATCCTTAAAAAAAAAAAAAGGCCGGAGCGATTGCATCCTGTGGGTTTAAGGCAGAAAGCTGCTTCTTGAGCCGGAGGCGCTTAAGCCTTGAAGAAGCAGAATCAGCACCTAGACTCACCGGTTTCAAGGTCAAGGAATGGGCCGGGTAACTGGATTGCTCAGCAATCGAATGGGCCGGTTGCGACTGGTTTTTTTTGTGCCTGAGCCTTGTCATATTTTTTTTATCCTGGCAAAGCTGGCTGGGGAATTCTTGGGAGTTGAAGTCCGCGCGACTTCAAGTTTGCCAAGGTTGGAGACCCCTGATCGAAAGCCTCCAGCAGGGACCAGGGTTCAAAGCCCAGGGTTCGGAGA
>CM019154.1:11911160-11912522 GCA_009733165.1 Naja naja | reverse complement strand
TTTTCGAATACGGAAGCAAGCGAGCTTCGGCCCCCTCACTTAACACGCCAATAATATCAAGAGGGCGAGAGAGTTCACCGCGGGGGACACAACCGCTTGTCTAAAAGAGCGAGCTTCCCTTTTTCTGCGTTCAATGAGCCAATGCAGTTTGCTAGTTCGGTGACGTAGCGTAAGCCCCCTCTGCACCCCCGAACAGGGTACCTGTATGAGGTGATGGGTGCTAGCCGGGTTGCCTTCTGAGAATTTATAATTCGGATCCGGCTTGCCCAGAAACTCGAGCGAATGCAGCTTTCCCGCGTTGGCTTATTTCTGACTTTTCCACCCGGAGCCCCGTGACGCAGAATTGGGCGGGGGAGGCAGAGTAAAGGTAACCTGAATTCACAGCGGCCCCTGAGAATGCCCGATAAATTTGGCGGGAAAATCGCAGCCGCTCTCCTCCCGTTTACTCCAGTTACAGAACCGTCGGGAGGCAGTGGGCGCTTGGCCCAGAAGCAGCCGGACAGGGAGGACTTGATTCGCCTTCCTATACCTTCGCGTCTTGAGTATTTTTCCGGGAAGGAAGGGGGGGAGCATCCCCTTCAGAAATAGGGGAACCATTTGTTCATAAAGAAAAAAAAATGTCCTGGATCAGAATGTCAAGAAAATGAAAAGAAATCAGCTCGGATTCGGAGGTTGGGACAAGAATATGGTGTTAATGAGGAAATGTTTGCAAAAAACTTGGAGAAACAAGAGCTCCTACGCATTTCTTTCCAGAGACTGAGACAGGCATACAAATTGTACCCAACACAATCATCATTTCTCATAAAGTTTTTCCCCCTCTAAATGATCTTTTCCTCAGATTTTATCTTTTCTTTTTGTTCAGCTTTATTGAGCTGATGTTTTATCGGGATGGCATATTGTAGGTTTGTAATAAACCTTATAAACGTTAATTGTAACAAGTCCTTTTGATTTTATTTTCTAGGTAACACTTTCCAGCAGGGTATCTGAGTATTTTACCAGCAATAAACGAACGACCAGCACAAAAATGATAGCTCAGAATGAATTCAATTATCTTGGTGTATGTATGTATGTATGTATGTATGTATGTATGTATATATACATTGGAATCCATACATAAATATGTATAGATATTATATACATTGCACACACACACACACACACACAAAGATATATTTTCATATGTCTCTTCTAATCTTTAATTTGCTACAAAATGCTGCTGCTGCTGCTGTTTTCACCTCCAGTAAGAATTCTAAAATGGCAGTCATATAGCCCAGCCTCTGTAGCTTATTCATGCATTAATGAGCATAATATTGTAGCTTTAGATTTGCAGATGTCACTACTCTTTCTCCAGAGGGTTTTGGT
>CM019154.1:11658660-11908660 GCA_009733165.1 Naja naja | reverse complement strand
TGCGGGGAGGGGACCCATTTATTGACAGAAAACCGAGGCTTTGGAGTGGAGGTTGAGCGCTTTTCTGAAGGACTCGTATTCTTCGTAGTTTTCTCTGAAAATTATGAGGAACAATAACGGAAGTCGCGATTGTAAGAACTAAGGTGCCTCCTGGGCACCAAAGGAAGAATCCTTCTCTCACGTTTCTTGGCCAGATCGACGTAGAGTTCCGTCCCAACCCGTGAACGAAGATCCCGACCATGTTTGTTCCGGTTTCGTCGCTTTTCACAACAGGATTTTCTCCTTAGCTTCAGATTGAAAGACCAGCGGGGTTCGTTTAACCTCTGCTGACCCTCAGCACTTTGCACCATTCCGATTTTGTTTCATTGGGATTCCTCATAGAGCATGGAGATGCTCATGATGGGTTAGTACAGATCAGGGTTGTTTTATTAGTGGAAGATGCAACAAAATGTGGTTGTATGAAATTTTAACACCGAGACACCTCATATAGTTTGCTTGTTTATATTCTATTTTCATTATTTTTATGAATAACTCAAGGTGACAAACCAAATCGACACACAATCCTTCTCTTATTTTCCTGCAACAACAACCCTGTGAAGTGGGTTGGGCTGAGAAAAAATGACTGGCTCAAAGTCACCCAGTTGGTAACCAAGAACAATTCCTCTTCCCCCCTCCTCCATTTTTTGTGTGCCACTCACTTAATTCCCCTCCCCAGTCATACTTGCTTGCTCCTCTAACAACCTTAGACTACAGTCCTACAGAATTGCCAAATATTTTTCCATGGATGGGACAGTTTTGGTTTGATAGGAAAGTTACACCCACAAACACAGAGTGGAAATAGAACTGCTGAGACTTTCTAGTTAACCAATCACCTTCCTCTTATCTTGCTTACATAAAGGCTTGTAGAAAAATGGCATAATATCAAAATCTTATGACTAAATGGTTTCTTTTCCTTGAGAGTTTTCTTCCTTTCTCAGAGATATAAAGTGACATGGCTGAATTAGCCAGCTACTGCCTACTGTTCCTATTTAAAACCTGATTTTAATATTTGTTCTTTCATGCTCTCTTAGATAGGAATCAAAACCTCTTCCCGACATGAAGGGAAGTCTCTGAAATTCAGCCTAACAAAATAAAATGTGTTCCAGTGGAATTAAATGGGCCTCCACACAACAATCAAGGAACACTCTCAGTGCACTGATCAGACAGATCGCCTACAGATTAGTGAGAAAGAAACTCTCCTTTGGCACATATGATCAAGCCTACTTACAGTTTAGCTGCTTTTGAGTTTGAGTACCTAAATTTGATTTCTTTAGGAGCAGCTACTAGAGATACCACAAACAAGGTCCCTGGATTACCTAATTTTCATGGGGAACCACGTGTGCAGACTTGGTGTCTGCAGGAGAAATGTGACGCCAGGCGTCTCATGACATCACGGTGCAAATAATGCAGACCACATGATCCTTGACATTTGCCAGATGACAGCATGGCACATATGACATCACCATCACTTCTACTAAAAGAGCTATGGCAGCTCACAGCTGGTGGAGAAAATGCATTACCTTTGCTATTCCAGGATTTGATTCAAGCCACCCATTTTGGACTTTCAACCTGAATTAAGCCAGGATCCCCCCAGGCTAAGAAATTAATGGGGGATATAACATTCTTTGCTTTAAACTAGTTTAGCATCCTGTTTTTGTTATTTCATTATAAATCACCAAGAAATCTCGATAATCCATGATATACAGTATGAAGTTTAATTCCTATCCAAAATAATAGAAAATGTTCAGAGTTCTAACGTGACAGGTACTTTGCAACCAATAGGACTCTTGTATTTCTACTAACTAGACTGAAGATAAATGGGAGAGAATTACACTTTTAGGAATCCCTGGTGCTGCAATAATGTGAGGAAGGCACTTGAGACTATTCCTTCTTCTCTATAATTGCTAATATTTCATCGGTGATTTTCCTATTAGTGACATAGTATCACAGAGGATTACCCAATAGTTGATGACAGCTTTACATTGCTCCATTATAACTAGAAGATGGAGCGATTTAATAGAGGGGAAATATGCTAAGTTAATGTTGCAGACTTGGTAGGATGTGAAAGAAAGAACAAGGTCTTTAGATCTGTTTTGGAGTATGAAGGATTTCAGTGAGATTAGAGGGGATGCTGACTTGTCCTGCAGTAGGAACTTAACACCCTTCCCCCAGCAATAAATCCTGACTTCATTGAGATACAAATGTTGATGACACTAATAGAAAAAATGGCTATGACTGTAAATATAATTCTGTAGCTCAGCTGCCAATTTTAATTAACTGTGTTTTTTGGAATTGCAGAGGCAACTTGCAATAAGACCATGCATACATACTTCACGTCCCATAATTATTACTATAATTAAATGTCAAACAATTATATTCATAGGTGTGTTTTTGTTTCTTCATTAAACTTCATTTAATTTAAATTAATATCACAAAAACTACATTAGCAAACAGAAAAAAGGTGATCAAACAATGACAAAGAATAGGAAAAGGGGAGATAGAAACCAATTTTGGCTGTTTCAAATAATAGTATTGTGCTATTCATTTTTAAAACTACAAATTAAACATAGATATGCATCCTATTATCTGATCTTGTATGAGAGCTGACAGGTTTAATTGAATTATACTTAAAATCTGATATTTACAAATCTTTCTAAGAATTATCTTAAATAACATTTTTACTACCATTGTTGTATAATATATTCAGAGCTTTTATACTGTCAGATTCTAAAGTGTACAAATATAATTTATGTTTAATTTATATTAAAGCATTAATTCACTTGCAAGAAACTGCTCCACCATAGTGTTTATTGTCTAACCAAGAAGAAACTACCAGTGGATATATCCAAAACATACATACTAATGTTCCCTCAAAATTGTTACATCTGCAATAAAAAAATAACAGCCATTCTTTTTCAAACCTCTATTGTAGTGTCCAAAATACATCACCACCACCACTGATTTTTTAAACAAGAAATATACTCACATTTTTAAAACCTAAATTATAATTGCAATAAAAGTTACTATGTAGTCTAAATTAGTATATTTTAAAATCTATGTTTATAGTATTTTGCAGTTTTTGTAATAATGAATTCTAGGTTTAGCTCCTGTAAAAATCTGGACTTTTAGAGACTGGTAAGAATGTCATAGCCAAACATAACAGGTATTTTAACTAAATACATTGCCATTTGGCTGTTTTTAAAAAGTGATATTTTTTTTGTAGCTTTTCAAAAATTTTAAAACTATCTTTATATGTTACCTAATTTACAACAATTGTATCATGTTTAACCTATTCCTTCCAACCATTCTCCCTTGTCTTAACATTTTAAAAATAAAAAATAATTCCAAAGCATCTGAAATTTCCATTTTTTAAGATCTAAAACCACTTTTAGTTTCCAATAAGGCCTGGATAGGTAAAACAATAACCTGGTTGCAAGAGGTTTTTATTGGTATCAATGATATTGTGATTCTCAAATTAGACTGAAATTTTCAAATTAGTGAGCTTAAGATGACACTTTGAGTTGAGACTGAGACATGATAATCGTGTTCTCATTCACATATTTACAGTATTCATTAAGTAAAATTCACTTATATTGTTGACAAAAAAGACAATTGGTTCTTAGCCTACCCTAATGCTTACAAGCAGCAACTACCTTCTTATGCTTTCTCCTATCTATGAAATAGATTATATTCCAGGACACAGGTACATATTTGTACTTATAATGCATTACAAATGAAGTTGAGACTTCATAGTTAAAGTTTAATACTAGTATATTAAGTCAAAAGTGAAAAATAAAAAATAAAAGTTAATCTAGAATTGAATTGCATAAATCAAGAACAGGAAATATCTGAAATTTGAACCTGAAATCAACCATTTTACACTCCATTTTTTTGCATAACTACCTTTCAATTGACTTGCATTCAGTATTCTGAAATTGAAGAAGTGAAGAAGTAAACTTAGGAAGCTAAAACTGTTTAGGCTGCAGTACCATTATAAAAATACACAGTGATATGATAAATTAAAATATAGAACTTAATTTTCTAAATGGTAGGTTGCTGGGAAGTGATTGTTTATTTTTCTATAGCTCACCCAAAACATATCTGATACCCCTTATTACCTCTAATGTTGTGGCTTTCTTGCAATGTTCTAAAAATATATTCAATTCATATTGATTTGAAGACACTAATATAAACAGAAAATATGATGGGAGTTTTAGTAAGTCAAGGAAGGTACAATAGGTTTTACATACAGCCATAATACTTTATATCAATATCATACTCATTTTATTGATCAGTTGCTCATCCTTGTTTTTCATTTTGATAGTAATTTTGAATGTGGAATATAATTATAGATAAGCAAATATAGATGATGATGATGATAATTGTAATTATCCCCACCTCAGATTTTATCACTAATTTCTGCTGCACTAACCAACATACTGCTTCAGTTAGAATGATATCATTTCATGGAAATGAAAAAAAACTATTATAAGATTGAAAACCAAGATTTTAACAAATACAAAGAGTCATTAGGGTAGACCAGAATAGTTGTGTAGTTTTTGATAACAGTTTATTTCTGAAGAATAAAAAGACTGCCAGAATACTACAGAATGAACATAATTTAGTAATATGAAATAAAACTTAACATTGCTGAATTTAAATGCGCTGTAAGTATGCAGTCATTCAATCTTATCTAGATGTGTTGTACTATGAGTACTTTCTGAAAAGTTCTCTATACAAAATGTATTTATTGTATTCATATATATGGAGGGATATGACAACTTAAAATTTTATTCTTTACAAATACATATTCCTAACAGTTATATATTCTAATTTACACAGCAACCAAGAAAAATATCTAGACTTGGGGACCATTTTAAACATTTACTGATATATAATCTGAACAAATGTGTCTTAATACAAGTATTTTATGCAGGCCATTTTAACTGTATACTACAATAAAATCATATACCCATTATTGTATTTCTTCCAAATTTCTTCTTTCATTTATGTTTCACTTGTTTATAATTGCAGATACGTTTTTAAAGTTTAAATTGCATTCCAAAAATAAATTTCAGTAACATTTATTTATTTAACATTTATAAAACTTCTTTGCTAAAAAATGAAATGTTGGAAAATCACAGAGAGTAAAATTAAATACCGCACACACAATATTTAAGTTCTTTGCATCAGGGACATTGAAACATGATGATAATTTGTACACCAACTGAGAAGAAATTGCATTTAGATTTAAATGCTGAAGGTCAATTACTATTTCAGTAATTTTGTTTTCTTTTTGCCACTTCCCCATCCAGCGCTGAGTTGAACTGGATGGTCTCGAAATGATATCCGTTCTTTGTGGGCAGGGCTCAGTTGTGATTTCTCAGGTGAAGGTGTATTCTTTTCTACAGAAACAGAAAATATTATCCATTTGAATCCAGTCATCCTCCTTTAAGCTTAATGGGAAAACAGCAACTTTCCAGACTGCTTTGATTTTGTTATTCAGTAAGTTTCATTGGGACACTTTGATAGAAATGCTGATTTGTAAATATTTACTACAATTGCAACATAATGCATCTATTCAACATACTGAAACAAGAAAAATGTTGGATAACAATAACATACTTAATTCGGAACCATCTTTCACATAAGAGCATAAATATATTTACTTTAAACAAGTATATAATCATATATAAATTGCCTTGATATTATTAATTGTTTACCTACTTCCTAAAACCTAATGATTTTTTGATAGTTTTAGTGGAACTCGAAATGTTCAGAATTAGCTGAATATAAAGAAGCTGAAAAATTAAGCAAATATATACTTTATGATCTTTAAAAATATTTTATCCATTTTTTTTTTGTAATTTCCCTACAATTATTTCTTGCACATCGATTTCATAGATTTGGACATTTTCAACCCATCACGAAAAATCAAGGTAATATGCATAAGAAATAGTGCATAAAACAGGGTGGATAGATATCAAATTGAGACTTTCCACATTTTTGAGGGGAACATAGTTTTAAAGTAAATTATGCTTTTCTCTTCAGTGGAAAACCCCCAAGTGTCAATAGAGACATTGTGGATGAAGAGACTGGTGAGGAAAGCATTATTGTGGTCTGTTGCTGCTGTAAGCATCATCACACTGACATAATATTGCTTTGCAGTAAAGCTATGGAATTTGGGCTTCTATATGTATCTATGTATATAGATATCATTGAATGAACTCCAAGTTTACCAAAGCTTTGCTTCTGATAAGGTTGGCATATTCCAATTCTATGCCATACATTGAATATGATTTATTGATGATAGATTATGAACAGGAATTCAGTTTGAAAACCATGATCAATTAATATACATTAGACTTCAAGTAAAATATTTCCAGATGGTATTTCAAAATTTCAGTTTAAGAGATAAAGATCTTGACACTGACATCAGCAAGAAGTATTTTTCTTTCTTATTATACTAAATAATTTCCACTTAGCACACACTTATTCATTGTAACTTCCCTTCCTCAGATCAACTAGCTAGCTAGCCAAACAGCCTTTCAGGCAGGATATCCATTAAATATGGATTATTATAGAAAGCTGCAGTAGAGGACATTGTAAAAAATTGGAAAATAAACTAAAAAAATCAATCTATGTAGTTTGATGGCTATTGCATTTTAGGCCATTCTAGCTGCAGTATTCTATAGTCTGGTTTCCAAACCTGGCATATAGACCTGTTTGTCTGTCAGTGTCTACTGGTCTCCTCAGAGTAATTACTGTTTCTCCTCCTCCTCCTCCTCCTCCTCCATGCTTTTCAGGGTGTCTGCTTGAGAAAACTGTTTGCTGGAAGAGGACAATTTGCAGAATAGAGAGACAGCAGGCAGTGGGTAGGAGGGACAGGCTTAGTGAATCATCCAGAAACAAAGATAGAGTTAGAGATTGCAGCATGTCACCTTCTCATTCAATTTATTTTAATTGAAAGAACTGCAATCAGATGAGAAATGAACTTGCCATGTGAAGGGAGAGCTTCCCAGAGATACTATGTGCTGTATTTGATTTCCAAACTACATCCCTTTGAATATCATCTTCCCATGTTACATTTAAAAGAAACTTGATATGCAATAGCTGCAAGCAACAACACTCAATACCTGGTTTTCATCTTTATAAGTAGCTGAACTACACGTTTGTAAATGCCGTAAGTCTACTTACGGAATAAATTTTCCAAGCAACTAAGTCCTAAACAGATTCTATTTTCCAGCATTTTTAACACTGCTGCTATCTCTTGGTGGGTTTTAGCCATTGTCTGTTGGTCAATTAAAGCTCTACTAATACAAAGAAGAATTAAAATTAATTCTAAAGTACTGAAAATGTTTATAACACACTAGAATATCAGTTGGAATAACTCTGGATATGCAGCACTGAAATTCAGTGACTAAGAACCACACAGGAAACTACATATAAAGAGCTGACCAGTAATGTAAAATGCTGATATTGAGTAATGTCTTTGATGAGGTTTCTAATTATGCCAAGTGAGAAAATATAATTGAGTTAGTTTCTTTATCTTTAGGCATAATTTTAAATTTGGCAAAATTTTGAATATGTTGTAAAAAAAAAGGAGGAACTTCATTGGAGATTTTGAAATGATATTTTCTTATGAAAGAGTTTAGTCTTAAAACCCCCTCAAGGCTATGGTTTCTGCATAAGTTATGGATTCTATATTTGTTGCTACATGTTGCTACCTATTACAAATATTATATAGTTATGAATTGTTTCTTTGTCCATCTATTACGCTAATTATTTCCTATGCTCTGGATAAAGTTAGAATTGTTTCCATTTACAAAAGAAAAGAAAAACAAACACCAACATCTGTTCTCAAGAGCTATAAGATAACCATGTAAATCTAAAACCACAAGACATAACTCATGAAGACATCTCCAAAAAAGATACTGAAATGAAAGATAATTGTGGAAGAGCACAGCTATGTTCCCAAGAGTTCCTATTTAGTCTAATATTACTTTGAAAGGAGAAAATCCTACTGGATTTCATTCAAAAAATTATATTAGTACTGAAATGGATTCTGATTAGGTAACAAGATAAAAAATAGTTTTCTTTGGATTGAAAGCATGAAATGTTTAGTTCTTCTTTGCAATTCCATTAATATCTATATATTTAAAGTACCTACTATGTACAATTTCAATTTAATAATATTCATCTATTCTATTTTCTCTACTTCCAAAATAGAGTTCCAGTTTAAATTACAATAGAGAAGTAATAGAATTTACTGTCTACATAAGTTACTTGGGTATTGGAATTGCTTTTAAAGCTTCGTAAGAAAACAGAAGATATTGACAAGTGATTGTTTCTGCTGCAAATAAGCATACCTTTGATGATACTAGATTTTTTGAGAAGAATTTGAACACCCCAAACTTCAGTATGTGTCCTTTAATATAATGCATATAATATTTTATTGATCCAAGTAAAACAAGTACTGTCTGCATTGATAATAATTATAATTATCTAACAGTGGCAGGAGCAAAACAAAGTACTATAGAGTTTTATATTCTTATGAAAGTATTATTATGCAAGAATATTGGAAAGTACTATTCCATGTAGTGTAATCGTTGCCATAATTTCTCAGAAGTAAATCCATTCTGGTTCTCAAGATTTAACCAGCAATATACCTAGGATATAGTATTGTACATTTAGGATAGCTCCAAATAAAGGATCTAAATTTTTATTCATTAGCAACTATCTCCAAAACATTTTTTAAGTAACAGGCTAATTATGTGTGTGTGTGTGTGTGTGTGTGAAATTTGAAACAAAATCACAGAGTTCATGCATGCTCTCCAGTGCTCCTGGGCCCCAACTTACAAAGCAAAATTATAGGAAGTTTAGAAAAAGAATATAATATAAATTGGTTGCAGCTGCCACTTCATTACATTCTGTAGAAATTAAAATTATAAAAAGTAATCTTCCCATTTATTCATAAATAATGATTATTTAAATCATTAAAAGCAAAGCACATGAGAATGTGCCATTTATTTAAGTAAAAGCTACTAAAAAGCAAATGGTTTTAGGACTGTGATATGAGTACCTGCTTTGGAAATTAAATATTAAGGGTTTGGTAAGGCCTACAGGAATAAGTAATTTAATTACAGTTTTCAAGTTAAGCAAAACCATTGGCAACTCTAATTTTTCACATGATTGAATTTATAAGGCAATATATATGCACATATAAACTTAAATATACATAGATTTTTCCCTTTTTCTAGATAACATTTAATTAGTTAACACAGACATGCTAGAGAAATGCAGAAATAAAACTTTTTCAAGTCTATACATTTTAAATATGCCTGTATACAGTTTTATGTATCCTATATATACATAACATAAACAGAGTATTTCAAAGAAGAACAGAATCCAAAGCAAAAACTTGACCACACTACTAAAAAAATTGTAATATGGAAACTAGTCAGGTGATTTGTATTTTATTTACTATTATTAAAAAGAAAAAAACCCCCAGCTTACTTGAAGATTCTGCAGAGTGTCTGTGTGGCTGATTATTTTTTTCTCTGTTCTGAGTCAAAGTACTTCCACTGGTCAGGGAAACAACCTCTAAATCCGTATCTTCTCTCCTTACAGGGCTTGTCTGGAATCAGTGAATGTACACAATCAAGAAACAAAATATGACATTTTCTGAATGCAGCTCACATTACTCTCAAATAAACAAGCCAGCTCTGTCAAACAATCTTCTTCAGAATGATCCCACAATCCTTTATTGCTGCCCATTCTGAACAAATGCACTATGTCAAAGCATTTTGGTAAATGGGAGTCGATCTTAAAATTGTGGTTTGTGATCAGAATCAGCGCAGCAACGAAAGACAACATTTTAGTACTGTAATTTTGAAGAAAATAAATCTTGCAGACAACTGATGAAACCTTAAACAGCTTAAGATCATTTACTGGGCAGTCTGTAATTTAAAGTTGGAGTTGAATGCCAGAAATGTTATATCTGATTCTTGTTGTCATATGTCCACTTAATCCTACGTAAATATCTGTTTTATCAATTCTATCGTGGTTTAAGTTATTTCATCTTCACTATATAACTAAATTCTAACAGATTGACGTAGATATAGATTATATATATATATATATATATATATATATATATATATATATATATATAAAATCTACACACACACACACACACACACACACACACAAACTATAATGATGTGGGAAAATACCCGAACAAAGCTAAATACCATACATATAAATACCCGTGAAAACTTAAGAAAACAAACAAACACACACACACACACACACACATTGATTATAGAATTATTGGCATACATGTACTTTAAATATAAGCAAATTTATTTATTTCTAAGTAAAAGAATTACTTTCACATAAGGATTGTATCTTTTGAAGCTAAAACATGTATTAATTTGATTTCTACAAAAAAGACCTGTATGAGTTATAAATGTAATAAAGTTCTCAACTTACGACCACAACTGAGTCCAAAGCTACTGTTGCTAAGTGAAACATTTGTTAAGTGAGTTTGCCCAATTTTATGATCTTTCTTGCCACTGTTGTTAAGTGAATCACTGCAATTGTTAATTAGTCAAAGTGTTGTTAAGTGAATCTCGCTTCCCCATTTTGTTTGGCAAAAGACCCCCCAAAATAATCACATGGCCCTGAGACACTGCAAGCATCATAAATATGAGTCCGTTGCCAAGTGTCTTAATTTTGATCATGTGACCATAGGGATGCTACAATAGTTGTAAGTGTGAAAACTGGTCATAAGTCACTTTTTTCAGTACGGTTGTTACTTTGAACGGTCACTAAATGAACTGTTGTAAGTCGAGAACTACCTTTATTTATGAAATCTGTAAAATTATGATGGACCCCAGCTAAAGATACTTATGATCCGGTTTCTAAGTTCTAATGGCTGCATCTTCCTCATGGTCACGTGACTGTAATTTGCATGCTTAGCAACTGGCTTACATTTATGCCATTTGCAGCATCCCACACTCACATGATCACAATTTTTGGCATTTTGTTTCTGGTTTTCAGCCTTTATTTATGATTTCCAGCAAAAATGCCATTAGATAAAAAAGATTCACTTAATAATTGCTGGAAAAAAGGTTGTGAAATTGGACCTGGTCATGTTGTAACTTGCTTAATGGCTGCATTGTCTTATGACTGTAATTATGAGTTCAATTACAGTCATAAGTTGAAGACTATCTGTATTCATAGTTGCAATTGGGTTTTAAAATGCAAAAGAGTGAGCAGAGTGATATATTTGCTCTGCAGAGGATTTTCTTGAAACAAATATTTCCTTTCCCCTGCTCATTTTCATGTTCTTATTTCATACTTCTTGAGGATTTTTACAATGTTCTATCCTAGGACTCCATAGATAATAAATGAAACATGAAACTCAAAGTATGCAAATGGCTCCCAAATATATGTATTTTTTATTAAATGTCTCGGAAGCCAGTAAATTGAATATTTTTCAAAGAGTTTAAAAAAATATAAGCATAAATGGATAAAGAAGCTGAAAAATATATATACTAGGAGCTACTGAGTATGCACTTCTGACAGCTATGATAGGAATGTTCATGTATGTCTCCCCGAAATCAGAAACTAAACTTTATATAAATTTAAAATTTAATAAATGGTGACAAAGTGGTTAGAACCTTAAACATTGTAAAAAGTTATACAATCACGGAAATTAGAACCTAAGTATTTAATACATATTTCAGAACTATTACAATATAGTTCTACACATCTTCATTTAGAAATAATTATTACTAGTGCTGATAAGTATGCACAGGATTACAGCCTCAATCATTTATTGCAAACTTTTATCATGGAAAAAGTATCTTACCACAAGCTGAACTCTTCCTCCCTTGAGAACTTCTGGATCTATCTCAGGTAAGAAATGCTTACTATATAGTGATTAAAAAATAGTACAACATCAGTGACAGTCCAACATGCATCCAAGTTAATTAAAGTGGGATATACTCTCCCAGTTAAACAACTTCACAGACTTAGGAATATATGTCTATGATTTTTAGTAACAAACTATAACTTATTCTACATTATAGCTATATTTCAAAGGTATTTAGCTTTATGTAGAGACTGCATGATAAATCTAAATTCTACTTGAGCACACAGAAAAATAGTTTTAGAGTGCATTCGTTTACTTGTTAGTAAGCTTAACAATAATCAATAGAATGTACGCTGAGGGAAAGACATTTAGAAGTAGACTGTGTAGCTCCTTATATTGGTTATTAAAATGTTAACATTTTAATATGCTATCATTAACAAATTTGGCTCCTTTTTAAAATATATATATTTTTAACAATTTAACCAGAACAAATCAGTACTACTAATCCTCGAGCTACAAAAGTTCATTTAGTGACCGTTCAAAGTTTCAACAGCACTGGAAAAAGTGACTTATGACCATTTTTCACATTTACAATCATTGCAGTATTCCCATGGTCACATGATTAAAATTCAGATGTTTGGCAAGTGGTTCGTATTTATGTGAGTGGCTTTTGTGACCTTCTGATAAGGAAAGTCAATGGGGAATCCAGATTCACTTTACAACCATGTTACTAACTTAACAACTGTGGCAGGAAAAGTTGTAAAATGGGGGCAAACTCACTTAACATGATAAATTAGCCACATAAATTTTGGGCTCAATTGTGGTCATAACTCGAGGACTACAGGTAATTTGGAACTACTAGTAAACAGTAAGAAAAATCTCAAAACAAAAATTATTGAGAACTATAAATTTATCAAATTGACTAATGAATTGAAGATGTACCTCTGCTGCAATAATCTTGGATTTTGTCAGATATGTTTAACAGCTGGTGAACACAAGTTTTTCTATAAAGTGCTTTACCATCATATTCACAGTAGTAAAATCCATTATAACATTTATAATATCCTAATACATCCTATAGTTATTTCTTTGCCATATAGGTGTACAGAAATAACTCATTACAATTTAAAAACCATTCAAATTGCATAAGGGAATAACATTTTTTTAAAATAATATTTTTCTAGATTTTTAAAAAAGATTAAAAACAAAACAGCATATCAACAAGTATTTCAAATGCAATTATATGCAAAGATAATTTAATTCAAGTTTAATTCTTGGAAAAGAATTAAATGAATTATTTTTCAAGAATTAAATGCAAAGATGAAAAAAAGTATAAAGTTTTAATTCAGTATTTTTTTCATCATCTAAAATATATAATTCAGGCAAGAAAACACAACAGATCAGAACATTTGATTTGAAAAATGGTATATAACCATAACAATTATTTTTCAAAGTTAATGCTTCATTAATTGATGTTTTTTATCATTTAAAATGCAATTGAAAAGATTATAAGTTGATTTTTTACATTTTACAGAACACAGCAAAAATATCTATACCTTATTTTAAGATATACATACTATACAATATATGATACTTCAGGCCAAGACATATTTTGCTTCAAGTATTTTTTTCTGATTTAAAACAACAGTTTAAAAAAAGCATTAGAAATCAAAAGAAAAAGTGTTTTTCCAGCTATAGAATCATGAACACTTACGTAAAATAAAAAAATTCTATTTTTGACCTTACTTTTCTTTATATTTCACCCAAATTTAGTCCTTTACTTTGCTGCTGACTCTCCTGCTTAGTCCATGTTTAGTTCAAAAACTTCATCTGCCACATTTTAGCATATCACAGCATCATTTATTGTATCTGGTTGGCTGTTAACTTATAATTATTTAAATTCATTCCATAATTTAAAAACTATAGGAAAATATTTTTGCCTGCACTGTTCATAAAAATATTCCAGTTTCTAACAGAAAGTATGTTCATGGTTATGCTGAAGAGATAGTCCATGCTGGTGTGTCATAGCAATAGCTTAAAAACTGGCAGAATGAGATGAAATTTTTATTAAATTAATTCTTAACAGGAGCACATTTCAAACTTAGTAATAGTACCCTTGGCGGGGTGGAGTGTATTTCTTTTAGAATAATTAAGATGGGTTTTGTGTTACATGCAGTATTAGAAAAATCCAAATATTTAACTTAAAAGCAATGATCTCACCATTTTTCAGTTCTGGGACTAGCTCCTTCAAAATCCCAAACTTGTGTATAAAGCCATTGGCATGTACGTTCTTTACTTCTTTGTATCCTCTCTGTTGCAAAATCTAAGTGAGAAAATTCTTCTCCTTTACCTGCGGAGGGGAGATATATTGAGTACTGATCTTCTGTATAAACTATTTGTGGAAGACACTTCATAAGATGGATGTTCTGGATATGACTGTATGGTATACTAATCCACCTTGAATTTGTGCATAATTAATATTACATTTAAAAATATTAAATCAATGGACAACCCAGACTAAAATGTTCTAATAACAAAATTCACAAAATAAACCAGGGGCCATTAAACACATTACAAATATTAATCCCAGGCCTGAGACCAAAGCCAGATTTTCAAAGTTTTCTAGAACCCTAGAAGACAGGGCACTGTCCTTATCTCTGGTGAAGGGGATACTGTTCCAGAGCATGAGGGCCATAACAGAGAAGGTAAAGTTTGTTGGTCCTACAAGATGACAACATTTAATGGAGGGAACCAGGAGCATACCCACCTTGCTGGAATGACTGGGCAAGCAGAAACAAGCAGAGACAAGCGGTCTCTCATGTATCCAGGTCCTATGTCATACAGAGCTTGATAGGTAAGAAACAACACCTTGAATTGCATTTGGAAGCCAAGTAGCATTCAATGCAGAATGACACACTGAGTGGCATTCATTATTGGTTGTGCTGCTGCATTTCAAATGAACTGTAGCTTCATGATTAGCCTCAAGTTTGGAACATTGCAATAGTTCATGTAAATTCTTTGTTATCTTACTGCAATACCCATTTACAGAATGATCCTCCATATAGAAACATCTATATCTCTTATCTGTATCTGTGCATGTATTAAGTTATATAAGAACTCTTATTATTTCTTATTTCCTTTAAAAATAATAAAAGACAAAATAGAAAAACTTAAAAGAAATACATAAGTAAGTCAGCTTCCACACATTGCTTCTATAATTCTATTTATATTACAGATGTGCAGAGATTTTTCCTCAGATCATAAAAGAAGGCAGCTCCCCCTAATGGTGGCATTAATTAGCTGAGATTTAACTTCTGCTCCAAGGTAAAGACCTATGAAAATCTTAATGGTGCCATTTGTTCAACTTCTACACTCTCTTCTGTTCTCACTGAGCCGCAAGATATTCCTCTCTCTTTCTGTTTTCTCCTCAGTTTGCCTGTGCATAGAATCATATCACTTCTACTTTATTCATAGCCAAATCAAAATAAAGAATAGAAATCGGCGGTGAGCAAGAATGTAGGACATAAGCAATGGGCTGCAGTAACAGTGCAACATTAAAAGCTATACTTTTTTTTACCGACACACAAAACAAGAAGGGAGAAAACACGTACCAGAACCTAGCCAAATTTGATACTTCTATCCAACAGATGAATTTGTAAAACAGAAGGATGTGAAGAAACCATCATACCTGAACATGTGTGAACCAAATTCAGTACCAGACAGAAGTGAGGTAATCTCCTGTGTAGACATTGCTTCAGAAATGCAGGAGATATTGAAAAGTTACTCACAACCAGCTGGTAAAACTGCATTTATGAATGAAGAAATTCACATTGGAATATGTGGTATTATATCCTACATATGCTTATGTGAAGATGTCTTTTATTTCTTGTTTTGTCAGTCCAGGAAACTTGACTTCTCTGGCTAATTCTATAATGTGTAAAGACACTTAGTGAAAGGTGTTGGAATGAACACTAATTAATTCCTGATTTTTTATAGTGCGAACTTGGATCATTGCTCAAAATCAAGTAACATGCCTAGCATCTGTTTCCTAAAACCGATTCAGGGCAGTCTGTGGGAATATTTAATCCCTCCACATATACACTAGAAAAGCACCCTTTATTAAAACTTGAAGTCTCAAGAGAAATAAAGACATTTTATATTTTAGCTATTTTTACTTGCTTTTTCCTTGTCATCAGCAACAGTTGTTTTATGTAAAGTTTATATGTAAAGTTTTTTTTTTACATAAAATATGGTATTATCTTTGAGAAATTCTGGAAAACTGATGAAGACCCAAATAATTGGAGGGAATAAGTCCTATCTATGGCTTGAAAAGGGAGACAAAAGGAGACCCAGTGAACTGTAAATCAGCCCCCCTGACAATGATTCTGGAAAGATCTAGACAAATAGTAAAGGAACAGTCTGAAAGTACACTGAAAATTATAATTACTATGGCTGCGCAAAGCATTCTGAAATAGTCATTTATAGTTTGAAATTGGCTGTATTGATTTTTCTGAAGTGTTCTGAACTTGAAATGGGGCCATATTGAATTTGGAACAGATTATTAACAGCAGCCCATTTCAAACGTGGGGGGGAGGGAACAGTTTTGAACTCAAATTATTTCAAATTCAGGAATTCTGTTTATTCTTAGTGATAGTTTGCCAAGAGTAAGTCTTATTAGAATGTTCTTATTTCATTTTTAATGTGTTACTCTCTTTAGTTGACTGTGGAGTAACAATAAGGGTAGTATATCTTTATTTCAAAAGATTTGACTAAATACTCTATAGTAAATTAGATGTTTAATGTGACTATGGTGCATTGACCAAAATATACCAAAACTGATTGTAGGGAATACTGTATATGGCATGGGTATAGCTGAGGCTGGTGTGTAATTTTTGTGACTTAAAGAAGAACCATCTGTGAAAGCTTCAATTGACTAAAGCCATGATGTGCCTTAGGGATCAATATCTATGGTGCCCATCCAATAATGATCATGGCACATAGGAAATTGCAATGTAAGAGTAATAAATAGGAGTAAATATGAATTAATGTGTCTATAAAACTGAGAGAAAGGGATGAATGAATGAAGCTACGAAGATCTGCATTGATAAATAAATTCATGGGAATAAGGCAGTAAGTTTATGTATAAATTAAAGGGCTAAAATATATAACAAATATAAATTGATTGATGTTTGCATTAAAATAAGAACCTGTAATTTGATGACAATTGCATGCTATGCTCCAGTGAATGCTGATAAATGGAAGAATCAGAGGCAAAATTAGGGAAAACTGTAACATTCTGAATCAATGCAATTCAGAGGGCGGGGGGAACATTTTGATAGGTGATATGAATGGATGCATGATAATGGGATTGAATGAGTAGGGCCATGTGGAAATTCAAGAATGAATGAGAATGGTGACTGATGAGTTTCTTCTGACTGTTTGAAGTCAATAGATACTTTAACTGGTCTTGTTATCCCTTGGAAGGCAAATGAGAAGCAGATAAGTAGGAACTGCCACTGAATTCAGCCAAGAAACCACCACACTGTGGGTTCTGGTGGCTAATCAAAATCTCAGGGAGTGAGATTTAGTTGGATAAATATACCCCTCTTATATTTTTAATTAAATCCCAATCATAACCCCAACTGCTTCCAATCCAGCCATCTAGACCAGGGGTGTCAATCTCAAGGCCTGCAGGCCATGGGTTGCTTAAATCTGGCCCATGGGGCCAGCCTGGAAATATCAAAGGACTGGCCCAAGGTGCCTCTGCTGGCCAAAAACAGGCAATACAGAGGCCCCATGAGCCCCCCGTGGCCTGTTTTTGGCTGACAGAGTGCTGCTGGAGGCTGGGAAGGCTGAAACAGGCTACACAGGGTCCTCATGGGGCCTCCATGTGACCCATTTTCAGCCAGGAAAGTGCTGCAGGAGGTCATGGAGATCAAAATGAGATGTGAGGGGCCACATGTGGCCCCCATGCCCCGTTTTGGTCAACAAAGTGCTGCAGGAGGCCCTCCAGGCCAAAAACAGAGCAAGGAGGCTATGTGCCACCACCCCATGCCCCGTTTTGGCCAGCAAGGTGCTGCAGGATGCATCTGTCCTGCCCTCGTGCTCCCTTCTCTCCTCCCCCCACTGGCCCACGGAGAACTACAATGCTGATCCGGCCCTCAAAGAAATCCAGTTTGACATCTCTGTTCTAGACTGTTATTTAGTAATGTGTGTAATAGTGAATGTGTGACCATTTAAGATCTGAATTTTAATACATTATTCTTCCTCATGCAGAAGTTAATTCTAAGAAAACAGGCCTAATGGGCATATCTGAACAAACAAACAGCTCCTAGACAATATGTTTTAATTTAGCATTTCCAGATGGCATCCTAACCATACTGAATAATAGCATATCTAGCTTTCATACCAGAAGGCGACAATCCTATGTACATCAACTCAGGTTTCTATAGCCTTCAGTGGGACATGTTCACTTTATAAAAAATACTTTTTAAAAATCAACATTGTATCAACACAAACAGTGGTACAATTATTTAGATCTATAGTTATTTAAAAGAAGCAGTGCAGAAAGATTACAGTAACCTACTCTGGAAATTTGGTCTACAGACATAAAATCTTTCTTTAGACTCCGTGCTGGGTTTTTTTGGGACAGCTACTCCGGTGCCAATCCACATTTACAAACATTCCGATCCATCCAATCATAAAAAATCTTTTCTAACATACTCAATATAGGTGCATAACTAATTAAAAACATGATTAAATAAACAAAATATCAGAGTTACTCATATGGATTGATTTGGGAATAAATCCCAATGAATTCAATTCTGAGTAAACATTTATAGGAGTGTACCACCAATCTGCAGTTCTAGATGTTTTGATAATAATATCAACAGAATCAGAATTCAAAGTTTTCTTTTTATAAATACATTAATCTTAACTCAATATATTGACAGGATCTGTATCAAACAAGGTAATGAATATTTTCCAATATTGAGTAACACAACTATCTAAGATGAATGTTTCAGTATAACAATCTTCCCTGAAACTAAACTAATTAAAAAATCCAAATAGATCTTTGTACAACAGGGAACAGGGGACACAGGGAAAGGCTGAATAAAAATGTGCATATATATCAACCACATACATTATAAAATTTAAAGAGCTATTTAATCTTCTGATTTTAGGAATAATTTACTACCCACACAAACATCAATGCTACTACTGCCAGGATAAGATTAATAAAGAAAGTAGTTATTCAATTCCTACATCCTGGATGAATTTCACAGCCTTGTACTACTGTGCCAACATCTAGATCTATATTTAATTTAACAGCAGTAGCAACAACAAAAAACCCAGCTTGCTTGAGGTTGCATTAAAAAAGAAGATAGGTATCAGAAGAATCTTATTTGTGGTCTGAAAGCAAAGCATAGTAATTGAGATTTTTTACTTATAAAAGTGGTTTATACTTTGTTCGTAGTGACTGCAGATTTTGAAAACAAAGTTTACATTAAGAAAAGTGTTTATATATCTAAAAAATTAAATAAGAAAATCACATCTATCCAATATCCTTTTTATTGTACCATTACATTATAAAACAATGATTTAAAGTCAATACTGTGAACTGAGAAATGAGTACACTTAAAATAAAGCTATCTACACATCTATGTATAATATACAATGCAATATAAACAGGATATGTGTATTGCAGATATCAAATGATTCAGGCAAACAAATTTGCACCAGGACATGTTTTTGCATTTTCAGAAATAATTACTATGCCTGAAAGAACAAAAAAGTATTATAATAGGAGGACTCTTTAATCTATTGTTGGATCCTAATTTTGGTTATTTTTTTTGAAATTTCCAAGATGTGGGATTTTATTACAACTGAAAATGGCATTTTGCCTACAGTATTGTCAACAATGTAGTATAATCTTTCCCAAGGGATCAGCAAAGCTTTGACATTTGTAAGAAACTGCATAGAAAGGTAAGTCTGATTACAATTGAATGACTTTGTTAAACAGCATATGTGTCAGAGTGATATGGCCCAGTTCAATTGCATATTCCTGGCCTTATTATGTTTTAGCATGATGGGAATGAATAACCCAGCTATGAATTCACATTTTGCTGCCTCCCTTCATTGATTCTTGCTGATACTCCCTAATCTGATTTATAGGTATGTATTTATTTGGACATTAATTCATCTAGATGTTAAAACCATGCACTGAGATCCTACTAAATAGCAAATAATTGAACTATATTTCTTCATTTCTAATATATCTAATATAATCAGCAATCCAGAATGGGCATGAAGCCTTTTTTTGAAAGCGAGAAGACGCAGCCAAGAAAGGCATAGAAGCACTCCCTTAGTTACAAAGACAGCAAGGGTGACCTTGGACAGTCACTTTCTCTCAGCCCCAGGAAGGGGGCAATGGAAAACCACTTCTGGAAAATTTTGCTAAAAAACCTGCAAGGACTTGTCCAGTCTCTGTGAATTCAGAGTCAGTCTCTCTAAATCATTGCTTAATCTCTCCAAACTTTAAATTTTACTGTTGAATTCGAATCTTTTGCTAATAACTGGACTGAAGAACTTATCTATTTGATTTGTTGTTAAGAGCTGGACTATGGGATGAAAAGTTTTATATTTGGCAATTAAAAAGAAATGAAGAGATCATGGAAATTTGTTTATTTCCTGCCTTTATTATTTTTACAAATAATTCAAAGTGGTGAACAAATCTAATACTCCTCCTTTTTTACCCACAACAATAACCATGTTAGGCGGGTTGGATTAAGAGGGAATGACTGGCTCATGTTCACCCATCTGGTTTTCATGGCTAAGGCAGGATTTTAAATCACAATCTCCTGGTTTTTAGTCTGGTGCCTTAACCACTAAATTAAAGTGGCTCTATATTACTACTATACTATATTATCTATATTACTTTATTATCAATATTATACCTGCCATATTGAGGATGGGAAGTTGTTTTCTTAGGGGAGGGAAGTCGGAATATGTATGTATGTATATATGTATGTATTCTTTCCTCTCCTGCTCTTTCTTTTATCTCTTCTAGTTTGTATTACTTTTATTGTTCCATTCTAAATATTTAATAAAATTATTTTTTCAAAAATGAAGAGTTGAATTCTGCTACATTGCTGTTATATTTTTGCTATGTATAGAATTTCAATATAAGGAACATTTTTTAAAAACCTATATTCAAACTAAACAGGAGAAGCAAACTGTTTACATGTGACGGGCTGGGTTATTAAAGGTTTCCCTATCTGAAATTAGGGGGAAGAGGGGAGATAATTTTTCACCATAATAATGATTTTATCCTTTTGGAATTTCTTAGCTCTAAACATTCATGTGGTGTCCTCCCTTTATCATTTAGGAAGCTGAAGCCCTTTCATGCATAGACTGTTACTATTAATAGGCACAAAGAGGTTTTTTGAGGGCGTTATTTACTTTTCTTTATAAATTGGTTTTATTGTTTGAATAAAACAATGAAAAATTGTAAATAGCTAGGAGTTTTAGCATTCCCAGCTTATAACTGTAGTAAAATAAATCTCTCTTATGTCTGTTTTTCATACACACGCACACACTAAGAAAGTGATTTATGTAGTACATAACTGTATGATATTATCCTATTTACAAGATGCATGTCTTTAAAATAATAACAGTCCAAAAAAAGATTTGAAAGAGTGCACCAAATACACAGAGCACTTTGACAGCTTCAGTAAATTTCAGCATAGTTTTGGCCTACTAGAAAACTCTGACAAAAATCTACGAAGGCAGACCTGGCTAAGAGTCAGGAGTCATGCTTATTATACAGAAGTCCCAGGAGTTCCTTTCAATCAGAGGTCACAATCGAGGCAACAGAAGCAGTGTCACAATATCAGAGAAAGGGCCAATTCAGGCCTTCTCCCTAACAGTCAGTAGGTCAGGGCTTGCGGCAAATCATTGTATTACAAGGGAATATTCCGTGTACACTTTTAGAGCTGTCATCTGAACAAACAGCACCAGGTCATCTACAGGTTAAATCAGATTTTTTTTTGCTAGCATTCACTTTATTCCTTATTTAATTATATAGTTTTCTTTCTCCAAGATGCATTTTTATTAACATTCTTTGCTTTAGTTTTGTCTTAAGAGTGGTACAGAATAATTTTGTAATAAAATTAATTTTATTCATTTCAGTAAAACCTCTGAATTATAATGGCACTTATCATTCTGTACTACTCTAAGGCATTACATACATAAAAATGAATAGCTACAGGCCCTTGCATTATAAAAAGAAAAAGGCAGTTACATTTTTTGATATCCCCTTTTATTAGATGAGAGTTTTATGGACAGTTTGCTGTATTCACTAAGTTCTGTTCATGTGTAAAAGAAAAAGTCTACATCAAAATTCCATTTCTGGAAACAGGTACCCCAACAATACTGTCCAAAAGCTATTGAATGGATTAATTCTCCTCATGCAAAATGAATCATATTGATTCAAAGCTACAGATGGTTAATTCATTATATGCTAGCAATATGCACTAGCTCTTGGAGAATGAGAACATTCAATACAGGCCTTCCTTCCCTTCTGCTGCCTTCGAACAACCTGTCAAGGGCTGACCTTAATAGGTGATTTTGTGGAGCTAAGTTAAAAACCTTAACCAAAATACATCTTCCTGGAAAAATAAAAACCAAGCACAGCTAGAGTTTCAAACTGAGCAACTGCACCATTACAAAAACAATTAGTTAGGAAACAACACTAGCCTAGACACAGAACATTTAGAAGGCCAAGGAATGCTAATAAACTGGGAAAAGGCACTGGGATGTGAGCAGAGTAAAGCAAATGCAAGTAGAAAAAAACTGTGTTCGTGAAATAATTACCTCTTTGTTCAAAATCTCATGTTTGTAGTTCTGTCCTTTACCTCATAATCACATCTTAGTAGTTTTACTGACTTCACTAGGTACATGAAGTGAAATTACTGTTTCCAATTATATATTCCAATTTGTATATATCTATAATACCACCCTATTTATGACTGTCTTTGCCTCTATGGTTATTAATAAACCAACGTACGTTCTGATGTAATGCGTCCTGACCTCCAGTTCAAATGTACCCCTAAATATTGTGCTAGAATGGTCCACTGTTTTTGGGCCATGTATATACAGAATGCAATTAAGTATAAGTAGTTGTCAAAAATTGCTGACATACCATTTGACTTATTTCTTTGGCATGTATGGCTATATTCATAGTGCATATGTAACTCTATTCAAATGTGAAAAAATGAAAGGGGAGAACATATATTTCTTAAAATACAGTAGCAAAATGGACAGTAGGAATTGCAGGCAATGGAATAATAATACAATGTCATAAAGATTTCAGTAGGAAAAAAATCCTCTGTTGGGGAGAAAAACTTTAAGAATATGTCAACTAGTTAAAAGTCAATGGCCTGTATATGCCACCATAAAATTATTTATTATTCATAAATAATTTATCTTCTTGTCAGTATATATTTAAACAACAAAATGTATAATTTTTATACCACTTGTAATTTATAAAATTCAGTACAAATACAGAATAGCAATCACATCAGAGGTGGCATTCAGCCAGTTCTGACCAATTCTGGAGAACCGGTAGCGGAAATTTTGAATAGTTCGGAGAACCGGCAAATACCACCTCTGACTGGCCCTGCCCCCATCTATTCTCTGCCTCCCATTGAGTCTCAGCTGATCGGCTGGGTTTTCTTTGGTTGCCCTGCACAGGAGAACGGAGCTGGAAAGCAGGTTAGTAGGTTGGGGAGAGAATGGGGATTTTGCAGTAACCTTCCCCCAGGAGTAGGGAAGGAATGGGGATTTTGTGGTATCTTTCCCCTGCCATGACCAAGCCATGACTACAGAACCGGCAGTAAAAAAATTTGAATCCCACAACTGATTCACATCAAAGTTCCATAGGTGAAAAAGTAGGACTGGACTCTTTAGCCAAGCTTTATAATTATGGTACAAATACTATTTAATAAATTTTACAGGGTAAATATTAGCTAATCTAATTTTTTAATGCAGGGGATGGTATACATTTTTCTCATAAGAATACTCAGGGCAAACAAAATGCCATTTCTTTAAGAAGCAACTAAGTAACTGGATAATTAGAATGGCAACATTTAAATCTTTCACATTCTTAATCCCAGTCTAGAATGATCCCCTTCATTTGCTATTTACTTTGGAAGAAACATGTTCTTCAATGAAAATGTGAGCTTTTTTCCCAAAGCATAAAAGTGATTACTTCGTATTGCTTAAGAAAGTGATTGAAGAATGGCAGAAGATTTTAAAGCTTTTCTGCAAGTTGATAGGTAAATAGACATATACTATTTTCTTTTAAAAATGATTTTCAAATGGCAACTGATTTCATTTCTAGACTTAAAATAACATGAAATAGATAAACAGCAGAAAACAGCCATGTTGGGAATAAAAACTGAGACAATTAATGAACTGATAAAAATAAAGTATAGCATTGTATGTGTTGTTTAGAAGAGTTTTTATAATGTATAAGCATTAATTTATTTAATATTTCTTCAAACATTCTTACTTGTTTACCTGTCCCTTTCCTTCTCCTGTTAGCAAAATCTATTTGAATTTTAAGTTGTTACTAAAATTATGTCTTTTGCACTCTAAGACCTGGGTCACAACCTTACTTAGAGGGAGGAAATAGTCATAAGGTCACTGACTGGTCAGATGAAAAGGATTTGAAATGCTTCAGCACTCAGGATTTATTCTTCCAAATATCTGCTTTATGCTATAAAATATGTCAACATTCTTCTTTCCCTTCTGTGTATTTATGTGGGCTATAGAAAATTTAGCAAAGTTTCAGGTGATGAGGCATAAAATTACAACCTTAAATAATTGATGTACCACATTTATGTGATTTGATAAAGACTAAAAATTTTAGAGGCAAGAATAAGTCATAAATTAATATGAATAGGTATTCTTTAAAAATGTCTAATAGCGAATCAAAAAATAAGTGATCTGAATTTCTACATCAGAGAATCCCATTGGATTCAATGTAAATATATTCAGGTTTATGAAAATATGCTAGATAATAGACAAAGATAATTGTTTAGGCTAAAATTTAGAGGAATGTATAAATATTATGAGCACAGAATATTGAGCAGTCAGTTGTCCAAACTTAAACCAATCTTTTTTTAATGTACTTCAATTTTGTAGTCAGTTAAAAAAATCTATAAGCAATAAAGAATAATAAAAGAAAAAGGCACACATTTTTCTCAGATGTCATTGGCTGGTCAGTTGAAGGTATAGGAATGAGGGAGAGTCATTTAGACTCATGTTTATGTATTGAGAACTATATTGGTTTGCTCTTTCATTGAAAGACACAAGTTGAAAATCATAGTCAACTATGAAGATTGAGATTCATTGCTGAGTCAATGTTATCTACCCAGGCAGCCTTCCTCTCATTCCCTACAGTTAATAATATGGTGTGCTTTTAATTGCTTAGTTAAGCACTTAAGACTGGTAAGAGTGATGGAGACAAAGATATTTTCTTACCTGACATTGCTACTCTACATCTCCCGCTTTCCTGCCAAAAGGTTCCCCTCATTCCATTTTCTTGTTTATTTGAATATAATTTACTTGCTGGGAACATGCATTTAGTGGATGCAAGTGGAGGCTGACTCACAATTAGCAACTTCTGTCACAGCCACCCACTAATAATCCAACCAGAAATCCATAGCTAATGTAGATGTTGCTGGATCTAGTTACTGCCTTGTTTGAGTGAAATGAGATGCAAAGGTTTGAGGCCACATGGTGCTGAAATTTAAATGACTCTAGAAATCTTATCAGCTGGACATAAGAAAAAGCCTGCTACCTGCCAGAAACATAATTATATTGTAATTTTTAAATTCTTTATTATGTGGAAATTAAAGATTAGTGGAATTAATCCTAATGTTGTGTGAAATTTGTATGTGTTGTGCTTCGTTCAGAGAAATTGTCAAATGTAAATATTTGTACTATCTGTCATAGATAATTCCATTAAAGATTGAGTTATGAATTTGTCAAATACCAAAATTATATTGATGAATTTTTGAGCTTTGCAAGTAGTTTGCCTTTTTTAAAAAAATTGGGTTGGGCTCAGATAACAATTGGGAATCAGAAAGTTGGTTCAATATAAGAAATAATGAAGGGCTTTAAGGATGCTTCAGCAACTGTTCATGCAGTTCAACTAGGCCAGGTGAATTTCTTGTCATTCAAGAGCATTCCCACCTCAGCTCTGAAAGTTACCTAACTTTCAGAACTGGATTACTCTCTTCCTCCAAGCAGACTGCATCGTCAACTGAAGCTGACTGCATCAGCACTATATCTAGAAAGATCGGGAGAATGTGTATCTGTTTCTTAAGCGAGAGTGGAACCCAATCCAGAGCATATGTATCTGAACCCTGAAGTTCAACTCCTGGTATAAATACAAACTGTATCTTGCCTGAATTCAGATTTAGCTTACTCTTCCATAGCAGTCCCTTACAACCTGAGGACAAGAGGGGGTGGGGTATTTGGAAGTGTCATAATTGAGCTCGCAGAAAGGAAAGTAATATTAGAATTTTGATGACACTACAAATGTTCCTTTATATTAATCCTTATGTTGTTATGGCAGCATAACAATCCTTCCACCCTTCAATACTTTATGTAGAAGAATGACTATAGTTTAAAGTCAAAAGATTCTGCAAATATACACATATTAGAAAGTTAATTAAAATAGCTTTTACTATGCAGTCTTATTTTATCACTTCTAATGTTTCATATTATGTTAGTTTTTTTTTACCGTAATAAAGGTTGATATTGATTGATTAATGTTTGATTAATTGTTATTTTAATCTGATGCTATGGATTTCATTCCTCACCGTTATTTCTAGTTCTTTCTTTCTCTCTTTGAGTTCCTACTGTACTTGTTATGCATAGGGGCATTAGAAATGGAGAGACAGGATTTAGCTTGACAACAGCAGCCCCTCCCTTTTTAAACAAAGAAAAAAGTAGACAATTTCAACAATGTAACTGAAACTTCAACAAATGCATGTAAGGGCCCAGCTCTCTTACAATTTTTCAGAGCAGTTCTATTGTGAACTGGGTTTGCACTTTGCCGGCAAAGCAGCTCTGACCCATGGAGAGCACTCTCCTTCAGATCAACACTGCCTCAGGCTTCATTGAGTTCTCCAAGAAGTCTTACATTTCAGGCATCAAGTTGAATTTCTTCTGGAGATGATTAGCCCAAACCCATGACAGATTTTTTCCAAGATATCTAACTCTTTATGTTTATTTTATCCTGGCTCTTTTTGGATGTACTGGACACAAGTAACCTACTCATTTTACATGTCAAAGGACTGGTGGAGAGCCATTAATTCCTTAAAATATTTCAATGCACAATTCTGTGAGCTCACATTAGATAATAAGAAACAAGCTATAGGATTATGATACTTGAGTGAAAGGTTCCTTTCTGTCTTGAAACCTTTCTAAAAACATTCTTAATAATCAGGAGACAGTGATCTTAGGCTTTATAGAAATGCATAAGCTGTAATAATAATTGGTGAGATATTACACCAGGCAGTTAAATAATGCAGCATCTAAGTTTGAGATCAATCAAAAAGTATATAGTGGTTTCCAAAAGTTAATATTATTTCCTAGTGTTGGTGAATCATCCTTAAATGAAATTAATTTTGAAGAGTCATAAACAGGCTCTATTTTTAGAGCAATTATGAATGTAATGAACGTGACAAAAACTATTGCTTTTTGATATAATAAAAATATCAGACTATGGCATAATCTTTGTTTCAGATAATCTGAAAATTAGTTAGAACTACATTGTATATTCTCCAGACCTTTATATTTCTCTCTCTTCCCTTCTAAGGTCTTTCTTTCACTCTGTCTAGCAGAAGATGCAGAGCTTGGAGGCTGAGTCAAGAGAGTAATCAGTCTAGAATCCTTATATTATCACAAGCAATCCAAGTCTAGCCTCCCTTGAATTTCTTTAACTCTTGTCTAGTGCCAAGTTAGTGTTGACTGAAAATTGACTGGATTCTTGTGTATAAGCTTGAGCAATAACTAACCTTAACTGGAACTTAATGTGTGGTCCTGATTCTTTTTGTGTGACTCTCCCTCTTTCTCTCTCACCCCCCCCAGACACACACACACACACACACACACAGATATAATTATATAGTCATTGCATTTAGTTAAAATCAATTCATGACCTTTTTATTGCAACTCATAAGTTCATATTTCATCCTGACTCTATATAACACAAAATGGAATTTAGAAAAATTGAGGAATGCACAAATGATTTAGATTCCAACAGAAGAGGGGTGAGTGAGGCAAAGTTACTGATAATATGCATATACTCCAAATTTTACTTAAGCTATACATTTTATGAATTTGGGGAAAATTATATGGAAATTATTTCTGTAGACTATATACTGTATGCTAAAGAGAATTTATGATTCTAATTGTGTTAGAACAGGGAAAATAGTAAATTGCAACTCTTAGTTCAAAGAAATTTATTTATTTATTTATTTATTGGACTTGTATGCCGCCCCATATCCGAAGACTCAGGGCAGCTCACAACTAAAAACATACATTCACAATAAATAATTAAAAAAGAATTAAACCAGAACAAGCCCAATATTTATCCAAATTAAAACAATTTAAAACTATCCCATCCCCGCCCCCCGAGAAGGCAATCACAGCCCGGCTTGGTCAAATAACCAGGTCTTCAGGTCGTGGTGGAAGATGCAGAAGTCAGGGGCCAGACGGAGCCCCAGGGGCAGCTGGTTCCACAGGGCAGGGACCGCCACAGAGTAGGCTCGTCCCCGGGGGACCGCCAGCCGACATTGGCTTGCCGATGGGACCCCAAGAAGCCCCTGTCTGTGCGCTTGCACAGGGTGGTTGGCACTCGATATCGGCAGGAGTCACTCCCTTAAATATTCTGGACCCATGTCGTGTAGGACTTTGAATGTTAAAACTAGAACCTTGAATCTCACCCGGAGGGCAACCAGTAACCAATGCAGGTCACGCAGGAGGGGGGTAATATGGGAGAATCGGGAGACTCCCATCACCACCCGCACGGCCGCATTCTGCACCAGCTGCAGTCTCCAGATGGTATGCAAGGGCAGTCCTAAATAGAGAGCGTTGCAGTAGTCGAGTCGAGAGGTGACAAGGGCATGAGTGACTGTACGCAGGGCATCTCGGTCCAGAAACGGGCAAAGCTGGTGAACCAGCCGGACCTGGGCAAAGGTCCCGCTGGCCACGGCCCCCACCTGTTCCTCCAACCGGAGCCGTGCATCCAGGAGGACCCCCAGGTTCCGCGCCCTATCCACAGGGGGCAACACCTCTCCCCCCATGGCCAACGATGGACATTCCTGACTGGACCGAGATGCCGGTATGTACAGCCACTCAGTCTTGGCCGGGTTGAGCCGAAGCATGTTTCCGTCCATCCAGTTCCGTACCGCATCCAGACAACGGGTCATCACGGAGAGGGCATCACTGACCTGGTTTGGGGTGGAGATGTATAATGCAGGCCGGTTCTAATATAATATCCAAAATGAAAGGGCTAACCTGAGACATGTGAATATAAAACAGAGCCCATCTAAGCATGCTCAAAGACACTTTCTAATTTACCATTAAGTCATATATTGACTATATAAATAGGAACCTGTTTTTTTAGAACAGGTTTATTTTGTCTTTCTTCCAACAAATGTGGATGCAAAGAATATACAATCTTTAGCTTGATTTCATCTTTCTAAAGTTCAGTTGGAAGGTAATCCTAAAGGATATTCTGGCAGTACACATATATAAGCACATACGAGTTTCATGGGCTCCTGCATGCTTTTCTTCTGACATGGCTGTATAAGGACTAGAAGCATCCACATCTGTTTTTAAATTAATTAGATTTACCTGTAACAACCAAATTTAAAGAATGCAAGTTGGCTGTACATATGATTTTATGAACAAGTGAAAATAATGTTTGATCTAGACCTTTTAAAGTAATAGTTCAAATTAGCCAAAATTCATCCGATTAGTTTAAAACTCAAGTCTAAGACCAAAACTATTAAAGCCATAGTATTGTGATAACCATGTATCCATACAAATCAAGCACTGATGTACATGATAACATAAGAAACACAGCTTGCTAACAAAATGTAGAAGTGAAGTTTTAGATGAAGTAGCAAGAGCACTGGTAAGAGGGTGAAACATGAGGTTTTGTTATATGAGATCATTATGTTTCTTCTATTGTATGAATGTCTGGCAAAAATATGGGATTCCTATAATTCATATGATGTGCACATTTTGCACCACACCCCATGTGGTAGTTTTACTATCTTACTATATACACTGTAACAGTGTAAGATAAACACTGCAGAAGTATGACTTGGCATTTATCTTTAGTTATTACTGGGCCACGGGGGTATTATTTCAAGAACTGTGTGTGTTGCTAAAGTAGAAGAAGGGTTTGTCAGAAGTGCTTGTGTGTGTGCTGTTTAGAGAGAAAGACAAAGAGAGTGAATGGAAAGTACTTCCTCATTCTAACAAATGAAAAAAGCTGCATAATATGGTATATCATACAAATGTTCATATTCATTGACTATCATATGTACATTATACACACACATCTATCTATCTATCTATCTATCTATCTATCTATCTATCTATCTATCTATCTATCTTTTAGGATTATGTACCAAATTATGTATCCTCTCTACTAAATAAAAAAAATCATTGAAAGGGCTATGCATATATTGTAAATATAAATATATTGTATTTTTAATATGTGATTTTATAATAGAGCCTTTTTTCTGCGTTCTTTCAATTAATTAAAGTTTAACTTTTAAAAAAAAGTTTATTCATCGATTTGTTTTAAAAGTTACACAAAGAGCTGCCAGCACAATAATTAGATCCATATCAGAAAAAAACATGCTTACAGACACCCGCTTCCAAGATTAATGGCAAAGTCATACTTAAAATGATCACTTATTTAATTGGAGTTACTATAAGTCTAACTCGGATCCAACTAATTAAAAACTAAGTAGATCAGCTATAGTGAAGTAACATTACTACTATGTAATTAAGAGTTTTAAGGATTTGTAATGCCTCAAGCAATAGAAAGCAGTATCCAATCATACAGTGTGCTACAAATGGAAAGTTCTCATTTTATTTGCCACCATCTACCTCCTAACTGCAGAAAGCAAAAGGAAATGCAAAAAATATAAAAGAATAAAAAAGCCACTTAATGTTCTTTAAAATGTTCGCATAATTAAAAATATATATAGCAACAATGAACAAAGTGTTTAACTTCTTCTCTAGATAAAACAAAAGGTAAGAAAAACGAGAGAAGAAAAATTATCCTTTGGAAAGAAAATAATAAAATTAGGATGTTCTAATCATGATAACTAGGTGAGTGATGGGGACAGACATGTATCTACTTTTCCTATTCACTAAAGATACAACTGTAGGTACTATTTTAATGTAAAACATTTTCTTTGTCTACTGGTGTAAGACATTTTACGTCTTGTATTGTTCTTAGAATCTGATCATCTTCCTGCATATTACATGCATCCATGTGATTGATATTTCATTTGGAAAAAACAAGATTCTAACGATTTCCCTTGTTAAATATTTTTTGTTACCATAATATTGAGATCAGTTATATTCATATAAAAATACACGGGAAAAGGCAAACCACTGTACAGTAGTTCATTTACAGTTCAAGGATAAGGGGAACTGAAATATCTTTCTACAAAAAAACAGGGATTTATTTGTTAAAATGAGGCAATATTAGCTGTTCAGTGTATTTTAATAGTATATGAATAATTTTATTTTTCCTATGATATACATTATCAGATGCATAATGTTTAAATCCAGAAAATATGCAATATAAAAAAAGTTTAATTAAATAAATTAGTCATATGTTCTTACCACAGCATCAAAAGCACTTTCACATATGGTTGCCAATTAGAAGTCCTCCTTTTTTCTTCTAGATTATGCTAGGATTAGTTTTAATACTGATAAATGTTGTAGCAGTTAAAGAGACTAAAAGAAGAATTTCTCCGGAAACACCATATATTCAGATGTCTTATGATTTTTCATTATGGTGATATATTCCAGTTTAACAAAACCTTTAAAAAATGTAATTGTTTCACTTCCTAGGGCATACCCTTTCCAAACAAGCAATCCTTTTAACAAATAACATATGTGTACTTGCTCATGGTGTTAAATTCCACTCTGTATTTCTAACTTTCAAGAAATAAAGGAAATATATTTTGAATGAAGCTATCACTTTAGTGGGTCTCCTGAGGCATTACAATTTAAAATTTTCACCTGAACATTTTATGTACATGTATACCTGCATTATTAGCAGATTTAAATTGTATGCATTAAAGCTTTTCTTCCTTTTAACCAAAGCAAAGTATTTTAAGAAAATTGATCAAAATATTGGTACGACTTTTATAATTTTGGAAGATTTGACCAAAAGATAAATAGAATGAAATTTCTTTGCCTACCTTCAAAGTAACCAATTTTTGTAGTCTGTGGCTTCTTTGGTGGTTTCATGGGGGGATGTTTATTTTCATTGTTTTTGAACAACGCCAGTCGCACAGCTGGGTCTAGACGACAAGAACAAGTTAAAATCAAAAGGTCAGATCTTGCTCATTCGTTCCTTGAAAGAAGTATTCGCCTTTTAGCCATTTATTAAGAGAAATAGAATATCCTTGTAGGTTTTACATTAGGAAGGAAAATATACTATTTCTAACATTAAAGAGTTAAAGTTAAAGCACCTCAATTTCAATCATATATCTTAAAACAACTATTGTTTTAATTTGGCTACTATATACAAAATTGCTATCATAAAACTACAATAAAAGTATACTTGAGTTAATAGTTGAATGTTCTGGTTTGAACATGTATTTTCTACTCAGTTAAAAAATTGCAAAATATATACTTAGCTATAGTGTATATGTTCTTACCCTCATTTACTAATAAAATAAAATAAAATAAAATAAAATAAAATAAATGAGTTTAGTGGAAGTTTCTCTCATGCAAGTAGGAACAGTATTATAACCTAAGGGAATTAAGTAACTTAGGTTGCTACTAAGTTGTATCAAGAGTCTAATTTGAGATTTAAAACTCCAACTATCTTATGATCTGATGCTAAAGCTAAAGAAACTATCTAATGCAAGAGACTACTTTGCACTGTCTCTCTATTTGTCTTCATGCACAGCTATGTTCTAAAACACTGAGTTTTCCTCTCAATGTTAGTTGGGATTATCCAACTAGCTGGACTTCTGAAAATAGGAGAACTACATGAAGAGTGGCCCATAATCTATGGCAATTTATACCTCTTTTGCTTTTATACTACATCTCCACCAGAGTTGGAAATAGTTCAACTATGGCACAATAATTTTGTCCAATCAGAGTTTTTAAAAAGCTGCTTCTTCACATCTTCAACTTGAGGTTAACTTGAAACAGTTCCTCCTCCTCTTCCCAATCCAACTTCAAAATTACTCTAAATGAATTAGTGGAATTCAGAGGGTAAAAAATAAAAAAGGTCACTGCCAGTAAAAATGGATGTTTAAGGTCAAAGAGGTGCATTATGCTCTACTGCTTGATTAAAGTTGTATATTAAAGAATATTTGCTGATATTCTTGGTTAGAAATGTTCCAGTATGATGCCAACTGCTTTTCTGCTACCTCTTCATAGAGAAAAAGAGTTGGGGTGGACAGCAGTAGATGAATAAATCACAGCACACTAAGTCCACAACTAATTTAACTATCTGAATAAACAGTCATCACTCTCACGGAGTAAAGGAGAACAGCCTTCTAAGCCTCTACTTAACAGGATTGGTTCACATGCATATACTCAGCTATCAGATAACTACAACTTGTATGGAAAGCAATCTTTTCTTTTGATAAAAACCACAAAACCTTCATATTTTCTGAATTTATTTTTTCTTCAAGTAAGTTTTCAGACATTGATAAATACATACTGAGTAAAATAATATGACAGGCAAGTGGTCTTGGTCACCAATTTTATTTTGCACTCAAGTTAGTACTCTGTTTTTAGTGTGAACAACTGCTTTACTTCTCATGGAATTTGAGATATGTTGTCAAAGGTATATTTAATACCAACAAACTATGAGTATTTAATTTAGTTTGTCAACCCTTAGAGCTGCCAAGCAAATTTATTGGTTTGAGGTAAAAGGGAAGTTCTTTATTTTATATCCTCATAAAAGATTTAATCTATTAATTCCTGCTATGGTTCTGCAACTGTCATTATATTAGGAGACTGGAACAGAAAGTTAAATCTCCCCAAGTGACTTAGTGAATACAATGATACAAAAATGAATTTTTAAAATGCTGGTTCTATTTTGCTTTGTTTCTTGAAAGAAGTTTAGTTCATAGAAAATATGTAAATATATTTTAAAAAATAGAAAGTCTAAAACTAGGTTCTGAAGCCTGAAATGCACAAAATGACTAGAGAGAAAACTATGAATTAAAAAAGTGTATCCTTTATATATTCTGCAAATGGTTACTACATAAGTATGTGTTTTGTCCATATCCATTTTGGAGAAATTTATCACCACTTAGGATTTCTCTAACATGAACATATATGCTCACGAATCAAAATGTACCCTATGTATAATTTCTCACCAGAAATTATAATTTGTACTGGAAATGTTTTAATGGGAGATGGTCCAGATAAAAGGATATAATCCTGAGAAAGTTTAAACAAAACCAGTGGAAATTAACACTTAGCTGCTAATTGATTGGAGTGGAAATTATGCATGGCTAGATTAATGAAAAAAGTCTAGAAGCTGAAATAGGGACCTTCAATATTTGTCATCCTTTATATTATATTGGGCACAGCTAGGTATATGTATTATCAATCTAAATCCAGTTTCTGTCATGTTGAAAGTATTAACTTATACAAATGTTCTGCAAAGTATTAAAAACACCCAACCACAAGTATCTGCTTTTATTTTTGTGTTTAATTTCACTTAATATGCTCATTTTGTAATAATCCTTTGTTTGTATGTTCCCATCCATTATTCAAGTCCATGTCAATGGTATGTATGCTGGTAGGCCTGTGAGTTACAGGGCCACAGTTTGGGGGAATTAGGTGGCATATATATGTGTGTGTGTGTGTGTGTGTGTGCACCCACCAAAATGTATCCATACGTTTATGTTTATGTGCATACAGAGATACATATATAGATAAATGACTAAATACATTTGTATTCTTCATTAACCATTAGACTATTATTGAATTCTTAATAGTATATGAATTATTGTCGCAGCTACCTTAATATCTGTAAATTGCCTAAGTTTATAAAGGCTGAAATGGTAACTACATAAATAAATAGCTCCTAAATTTCTTTTACATTCTTAGGTATACTTCCCATTACCAAACAGAAAAACTACTGGTATTTCTAGCTAGGGCTAATGGGATGTAAACTACAGTAAAAGGTCATATATTTCCCATTCTTGGATTTAATTACTGGTAGATAGAAAAATATATTTTGAATACGGATATGTTTGGTTTACTATCTTTTTTTCAGGGACAATCCCCCACAGGATTTGGAGGTCTTTTACTCCAACCCCCTATGCATATGGGAGACGATATACCATTTCAGACAAGTGATTTTTTCAGATTTTTTCTTAAAAACCTCCAGTGACGGAGCACCCATAACTTCTGCAAGCCATTCCACTGATTAACTGTTCTAACTGTCAGGAAAGTTCTGCCTTAGTTCTAACTTATACCAAAGCCAAAACATGTTCGGACCTGATATTACCTGATACATATGATTAAGATTTCATTTTTAGCCAGTTATACAAAAATATAATAATGAAGACTACATTACTACTCTTCTATTTTTGTTGAGCTTTTTTAAAAAATACAAATCAAGTGTATTTATTTACAGTTTTTCATAAGTACTAAAAGTACCTTATGTATTACTACTCAGTAATCATTTTAACATGCTTTGCATGATTAATTCTGTATTATGGGTGAGACTACCACTCAGTAAAGTTATTTGATCTGCATTTAAACATGAACCCATAATTTCTAGACAACTCATGTCTGATGCTCTTTCACTGTTCTGCTGCAGCTGGTCTCTATTTTTATATTAATTACATACTCATCTACTTGGGAATTCTTTTTAGTAGGCAAACATATAAGAAAAGTATTTTCAGTATTGTTACTATTAAGTTCCTTAATATTAGAAGCCCCAGAAACCCCATTCTAGAGGACAAAAACAAAATAGCTGACTTTGATATTCTTTAAGAAAAAATATTTATGGCTGGATTAGTCACTAGTTATATAAAACAGATCACATGTGGATAAAAGATGGTACATTCCAGTGATATGTGGGCCACCAAGTTGAACATATGTGAAAGATTCATCTGGACTCCTTCTTTTCTAAATAGTGTGATAGAACAAGGCAGAAGGCCATGACAGTCACTATTTTTTATGCAACCTTTTGGGGCCAGATAATTTTCTTCCGTCACATGGTCAAGATTTAAATAACATTTCTGAAAGGCATAAAACCTGATCATAAAATAGTACTGGAAATACATCTTATATTCGTCCTCCACCTGCCCAATATTTTCATATAGTTAATACATTGCTCTTGGTGATTGTTGTATACAGTAGTGGTAATTATTATTATTTTATTATTAAATTACAATTATATGCCGCCCTTCTCCGAAGACTCAGGGCGGCTTACAATTTTTGGGATACAACCCAATGTGCTCAGCAATAGCCTTCATTCCATTGTATATGCCTGCTTATTACTAAGTGGCATTGTTACTAAGTCAGCTTATTGCCCCCAACAATCTTGGGTCCTCAATTTACCTACCCTGAGAGGATGGAAGGCTGAGTCAACCTTGAGCCTGGTGGGATTCGAGCCTACAGTAATTGTAGACAGCTGGATCTTAAGAGCAGGCATTAAATATTTACTACCGAAGTGTTAATGAGTATCTTCAGCTTTGGTGTACGTCAATTACAAAAGGCAGAGAAAATGTCATTCTGACATTGCTTGAATCCAGGTAAATTCATTCTCAACATAGACATATTTATTTCAGCTTACTCTAAGTAATCATGTAGAAAGCCTACACCCTAGATTATTACTATTATGGAGAAAACCTATCCATGTCATTATCACATAATCCATCAATCATTCTAAATAAACACTCATAGAGCATAACTATTGTGATACAAGGACTTTGTATCAATAATTGACTGAAGCCAGTGGGAATGGGAGTTCCTAATGTGTTACACTTGTTACTAAGTTTGAAAAAGAAGCAATGAAGCTATAATAGGGGCAAGGGGAGTCAAGACAAGTCTCTGTAGGAGTTAATAGAAAGCAATCCTTCCAGAAAAATACTTCAAAATCAAACGTGGAAGATGGATAAGTCAATTACTTCTTCATAATTGCCAAAGAAACTCTATGTTTATGATTGTAACATTTAGGGGAGTTTGGGTGTCAGATGGAAAGATCTCCAGTTGGGAAGGCATTTCTTTGGTTACTGGAGTAGAGTGAATGACATAGCCAGATAAAAGCAGAAAGGAAATCTAGTCACCAATGGGATGAATTGTATTGAAACATGAATTATTTCATTTATGAGGACACAAACAACTGGAATATAGAATATGAAAGGCATTAAACCAGACAATCTTGAAAATATCAAAATGGAAATGAAGTAGATGTTTTAGGAACATATTATCAAGTGAACTGGAATGGGCCATTTTAAATATTACATGATAAAGAAAAGTGGCAGTGATATTTTGCTATAATCCAATTAATGACAAAATTAGTAGATATCTGATGAATATTGACAAGTCTGTGTAATTACTACAGACACAATGGTGAAAGACCCTGATGAACTCTATGGTAAAGAGCAGGAAATGAATACTACAAAATCTGGAAAAAATGTACACTAAAAGTTAGGGCATTAGAGGGACATGGAATTACAAATAGATTTGGATTAGAAAAATAAAATAATGCTGGAAATAACTTTATTAAGTGTTTTGTGGTTGTTCATCTGCTTCAGGTAACATAAATGAACATTCTAAACTTGGTATCATTGGATAAACAATACAGGAATCAAATTAAGTGCATAACAGAAAACCAAAGATGTGCAATTCAATAAGTGAAGACATTTCTAGGTACAATTTGTGGATCTGAACATGATTTACTACTGTTATATATACAGTTTAATTAGAAAATTAAAGAGAGTGGGTATTATCAGAATACCTAAATGAATAGTGTGGAAGAAATTTGGTTAGAATATAAAATTAGCAAATGAAAAGATTTGATAAAGTTAATTTATACAAAAGAGATCTTGAGAAATTATGGGAAGACAAGCAACACTAGACAACACTGTCTACAGTAATCAGAATAGACAGCATACAGTAGGTTTAAACAAACAAACCACAGGAAAAAGCTGGATTTCAGAAAATCCAAATGGTTTTCAGGACACATCTGGATTATGATTACAAATCACTCCCTGTGATTTATAAATTATTCCCTGATCTCTTTCCAGCCAACTGATGAACCCTTTCCAACCTCCCCCTCAGCAGCCTTTTGTGGTTTAGAAGAAGGAAGGAATAGAACAAATTTGCAGAAACATATAACAGTTCAAAAAAACTGAGCAGAGGTCAAGATGATGAGCGTTTATCTGTATAGTCACTTGACAGTGGGCCAAACTAATGAGCGTGATTTAGTAAACACTTGAAATTGGAATATAACAGAACTAACATCAACATTTTCCAATTATAGTATAAATAAATGGTATAGTTAGTATAAAAAGCAGAATAATTTAAGGAAATGGACTTGCCCTTTATAGCCACTTACTTTATAGGAACAAAAAATTAGAACCAGGAGATTGATATTAACATTATTAATATGAAACACTTCCCTGACCCTATTAAAGCAATAATAGATAACACATGAAGAAATATGATTATCTAGTATAAGAACTGTTTGTTCTTTTTAAAAAACTCATTATGGAAATATGATTGCATTTCATTCATTCATTCATTCATTCATTCATTCATTCATTCATTCATTCAATCAATTAATAAGCTCATTCAATCCCCTTGTGACTTTGGAGATGTACATTATTAAAACAATTTAAAAATATAGGCAAAAGAATGACAAGTATCCAAAACAGAACAACAACAACAATGAAACAAAAAGACCCACACAAATCTCTAAAAACTGCCACATAGCACACAAGGGGCTTGCTCTAGCCCAAGTCATGGGGATGAAAGTCAGGTTTTAAGGGCTCTTTTAAAGAAGGCCAGAGTGGGAGGCCAAATGAATCTCTAGAGGAATATTGTTCCAGATGACAGCCCAGTTGTCAAAAAATCATACATACATACATGCACCACACACACACACACACACAGATTCATACACTGAAATAGAAAAGACAAGCTTTCTGTGTCCTGCCTCATAACAATGTTTAATGAATGGGACCTGAAGCAGGCCATCTCTGCCTGCTTGTACAAAACAGGGAGAACTATGAGACAGCTATTCCTTCAGCTACCAGGCACCATAAAGATGTTATAAATAACAACCAGCACCTGGAAGCCCGCAAAGCTCAGAAAGCTTAGATGTTACATGAACATGCCTGTAACTGCCCTTGTTGTATTCTGGACCAGCTGCAGCTTTTGAATGGTTTTCAAAAGCAGCTCCATATAGAGCTCACTGCAATTATCTACACTGAAGCTGATCAAAGCATGACTGGCCAAAGGACTTGCCGGTCTAGATAAAGGCCCATAAACATATATTTATGCAAAATCCTGGTTACAGTAACCACTTTGAACAGGAGCTCTGAGCCCAAGAACACTGCCAAGTTGCACACTAGTTCTGAAGGAGGAAGCATAGATTTGTTCAGGAATATCTCAGGTCCTGGGAGATACAAATAACCACAGGGATTCTTCTCAGGGCTCTTCTTGAGTCTGTTCTTCCCATCTATTCTTCCCCAGGTAGCCTGGGTCTGAGGGTAAAATTTGGTATTATCAATGTACTCCTTGGTGCCTTGGTGCCTTGGTGGTGCAGGCTATTAAACGCCTAGCACTTAGTTCCAGCTGCATGCAATTAGTGCAGGCTCGAATCCCACCAGGCTCACGGTTGACTCAGCCTTCCATCCTCTCGGGGTAGGTAAATTGAGGACCCAAGATTGTTGGGGGCAATAAGCTGACTTAGTAACAATGCCACTTAGTAATAAGCAGGCATATACAATGGAATGAAGGCTATTGCTGAGCGCATTGGGTTGTGCTCCAAACGTTGTAAGCTGCCCTGAGTCTCCAGAGAAGGGCGGCATATAAATATGAATAAAAATAAAATAAAAAAAAATTGACTATAGAGAACAGAGCAGAGTTTCTGCAAACCATTGATATCTCCCAGACAACAACTGCCAATTCACCTCCCAGGCACAAAAAACAGAGGGACGTATCTGTTGTGGCCCACCAGCTGCCAGCAGAGCTGGTGGCAGACTCGGACAGTGAAGAGGTTGGGGATTTGGGGTTTTCATGAGCTGTAAGCCATAATCATCACAATTATGACAGATCACGGCTTGAACTATCTTGCTTTGCATGCAATGAGTCTATCTCATATATTAGTTTCACCTTTTCAGTTGCATTACTGAAATAAATGAACTTTTGCATGATATTCTAATTTTTTGAGTTTCACCTGTGAATGAAACCACTAGAACAGCCACTTCGAGGCCCTGTTGTTGCTAGCTATAAGAACTCACCCCACCAGCCTACGTTTTGGCTCCCGTTTGTAATTTGTTTTCAGCTGCTGTTCTCTTGAAGTTGACCAGTACTGTTACCAGAATCACTTTCAGGTGACAAAAATATAAGATTTTTAAATTTATTTGGTGTTTGATTGCTCTTCCTTATAACACCATTTAAATAAATTAAAAAAAAAATCAATCAATCACACCATATACACTCTAACTCCAGACTTCCATAAATATAGTGATTCTCCCACATCCTCTTTTGGGTTATTACATCATGGCTGATTTGTATTGTAAATATTTAAGGATAGATTATGACAGTCCTTAAATACTTTTCTATCACCCTAAATATCAGGGGTTTCAAACTCATGTCGCCATGGTGGCATCATGTGATGTATCGGGACTTTTTACCTCTTTGCTGAACTGGATGTGGGTGTGGCTAACACGTGAGGCATCTGTGTAATTGACAGCCCTGCCCTATATTAATTAATAATAATAATAATAATAATAATAATAATAATAATAATAATTTATTAGACTTGTATGCCGCCCTCTCTCCCTAAGGACTCAGGGTGGCTAACAATATAAAATCCATTACAAATTTACAATAAAAAGAAATTAAACCAAATACAAGCCTAACAATTAAAATTCAATTAAAATTTTAAAACCTTCTAAAACAACCCCCCCTTCCCCTTGGTTAGTCCAGACCGGCCTGCTGAAAGAGCCAAGTCTTAAGGTCACGGTGGAAGGAGCAGAGATCGGGGGCCAAACGAAGGCTCTAGGGGAGTTGGTTCCACAGGGTGGGTGCTCCCACAGAGAAGGCCCTACCCCTGGACACCGCCAACCGACAATGTCTGGCCGACGGTATCCCAAGGAGGCCCTGTCTGTGGGAGTGTACCGGGCGATTGGAGTGTGATGCCGGCAGGAGATGCTCCCGCAAGTACCCCAGACCTTGGGATTTCTAAAAAAAGTAAAACATAAACATATCCTTTTGAGTACAAAAATTGTAAAAAATGATTTGAAAACAGATAGCTTCAGTAAAGAAGCAGGACTATAACTACCTCTATGGCTTTAGATAGCAATGAAGAACATTCAGCTCTATAATTCTGGGTAGATTAAAAGTATATATTTGGATTACTTTAGAATCTCTAGAGCATATTCTACTGAGAATTAATTATTGCCTACAGAATTATATATTCAAAGTCAAGAAATAATCATACTATCAGTAAGTTGAGGGGGGGGATATTTGTGTGAGGTTATCACATATGCTGTTCTCTGTTCAGTTTTGTGAACTGAACTTTCTATTGCAACTGGATGCAATACCAAAATTTAGCTATATAAAATGTCTTTAAAATCAATTAAGCAGAACTTTCTTTATTATTAAACATCTTAGTATATGCCATCATACTAAAGGCTCATTTTAAATAAGGTTTTTTAGAAACAAGTAATATGCATAATTTATATAATTAGATTTAAAAGGTACTCACCAACTTTTTTAGCATTATATTTCTTTGCTTTCATCTTATGTGCTCTTTTTAGCATCAGCTGTGCAGTAGAAATGTCTTTAAAACCCCTAGAGAAGAAACAGTTATTCTTCACATGCAAACATAGGTGTTTGTTTAATAAGCATGCAGGCTAGTAACTTCTGAATGCTAACAGCAACCCTATTGCAACTTGACTGGGAGGTCTTTTGATCTTCAGGAGTGTCTTTTCAAGGAATCGTAAGGCCAGGAGACATGCACAGAAAATGTTAAATATACAGAAAAAAGGTTCATGTGGCTCTTTGGGTTCCATATATTTCTCCCATCTAATTCTGAAACAAAATGCATGATTTTGCTGCACATATTTGCAGTGCAACCTATAGAACATAATTTTGATTTTATGGGTATTCAGAACATATTTTATAATCATAGAGATCAGAACTATACACATATGTCCTAACAATATGGTTACCATTAGGAATGCTGATGAAAGAATACCTAATGCTCTGGCTATCATTTATGAAGAAGTACACAATAGCTCTGAGCAGAGTAGCAGAATTATTTTATATCTTAATGTCAACATGTGCAAAACTGTCATCTAAACTTACTGTATACTTTCAAACCACCATTTATGGTTAAAAACTAGTCATGACCTAGGTTGAGCATGTTACAGGCACTGTCAGCCAAGGAATATTGGCTAGTGGGAACCAGGAAACATGTCTTCTCCACTGTAGCTCCCCTCCTGTGGCATATTCTCTCTTCTGGAATGGGACAATTTTTTTTATTATTCATATTTATATGCCGCCCTTCTCCGGAGACTCAGGGTGGCTTACAATGTTTGGGATACAACCCAATGTGCTCAGCAATAGCCTTCATTCCATTGTATATGCCTGCTTATTACTAAGTGGCATTGTTACTAAGTCAGCTTATTGCCCCCAACAATCTTGGGTCCTCAATTTACCTACCCCGAGAGGATGGAAGGCTGAGTCAACCGTGAGCCTGGTGGGATTCGAGCCTGCACTAATTGCATGCAGCTGGAACTAAGTGCTAGGCGTTTAATAGCCTGCACCACCAAGGCCCCTAAATTCACCATATTAATAGTTAAATTAATCTACCTATTATATTAGTTGAATTGTCCCATGGCAAGTTGTCCTATAGCAAGTTTGGCTGTGGTGAGTTGGCTGTAGCGAGTTGTCCCAAATTAATTTGATGGAACCATGGCCAATAATCAAATAAATATAGTCAATCCAGAAATATAAGAATTACAATAATTTTGACAAAACATGGTCACCAGTAACAAAAATATTGAATTAAATGATTAATACAATGTTGAATTGTCCTGCAGTGAGTTGGCCATGGTGAGTTGGTTGCAGCAAGTTGCCTACAGTGACTTGTGCTAAGACCTAGACCCCTTCAGGTATCAGGATGGCCCTGAGCCTGTTGGCCTATTGCATGGTGTGTCAGTGGCCCCAATGTCTTAAGGGTCTCATTTCCTGGCTATATTAACATTCATAGTAACAGTTTTGCTTGATGCCATGTATATTTACTTGTACTATTTTAATTATTTTAATTGTTTTTTTAATTATTTTTATGTATTATGATGTATGCCACCCAGAATAATTTTGTTGAGATGGGCAGCTATAAAAATCAAATGAATAAATAAAATAAATTTAGAAGAAAATAATGACCCAAACATACCATTCTTCTGAAATTTTTTCCTCCTTTTCAGATTGTAATGATAACTTTTGGGAAGACTTTGCCTCAGAAAGTTGTGAGGCAGTGCTTCTTCCTGACCTAAGGAGAGCAAGAGCAAGACACTAAAAAGCTAGTCCAACAAGATTTAAATCTCTGCAGCTTTTGCTGTGCTATAAATTTCCATTATCTTCTGAAGGTAAGAAATAAAATCTAAGCTCCAGGAAAGCTTATAGAAGCTTATAGAAGAATAATAGAAGTTAGAGAATTATACAAAATATTTATATTTGTACTCCAAACATATCTCAAGATTTTTTTTACAATGAAATATAAGGTATAGTAAAGCTTTCTTTATGTTAGACATTTTTCTCTTAAACTCTATATAATTTTTATTGCCTTAAAATTTTAGGATTTGAGAGTTTAGTACTGCTATGCTTTTCTTTAAATGAATAAAGGATGGCTTTAAAAGTCAACTGCTTAGCTTGAAAAGTCAAAATTCTGAATTTGGTGTGTGTCATTTTGGTTATGAACACATGTGCTTTAAATTTAATTATTTACAGGAATTAGCATAGCAAAGCATCCAGATGTTTTCAATTATTCTTCCAGTGCTCATCTTGGGTGTTGTCAGTATGCAAATAACTACAAAGAGCAACAAATAAAGCAATTTATTTGACTTACCGGTTGCTAATATCACTGTTTTCTGATAATGTTGTCATTTCCCTAAGCTGCCACATTTTATAGGAAGGTGATTTTAAATTAAATGAGCTGTCCTCACTTCCTGTTGATTTGTTGCACTTGAAAAGAAAGAATTTTTAAAAATAAATAATTATCTTACTTTTGCCTGAACATGAAATATGAAAGAAGAGCTAACTTATGTACCACTTTCATTTATTGAAATTGTTATAAGCTGCTTCTTTAGGCCAAGATAGTCTACAAATAAATTAATAATGAAAAAAACTAATATAAAAAAACCCACAATAGAGAAAAAGATGAACCTTCAACTATGTCTAAGAATAAAACCAGTGCCAACACAGGTAATTTCAAGTCAATCAAAAGTTAAGTGAATCAGTCAGTTGAAACAGAAACTGAAATAAAAGCAGCAAAGCTCTTGAGTTGTGACATTGCGAGAATGGGAGCAATCACTTGCCTTAGGGCAATTCCTATTTAAGGTCTGCTTCTAAAAATTGAGCTTGCATTGGTGGAATAGATAATAAGGCTAATGGGGAATATAATTAAAAGGAGGCCTCTAAGATATGCAGTCTCATATAGAAAAAAGATTCTCAACAGCAAAGTAGGATTTTTAATTTGGTGCAGAAATGCACAGCCAGCCAGATCAAATTATGTAACACAGTCAAAATACTTATATATCAGCCATTACACACTTTCATTAGCTGAAACTTCCAGATTACATTCAAAGTAACCTCACACTGTAACTTATTTCCTTAACACATTGTTCTTATGTGGTGGAGTTTCTTTATCTGGATTTAATAATTAATGCAGCCTGCTATATAATTTTTTGGGTTCATATGAAATATTCCTTCACCTATAAATTATGTTTTTAGGAATATGCAGCACTGTTGAATAAACTTTTTGCACAATAGTAAATCTATAGATGAAGATCTGCAAGACATTGCACAATGTACATGGAAGACGAGGCAAGTAAGTATACTAAAGTGCATGGCATGAGAATAGGATGTTTTTGTTTACTATTCTCTTAGGACCTGACATAAAGTAAGTTATGTGTAAAGAGAACCCTGTGAAGTCAGAGGCTTGAGGTTTCTATAACAGCTGCATCTTGCAAAGACAGGATGCATTTTAAATTTTTAATGAAACAATGGCCTCTATAGCAGTAGAAGCAGCCCAACTGAAAACTTCAAAGAAACATCCGGCATTGTGGAACATTCTCCTATACCCCTAGTCCCTTTTCTTGGATTACAGCCACGGACTTTAACAGGATCCAGTCATTTTATCATAAGCTGGAATGCACTAAATTTTCCCAATATACCTATGGTGGAAGCAGATTTAAACTGCACAGTTTATACTGCTTCGAGATCATGAATTTCATTTTTAAACACATTTGCAGTATTTTTCAATCCAGCTTATGGTACATTTACCAGGATAGGAATCCCACTTAAAATCAATGAATTCACTCCAGTAGGATGCAAAACTTAACTACTTTCGTAAGAGGAAAATTAATGGTATGAAGCACTACACTCTGCAGCTTATGATCATTCTCTTACTACTGGAGGGAATACAGTACACATATAGTTAAGATACACTTCAGAAAATATAATGAAAGTTTACACTTCAGTTTATCAAGTAACTAACAAATATTACAGTTCAACAATTTTTAGATGTTCTGAAAACCTTCAGCTGTTGCTATATAATGTATACTTCAGGTTTTTTTTAAAGCACTTTGTCAACTAGCCATTTTTAATCCACTGCCAAATGTGCAGCTGAGACATATCATTTTTTGTTTTGCTACTGTGAAGTAAAGTGTTGAAAGAAATCCAAAATAAAGGGGAAAAAAATTAAGCAAATCAAAGAAAAGCTACATGAAAAATTATATCTGGGGATGAGGAGGAAGTTCCAGACTTCTAAAAGTAATTATGTTTCTTCAGTCAATAAATTGTGATATTAATCATACCAAGTATAGCACGTTTCTAAAGGAATGAACAAAGGCCAAAGATGAATAAAGTTTCTGTGACATGTTACCTTTGGCGAGGGCAACTGGTCTGAGCAAAGCACTGTTTGTGAAAGGAAGCAGTTGGAATCCAAGGCTGGCCATTCTTTCTCAATGACAGCCTGGTTAAAAAAAAAGGCAGTGAAGTTAATAGTGGAAGGACAATATAAAGTCATTTTGATAACTTTAATAAAGTAGCATTTTAACTATGTTGCCTGAGTTTTCCAGTATTCCTGGATCATATATTAAAATTGTCACCCATCATACAGCCAAACAATATGAAGCAATAAGGAATAGTTTTGGATTAATGATATACTTTAAAACTTACTGTGAATTAATAGTAATACTAATGGAGATAATTTAGGTTCTAAATTATTTTTCATTCATGTTTAGCTTCAGACATTGCCAGATACTGGATTTAACTCAGAAAATTTTCTCCTGCATATTATAGGTGTTTGTATGCAAAATTGCACAGTGGAATTTTGTGAAACGGGATTCTTATGGAAGCACTATCTGGAGAATTAATTAATAAGTTAGTTTGTCTCAAGAATGTATACAGCTGCCAAACTTGAACACTGCAATTATGGAAGGCATAGAGTAACAAAGAGCAAAACAAAACAAGACGCAGTGTCTCAATTAACATTGAACAGATATTCCTAGGCAAATAGAGGCCTACTTTTCTACCTTCCTCTGAACAGAAACTCAAATCGTTGTGGCCCCATAGCCCAAAAAAAAAAGGCCAGGTTTTAATATTTTTTCCTGATGCAATTGTTACTTTTTGAAATTAAAATTTAGTTTCAAAATTTATAAATTGAAAATTACAGCCGTGAAATATCACAGTTATTGACTTTTTGAGACCATTTACATTAAAAGAATTCCAATTGTGCTCCCTGAAATACATATACCTTCTTCTTTTCTCCATTTTCTGTTAAAACCAAAGAAGTACCTAATAAGTTACAGTTCCATGTATTACCTTTGCTATACCTTTGAAATTGTAATCTCAAAAGAAGGCGCACTGGAGACAAGAAATATGTTTGTAATAATGTTTGTTTACAACAAAAAAGCTGAGGGAACTATTATCAAAGCATAGAAGCAAACACATCCAGTCAGGCAATGGTGGATTTACAACAGCCTCCCAAATCAGTCACTCAAATCGGAAACCCGTAAACCAGAATGTTTAGTGCACTCTGACAAAGTACAGCAAGACTTTAAAAAAATATTGAAAGTGGTGGTGCTGAAACAGCATAGTATAGTAACTTAAGTTTTTCCATCTGCCCAGGATTTCCACATAGATATTCACTGCATGGAAAGGGCTCCTGGCAATTTCAGAAAAGAATACATTTGCCCACAGTTTAGGTGAAAAGATCCTCTAGATAGGAATATTTTTTAGCCAGTAGCCTAATTAATAATAAAAGTATAAAAGATGCAGAACTAAATTAACACTATCACATTGCTGACATATCAGATGGTAGTGCTAGTGCTGATTGACTTAACAAATTAAGCAGATTTAGGTGTACTTGATATTGAATGGGCCATTATCAGAGAATTCTAGGACTCTTGACGGATCGGGAAGTTGAAAAATATTCTGGCAAGCTACTTTTTTTAAAAAAAAATTATTTTTATTTGAATTACATTTATATGCCGCCCTTCTCCGGAGACTCAGGGTGGCTTACAATGTTTGGGATACAACCCAATGTGCTCAGCAATAGCCTTCATTCCATTGTGTATGCCTGCTTATTACTAAGCGGCATTTTTACAAAGTCAGCTTATTGCCCACAACAATCTTGGGTCCTCAATTTACCTACCTCGAGAGGATGGAAGGCTGAGTCAACCCTGAGCCTGGTGGGATTCGAGCCTGCACTAATTGCAGGCAGCTGGAACTAAGTGCTAGCCGTTTAACAGCCTGCACCACCAAGGCTCTATTTTATTGCTAATCACATGAAAGGTCTGTAAAGTAATCAAAGGTCAGCCTCAGAGAATGTCATTTTGCTAATCTAGCTTGTTGGTTACTTCTAATGACAAGGTAACCCTTGAAAATTTATTCTGGGCACTCAGATGAACTATGATCACTCCGAGCCAAAGTCTTTTCCGTAAATTCACTCTCTTACCTGCAACTGAATTTGGGTCAGGTTTATAATGCTTTCTCTTGCTGGCAGAGAAGCTTCCATGTTTTTACTGTGTCAGAAATAAAGAATTTCCTCCCCCCCCTTAATTTTTTCTTAATTTCCTTTTTTTCCCTAATGAAGACAGCTAGAAGATCAAAATAATCACAACAACCATAATAAAACCCAACAACAACAACAACAACATTTCAACTTCTTGTTTGGTTTTATCAACTTTTAAGCTGCTTTCTTGGCACAGAAAATGCATCTCTGCTTTGCTTTATTTATTTAAAAGATTTACATGGCCGCCAATTTTACGCAACTCTGGGCAGTTTGTGACACTCATAAAACCAATATATGAAACAATAATTAAATCAATAAAACAATAAACCAAAACTGTGCACCATAATTGTCCCACTAGGCATGCCCCACAGCTGACTCAGATACCCTCCTTCAATGCCTTCTCCCCATATAATTCTGGCACCTCAGTAAAAAGCCGGGTCTTAATGGTCTTCCAAAAGGCTAGAAGAGTGGGATCCTATTAAATCAGTGGCAAATGGTATCCCACAAACTAGGGACATCCACGGAAAAGGCACACATTTGAACTCTTACTAGATGGTAAGATTTTAGCGAAAGAACATGGAGTATCCCTGTCCTTTTAGATCTAGGGGGATAAGTGGCTCTTTATAGGGAAAGGAGCTAATGCCATGGCATGTCAAGTTTTAATAGTGCTATCCAATGAATTGCACCTTGAATTGTACCCAGAAGAAAACTGGGAGCCAGTACAGGTCATGCAACAAACTTATAACATGAAGAAACCTATGGCCACCCAATACTGTGCACCACTGTGTACTGGACCACTTACAACTTGCAAGTGGCCTTCAAGTGTACCCCCCGTGCAAATTGCATTGTAAGAATCAATTCAGGAGGTGTCTAAGGCATGAGGGACCATAAGCAAGGCCTCCTGGTCCAGGATAAGGTGCAATTGGTGCCCACCATAAATCTGTGCAAAGGCCCCTCCTAGCCAAGGTTGCCATCTGCTCATCAAGAAGGATTGTGAGTCTCGGAGGAAATGTAAATTGCATACTAGCTCAGTCCGGGAAAGTGCAACCTGCTCCAGAATCAACGATGACAAATCACCAGACTTTTAGGGGACCAAAAATCTAATGTCATAATATATTGTTATATCTATATGAGGATAGCTCATATGCATAAACAGCTCTGACCTTATATTATATACATACTTTGCTTTTTTAAATCCTTCCACCACACTGAAATAACTGGAAAGTGGTGTTCCTTGACAAATTAGATACCATTAAGTAATAAAGAAGATCAGAAATATGAATGAACAAGGAAAATTCTTATTGGAAGGTAAGAAATTTTCTGATTCTGTACATGTGAATTTGCTTCATTAAATATATATAAAAAAATTCTTACTCTTTTCTTTAATGAAGATGGTATTGATAGCATGTTACAATTTTATTATCACAATAGTTAAAGCGCAATAATGATAGTAGGTATGAATTTGGATGTATAAAGCCTTTTTAAAAACAAAGTATAATTTTTTTCTGCTCAATCTTGTCCAATTTTTGGAGACTGCCTAGACAAGTCCTACAATTTTCTTGGCAAGATTTTTCAGAATCTAGAGCTGAGAGAAAGTGATTGGACCAAGGTCATCTAGTCCAAGGTGGGACTAGGGCTAGACACCCAGGTTCTAGCCTGAAGCCTTAGTCACTATATCAAACTGGCTCTGATGAAAGTTAATGCTGACACATAATTAACACATTCTTTAAGGTAGAGTTCTCTCAATATTTAAATGATTTTTTACAGTAGTTAAAATTAGTTAATCAGTTATTAAGGAGGCACAGCTACACACCACCACCTGACTAACATTGGCTGATCTTAGAAATCTAAGCAGGGTTGGTTGTGATCAGTATACAGATAAAAGACTATTAGGAAACCCCAAAACAAACCCTAAATGGATATACTCATGAAGTTATCAACAGGCAAGATGACTCAAAAGAGACCTTATTTTTACATAATAGGATGACTTTCAAAAAAGCAGTGTCTAAATATAGGGCATCCTAAAACTCTTAGTGTTTGGGATACTAAGAGTTTTGGGACTCACAGAGAGAGCAGTTTGAAGAAATAAATACTTCAGTATCTAAAATTTAAGTATTATAACATGGCTCTATATAACTTTCACAAAAATGAAATAAACAATACTATTATAAATTTTGGAATATTCCTAATTAGAGCAATCCAGCTAAAGAATACACTTTATTCCAAACAGTCTAATTTTTTAATATTTTAAAATGCATTGATTACATAATTATAAAATAAAATTATTGATACTGACACTGTAAAATTTGTGTTCCAAAGACAATTTTTTTTTGAATGAGCCTATTTATGAAAAAAACTAAGGTAAATTATACTATGTTAGGAGTAACAATATTAGTTTGGTAGATGTAGTTTAGAGAAAAGAAATAAAATGAATAATGTTTTAATGACCATATATGAAACATAGAAATATATGAAATGTAATTTCTCTAGCTATTTAAACAGCATGACTTAAATATGTTTTTGCACTTGAAACACTTTACTAACTAAAGAACTTTTAATCAAAAGTTGTATCCCATTACCTACTTACTTCATTAAAGACAAATTCGTCCACATTAATTTCTTTATAGTCATCCTCAAATTCATCAGTTTTAACAGCTGCCAAAGCACTGGCTAGTTTCTTTCTCAAACGGAACCCTTTCCAAAGTGCCTAAACAAAAATGTAAAGCATGCTATATGAGGCCATAGATCAAGTACACATCCAGATTCTCTATGTTATCCCATTAGAAAGATAAAACATTTTAGACTCTTTTTTTCTACCTAGCAATAGCTCAATGATCTGTTTTTTGAACTTTATGTGACATTTAAAACTAGGAGACAAATTAAATATCAGCATATGCCTAGAGCTGAGAACACTCTGGAGGTTTGACTCAAGCAAGCAGAATAGAATCCTAAACTCCTTTAACTACAAACCAAGGTCAACTAATTAATTATGACAATTCCTTCAGGACCTACTACGAGTGTAGAAAAATGTGTGTATGTGTATGTATGTATATGTGTGTGTGTGTGTATGCGTGTGTATGAACGTATGTATGTATGTGTATAGGTATAGGTATATTCATTCCACTGAAAAATAAAATACAACAAAGCCAATGTGGAGATACCGACTTACACTAAACATCCCATAAATGCATTAATTTTATTACTTTTTTATTTATTTAAATAATTCTGCTGCTAGTACACTTTTCAAATAAACTTCCCAATAAATTTTTTTAAAACTTCCAATGCATTTAAACATTTCTGCAAATACTTATTTTTAATAACTCCTCCACAGATATATACACACCATCTAATCATTTGTTTCTAACATAAAGCTCTTAGGGGCTCCATTTGAGAATATTTCAAGCCCAATATATTAGGAAATTAAATTAAAAATGAAACACTGAATTCGTAATTCTACTGTTCTTGTCACTGACAGAACTGCTTTGCCAGTTAGAACTTCTCCTTAATAACCAATAAAATAACCAATGAAAAACCCATATGTAATAATCGATTTATATTTGTATGTATAGAAGATGATTTGTTGTTGTTAGTTGTGTAGTCGTGTCTGACCCATCATGACCCCATGGACAACATTCCTCCAGGCCTTCCTGTCCTCTACCATCCCCCGGAGTCCATTTAAGATCATACCGACTGCTTCAGTGACTCCATCCAGCCACCTCCTTCTCTGCCGTCCCCTTCTTCTTCTTTTGCCCTCAACCATTCCCAGAATCAGGCTCTTCTCCAGTGAGTCCTTCCTTCTCATTAGGTGGCCAAAGTATTTCAATTTCATCTTCAGGATCTGACCCTCTAAAGAGCAGTCAGGGTTGATCTCTAGGACTGACCAGTTTGATCACCTTGCAGTCCAAGGGACTCGCAGGAGTCTTTTCCAGCACCATAGTTCTAGGGCCTAAATTCTTTGGCGCTCAGCCTTTCTTATGGTCCAACTTTCACAGCCATACATTGCAACTGGGAAAACCATAGCCTTGACTATATGCACTTTGGTTGGCAGGGTGATGTCTCTGCCTTTTAGTATGCTGTCTAGATTTGCCATAGCTTTCCGCCCCAGGAGCAAGCATCTTTTAATTTCTTGGCTATAATCCCCATCTGTGGTGATCTTGGAGCCCAGGAAAATAAAATCTGTCACAACCTCTATTTCTTCCCCATCTATTTGCCAGGAATTGAGAAGGCCGGATGCCATGATCTTAGTTTTCTTAATGTTGAGTTTCAAGCCAACTTTTGCACTTTCTTCCTTCACCCGCATCAAAAGAATTTTTAGTTCCCCTTCACTTTCTGTCATTAGAGTGGTATCATCTGCATATCTGAGGTTTGTTGATATTTCTCTCTGCAATCTTAATTCCAACTTGTGATTCATCTAGCCCCGCCTTCCTCACGATGTCCTCTGGAGATAAGTTAAAGCTACGGTATACAGCCTTGCTGAACTCCTTTCTCAATTTTGAACCAATCAGTGACCCCGTGTCCAGTTCTTGACCCGCATATATATTCATAGTCAATGAAGCAGAAGTTTTCTGGAACTCCCTGGCTTTCTCCATGACCCAGTGTATGTTGACAATTTGATCTCTAGTTCCTCTGCCTCTTCAAAATCCTGCTTGTACTTCTGGTAGTTCTTGATCCATATAGCCTAGCTTGTCGGATTTTGAGCATAACTTTGCTAGCATGTGAAATGAGTGCAATGGTGCATGAGTTTGAACGTTCTTTGGCATTGCCCTCTTTGGCATTTAATATAAACTGACCTTTTCCAATCCTGTGGCCACAAATTTGCTGGCATATTGAGTGTAGCACTTTTACTGCATCATCTTTTAAGATTTTGAATAGCTCAGTTGGAATACTGTCACCTCTACTAGCTTTGTTGTTGCTCAGACTTCCTAAGGCCCATTTGACTTCACATTCCAGGATGTCTGGCTCGAGGTCAGTGACCACCCCATCGTGGTTATCAGGGATGTTAAGCTCATTCATATATAGTTCTTCTGTGTAATTTTGCCACCACTTCTTAATCTCTTCTGCCTCTGTTAGGTCACTGCCATTTTGGTCCTTTATCATGCTCATCTTTGCATGAAATGTTCCCTTCATATCTCCAATTTTCTTGAAGAGATCTCTGGTCCTCCCTATTCTACTGTTTTCTTCTATTTCTTTGCACTGTTCATTTAAGAAGGCATTCTTATCTCTTCTAGCTATTCTCTGGAATTCGGCATTCAATTGGGTGTATCTTTTTCTTTCTCCCTTGCCTTTTGCTTCCCTTCTTTCCTCAGCTATTTGTAAAGCTTCCTCAGACAGCACATTTTTTTTCTTTGGGATGGTTTTAATTGCTACCTCTTGTACAATGTTGCGAACCTCCATCCACAGTTCTTCAGGCACTCTGTCTATCAGATCTAATTCCTTAAATCTATTTGTCACCTCTACTATATATTCATCAGGGATATGATTTACTTCATACTGGAGTGGCCTAGTGTTTTTCCTATTTTCTTCAATTTAAGCCTAAATTTTGCAATGAGAAGCTCATGATCTGAGCCACAGTCAGCTCCTGGTCTTGTTTTTACGGACTGTATAGAGCTTCTCCATCTTTGGCTGCAGAGCATAGTCAATCTGATTTCTGTGTTGACCGTCTGGTGATGTCCATGTGTAGAGTCGTCTCTTGGGTTGTTGGAAAAGAGTGTTTGCTATGACCATCATATTCTCTTGACAAAATTCTACCAGCCTGTGCCCTGCTTCATTTTGTACTCCAAGGCCAAACTTGCCTGTTATTCCAGTTATCTTTTGGCTTCCTACTTTAGGATTCCAATCCCCCATGATGATAAGGACATCATTTTTTTGGTGTTAATTCTAGAAAATGTTGCAGGGCTTCATAGAACCGGTCAACTTCATCCTCTTCAGCACCAGTGGTTGGGGCATAGACTTGGACTACTGTGATGTTTAATGGTTTGCCTTGGATTCAAATTGAGATCATTCTGTCATTTTGGGGATTGTATCTCAATACTGCTTTTCCTACTCTTTTACTGATTATGAAGGCTACTCCATTTCTTCTGAGGGATTCTTGCCCACAGTAGTATACCTGACGGTCATCTGAATTAAATTCACCCATTCCTGTCCATTTTAGTTTACTGATTCCTAAGATGTCAATGTTCAGTCTTGTCATCTCTTGTTTGACCATGTCCAGCTTGTCTTGATTCATGGATCTTACATTCCAGGTTTCTATGGAGTATAGATCTTTACAGCATTGGACTTTCCTTTCACCACCAGATACTATACATCCACAGCTGAGCGTCCTTTCAGCTTTGACCCAGTCGCTTCATTCTTTCTGGCACTACTAATACTAGTCCTCTGCTCTTCCCCAGTAGCATATCCGACCTGAGTTCCACCTTCTGGACCATCTTCCAGTATCATATCTTTTTTGTCTTTTGGTACTGTCCAGGAGGTTTTCATGGCAAATATACTGGAGTGGGTTGCCATTTAAGATAATTTGCAGTCTGTTGCAACAATGATAAAATAAAAGTTTGTACACTTTAAAGATTAACATTAGCAAAATGACTCAAGATTCTGGTTTGTACATATCTCTGTGGGTGACATATCTCTTATGTTCTAGTAAGCCATCAGGAATCACTCAAGAGACACTTGAGTTATACAAGCCAATTACTTGTATTACTGAAAGACCACAGGAGGACTTTCCAGAATGACTTACTATAAATGCAACTTTATATTTCAGTTTGCATAAATTCAATAGCTAATTACTATTTCTTTGAATCCATTTAGCTATCTGAGATCTCAAAACGGAGGTGGGAGGGCACGTGTTACCAACCTTAGTTCACTAACCTGAAGTATAGTAGCAGCTTTATGCCTATCCAAAAAATGATTATTCTTTTTTTCACAGCTGACAATCTTTCTTCTGAGGCAGTAACTCCGCCAAGCAGACTGGATTACAGTTGCTGCCAGATGTAGCCTTGTATAAAAAATGATCTCTTTACGAACTCTATAACCTCGCCAACATGATTGGATAATTATGGCTGCTGAGCTATAAATAAAAGAAAAAAACATTACTTTAAAAATATAGACTGTGCCAATAATTGTACTGTATATTGCTGGTTTTATTAAACATGGGATACTATTTGTGGATCAAATAAAAAAGATTAGATCTAAGAAATATTTATTTATTTTTATTTTATTTATTTTATTTGGACTTGTATGCCGCCCCCTCTCCCGAAGGACTCATGCTCACAACTAAAATACAAACAATAAATAATTTAAAAAAGAATTAAACCAACAAGCCCAACATCTAAAACTCACTTAAAATTTAACCCCCACCCCCAGAGGTCAGTCCAGCCCAGCCTGCTCAAACAGCCAAGTTTTCAGATCGTGGTGGAAAGAGCGGAGATCAGGAGCCAAACGGAGCTCCAACAGTAGTTGGTTCCACAAGGCGGGAGCCGCTACAGAGTAGGCCCTCCCCCAGGGCATCGCCAGCCAACACTGTCTTACAGACGGCACCCCGAGGAGTCCCCGTCTGTGTGCACACAGGGCGATCAGCGTTCGATGTCGGCAGGAGACGCTCCTGCAGATACCCCAGACCCAAGCCATGTAGGACTTTGAATGTTAATATAAACATGCCTTTACTGGAAATCAAGGACAAGTTGAGCACTGGCAAAAAGCTCAATTTAGTCCTTTTCCCTATGTATACTGTGTTGTGAAAAAAATCTTCCTTATCATGAGAGAAGAAGGAAGCTTTAATATTAGATAATTAGATAATTAATTCATGCATAATTGAAGAAAGAAGTAGGGAGGATGAAGCAGGCTGATGAGACTATTTTCCAGGCATTTTACAATAATGCTATTTTGCTTAATGCCAAATAACTGTTGGTGCTGACATTGGAGGTTGATGCATGTTACACATGCAAAATAGTTGTTAATTAGAAATAAATTGGTATTGCGAATTTTAAATCCATACATGTTAAATGCTTTCTAAGGAGATAACTTTTTCCATATATAAGAATCTTATTGATGCCAAGAGTGATTTTGGCAGTTCCTGACAGGATCATCCTTGCTGGGAAGGTTGGAAGGGGAATCCAAAACAGAATGAGGAAAGAATATATATTATCTTCATGTCTGTTAAATTTATTTAATAGCGAACATGATATGTCAGAATTGGAAGACAGGACACTTAGAATCAGAATTCAAATCAGAATGAGAATTATTAGTAATAATTTGATTCTCTCATTAGACTTGGAATTGGTAGTTACAGTGTCAATAATTTTACATAACACAATTTTTATATGAAAGTAATGACTACATTATAAAGTAAAAATGAAAAATATGGTCTGTAAATATTAAAACTAAGGCAAATAGTAGGCTTAATAATCTTACAGCTTACATTCCAAAGTAATGAAGGTTAGTTTTGCATTACTGGGTTCAAGAACAAATACAAATGGAAGCATATTAGCGAAGTAATCAGGGAAACAAATACATGGAGAAGAACAGATAATTTCTATGAAAACAAGAATCAGTGTATTCAAAGCACTGATTTTTTCCCCAGTGGAAATGTCCATCTGTGAAAGAATCAGAAAGACAGATGACTCTGAATTATGGATATGGAGATGGTTGCTATGGATACTATGAACTGCAAGAAGAATTAATCAGTTGATCCTGAAAGACCAACTGCTCTCTTGAGGCAACAAGGAGAAATTCATTTGATGTAAATGAATGACAAGGCTAGAAATACTATTCTAGTAGAAAAAAAAGTGAAGATAACAAATAAGATGGATGGGTGGAATGAAGAAAACATTGTAATATCTGTGGAAGAATGACAGATTATTGTTTGGGATAGATTCAAATGGTAGCCTTTACACAGGCAGCCTCCAGGAATCAACCTGGTTGATGGGACATTTTTTTGCAGCTTGTTTAGTCATAGAAATCCAGAAAAAAATTAACGCATAGGATGATTTGTTTTTAATACTAGTATCAGAAAAAAGTATATTTTTCTCACTACTGGCCTGAAGCTCATCTCTGTTCCTAATGCAGAAGCTGAGTGTATACTTTTGCATCACTCAGTAAATAGCGTTTGTAATAGCCCGCTGCCTAAATATCAGTACAAATGTGCATAGAATGAAGCTGAAAAATCCCCAAAAGGCCAATCTTTACATTTCACAGTTTACAGCAGCATAAAATGCAACACAGTATTCAAATGCAACTCAGGAACTCTGATCTGATCATTTTTCTCTGTGCCTTCAAGTCAACGTTAACTAGATCCTGCAGTTTACATGACAACATTTTTTGGAAATGGTTTCCTCTTGCCATCCCCCTAGGGATGAGAGAAATGACACAAACTCACCTAGCTGGCTTTGCATCTAAGATGGGACTAAAACTTATGCTTTCTAGACTGATATCTTAATCAGTACATCAAAGGTTTTCTTTGTTCAGCAGTAAACTATAAGGCAAGTGAAAGCAGTTCATAAGGTTTAAAGGTTAGGACATCTCTGACAGCAGATTTGTGCCCTATCCATCCCAGATGAGTTGAGTGGCCAACTAGAAAATATTTTCGAGAGTTCCTGTTAAGAATGTACCAGAATATTTTGCATGTTGCCTATAAAGTAGAATCCAGGGGTGATCTATATGCTTAGACCAGGAGACAGCAAAATACCTGCTTTTCACTGATCAGGAGGATTTGTTTGATCTGAATTAAGTAACAGTTTGTCTCCTTTATGGCTGATAACAGATTGCATTTTAAGATTTAAACATCTTCCCTGATTTTTAGCCCTGCAGTGTTTTAGCTATTGGCGGAATAGGTTTATGTACTAGAAACAAAATGTAGACTAGTATATATTTTTCTTAAAATTATTTTCTGTTCTATTTTGGTAGAGCTGCTTCGTATGCAATGTTCACTCATAAGAACTAAAAGAAAGCTTTAGATGTTATCACCATCAGATTAGTTTTTAATGTGCAGCCAGCTTCAAATATTTAATTATGGAAACAAACCTTACATTCCAGGAGCACTTGTGCAATACTGAATTCAAGTATGAAAAAGTTACATTATCTGATTGGAAGTCATGCCTGAAACATGCCTGAACAACTAAGTAAGTAAGCTCCAAATCTTGGCTAAGTGTATTCATTTCTTCCTATCCTCATTTGAAAAAATGTATTCATCTACAGAATGTTCAATTAAAATGAATAAATAAATAGGTGAAAGATTATTGGTGCTGTTTCATGCATGCTGTCTCCCATTAAAACCTTGGCCTTTCTATATGAGTGAGAAAAAAACATTTGAAAATTTCAGAATGTTGCTGTTAATCAGTATAGATAATACTGACGTAAGGGGACCTAAATTCAGATTTAACATAAAGCAACTTGCATACATCAGCAATAATAAATTGGACTCTTTTCTTAATAAATCTTGAGAAATTGTCACATAATTTAAAAGATGTTGCCAAAATATATCCAAAACATTTTATAATTGCTATACAATTTTTCTGTCATGAACTGCCACACAGAGCAAGAAAACATACACCAATATATTTATAATAGTTTTTCCACAGCTATCAGATTATAGATTGTAGCCTTGCTAGCCCATCCCACAGTATCCTGAAAATGTCCAAATTAATACCCATGAATTATCTTTGTCAGAAATGTTATTTCACCAATCAACTAGCTTAATTTCTGTAGTTTTATATCACCAGCAACCTTAGGAAGATAGTGGATACAGTGAAAATACACAGCTCACCGTTATGGTATAGGTGTTACCAGGAACGTAACAAAGAGGGCATTCATAGAGACAAGGAGGGCTCTTCAGGTTGTGGAGCAGAAGAGTGACTAATAGCAGCATGCAACAGTACTCATATTATGATACTTAAATCTCTCAAAAAGTGCTTAATGAAAATTGGTAAGATTCATGGTATCAGCACAAATTCACCATAGATAGCTTACCTAAGAAGGATATTTATATATTTGTAAAAATGTTTTAAATAAAATACCAAATAAACAAGAGGCAATATACTACAGAGAAATACTGAGAAACAGAGAATGAAGAGAAAATACTGAGAAAAACTTTTGTTTTTCTTGTCCCACTATTGGTAAAGCAGAATTCTTGAAATGATTTAATACAAATAAGTTTCATAACATTCTTGTAGCCAACAGCATAGACAGTCCTTTAAAATTGATAAATTCATTATCTGGCAGTTATATGAAAATAGGTCACTGAATCAATTATAAAACTACTGCCCTATAATACAGTATATTTTGGAGGTTGGAATTTGTTGTGTGGATAAAATTCCTGAATATTGCTCAGTTTCATTAATTATATTTGTTTCATATTTCACTTCTTTAGAAAATGTCTCAACAATTCAAAATAATCTTTCAGTCATTTATAAAATTAATTTCATTCAGATGTCAAATTTATAAGAACCTAGGGCAAAATGAATTAGAAAGCAGTTGATTAGAGATTATTCTGTTTGTTAGAATACTTTGGGACAGAAGAAAGTAGTACTGAGATAGAAGAAAGATTTCTCTATCTTTCCTTCTGAAAGAGAGAGAAATATGATCTTAAAAACTTTTGAGGTTTCTGCGTATGCATCTAATAAACTTCTCTTCCATTGGGGGCACCAAAAAAGCTAAGTGGTTATGTTAGGAATAGCCTTTGGAACAGTCCTGTACATCAGTGTTTCTCAACACTGGAAAGTTTAAGACAAGTGGAGTTCAATTCCCAGAATTCCCCAGCCTGCTATACTTCAAGAGATTCAGCTTCCTAAATGTTTCAAGGACAGGTGATTTGTTTATGCTAATGAGCTTTATGAAAGGATGATTTGCAATGCACTGCATAGCCTAATGTTTATAGATATATTCTTAGTACAATTAGTGTAATTATGTTTATACAGATCAGAGAAAGAGTAGAAATAGAAAGTAACATGGTAGTTGCTTTTTTCTTGCTGATGGTGTGCTACTCAAATGTTTCTATTATTACTGATGTGCTGTCAAAGTAGGTGTATAGTATATGCACTAAGTGATGACATTGTCTGCTTTAAGATTACACAGATATACAGTTATATTTCCATAAAAAAAGGTTGACCCTTTGATCTTACTTTTGTGAATTGTCAAAATGTTGAAGGTAATTTCCTCTTTCAATGGTTGTAATTTGCCTGTTGAATTTGTTTCTCTTAGGACTGATTAATGCATTGCTTTCCTCACTGTCATTTGTTGAATACTGAGTATTCTTTTGTCTATATACATGATTTTCATCTGTTTCTGGAACTGTCATGAAGGAGTTAATAGACTCAACGTGAGTATGGCCAGAAGTAATCCATCTTTCAGGCGTATTCAACGAGTCCTGCTTATTTTCTTTTACACCCGAGGTAAAGAAGTTATTTTTCTCTATGAAGTCTTGAGTTAAATGATCTGCCTGTTTTTTTGGTTCTTCTGTCTTTGTAATGTTTAGAACTCCGTATTCATGTGCATAACGATGTTCAATACTAAGCTTCATCAGTTTTTCAAAATACCAACACTGGAGCTGTACAGAGTCTTCGGTAAATTTATCTCTGGAAAAGAAATAGTTAAAACATATCTATTATTATTTATTTCAGGGATCCTGTTCTCCCAAAATGGTTTGTAAGATTAATAACATGAAAATGCATTACATGTATATTAGCTAACAGTTTTTCTAAATATAACTTAAAATAATAATAATAAAAAATCAACCTATCTTAAAATACAACCCTGGTGAAATATATACTGTATCACCCTAGAGAGCTTTAATGAATAAATTTTATAGCTTGGACAAGCCAGATTAGTTGCTGTTTTTAGTAGGCCAGCAAGTAAGGCTTTGACAATATCTAGAAAAGAACTTGCTTTTCTGATCAATCTTCTGAAAGTGGGATTGTAACTCTTCATTGAAAACTCTGCCAACTTTGAGGCATCTATCACAACACTTACAGAAAAAAAAGCATTGAGATGCTACAATGCTGCTGTCTGACATTCTTTTTCTTATACCCTTCCTAGGTGTCACTGATTTCCAGTCAAGATGAACGTGATCTGATATAAAATTTAGCAGTAAATATTATTTGATTTTTAATTAGAACATTAAATATATTATATAATATTTAAATGTTATATATTTATTTTTATGAGAATTAGATAATTATTTTATTTCAAACAAATCAACATATCTTCATTTAACAGGAAAGCACGAATATTTTAAATACTATCTACTATATTATGTTCTCCAACTTAAGAGGGGACAAATGATTGTCTTCTGAGTAGAATACTTTGCAGAAAAGAAAATTTGGTTGAGAGAGACACACACATAGGGAGCATATGTGTGTTATATCACTACCAAGAATAAAAGCCATGACAAATAAACAATACAGTAATATTATGTAATTCTATATAACTGGGTGCATCTGCTAATATTCTTATTGCTCCTTCTTTCTTGTAAAAAGCCTTTAAACTTCATAAAGAGTTTTAATGTTTATATTTCTTCAGTTTCAATTCCTTTTATAAGCTTTTTATGTCATTTTCACCTGTTTAAACTGTGACTTTTTAAAAGGGTTTCAGCTTCCATTAGGGTCTTTTATTTCCAATCCTCTGTACAAAGCCTGTTGAAAGCCAAAACAGTGGAACAGAAGTACATTTTTGCATAGCTGATTTCAAGTAGGTGTCGGAAGATTAACTGACAGACCTTTATTAGATCTGAATAATTTTAAAAAGCATATAATTTTTAAACAAGAGCAAGCACACTTTATGTGAAATCAGGATGGAACATCCCAATTTAGCTATATACCTCTGTGTTAAAAAGATTTAGTAAACATGGCTATGACTATATGTGGCAGCTTACTTACTTCAGGTTATAGCTACAGGGTCTCATTTATTTATGAAATGTCAAACAGCCAAAATGTTTGTGGGGTTTCATATTGTACTTTAGGAATATAATATCAAGGCTACAATCTTATGGACTCTTTTTAGGGGAAAAAATCCCATTGTGCCCTATGGAAGGCAATTATTAATACTCTTGTAGCATAATCAGCAAGATGTTTATACTGGATTTGACATTTTTATCCACCTATTGAATTTTTTCCAAAGACCTAGGATAGGCAGATGTTGTTGTTTGATGATGTTAAAAATTCTGTCACAGCTGTTTCAGGTAATGCTCCTTTTGCAATTGACTGATGGTGATTTTGTCAATGCCGATGGTGTTCAGGACTGCTCCAGATATTTTGGGATTGTATCAAAGGCATTTATTACTAATGGTATTATCATTGCTTTCTTTTGCCATAGTCATTCTACTTATATTTGCAGGTCTTTGTATTTTGTGATTTTCTCCAGGTACAAAACATCCACCAACTTGTCTTTCTTATCAATAATAGTTAAGTCTCGGATATTATCTGGCGGGTGCTTGTCTGTGAATTCTAAAATCTAGATTATGATTGTTATGGTTCATTGCACAGTCAGCCAGGTGATTAAACTGGATTGGGCACTTTATTCACCAATCAAGTCCTTTCTAAAGACCTGGGGTAGGTGGATATTGTTATATATATATCCTGCCTTTTATATACTATATACTATAGAAGTCAAGGCAGTGAGCACATTTAAATATACACACCCATATTTTGCCGTTTATTTTATTTAGGATCGCAGCCTTAATCTTTGTTAAATTATTTAAGAGCAAATTTGAGTACATTTTTGAAAAAAATATACAAGCAATAATGTTGGTCACATTTTTGGTTAAGTGCTTCTTCTAATTTCCAAATACAATACATTTACAACAATGATTTGTAATTAACACATATATTCTACTATAAAACTCAGGTTATTTAAAAAAGAAAACTTAAGCAGTTCTTGTATGACATATCACAAATATGATTTCAAGAAAAATACTAAAATAAATTTAAACATAGGTAGCTTATTACCGAACTGCCACATAAAACAACACCTCCTTTATTGAAATTCAAATCTACTACCATCAGTCCTTCAAGATAGAGCAGATTAGGAAACCAATGCCAAGTAAGTCAATACTATTTTCATTGTAAGCTTTAGTAACGGAATAAGCTTCTCTTCCCCACTCCATTTATCTTTTTGTGAGCTAAGGTTTGTGAAATAAGTCTGAGATATTTATTCACAGCACAGTCTCTGATTCTTGCAAGACTCATCTGCAGGGCTTCGAAAAACCTTTTTACAGATGCTCAAATGCTCTGTCCACATGTATAGGCAAAATTGCCATGTGGATTCACAACAAACAGATGTGTGAAAAAGTCCTGCATGCTTTCAGTTTTAAGCTGTATTTACATGTTTAATCAACTTTTCACTCATAGAAACCACGCAAAACTAGTACTTCAATGAAAATTTATGTAGTCGGATTGTGATGCATAATTTTATTATTAATTATTAATATAACCAAAGTCTTTTAAGGTTTTGAGTGAGTTTATGTGCTAAAACAAACACAACTTGAATTTTCGAGAATGTTAGGATTGAAAGTAGCTAAACAGCAGTGAGCTTTGGCAGACCAATCAAAATGCTCAGAGGCTAAATCTATGAGCCAATCAATGTTGTCATACTCTCTGACTATAAATAGGCATGAAAAGCATCAAGAAATTTAATTTAGCTCTGGCTGTGGGCAAAGATGAAGGCCTTTGCTTTCACAGGTACTGAGCAGTGGCATCACATCATTGTGCTTCATGAAGAGGGTTACTCCTGTACAGAAATAGCCAAGAGAGTGAAATGCCATCGCACCACAGTGAGCAGAGTGGTTGAAAAATACCAAATAACTGGTTCAGTTGATGACAGGCTCTGTTCTGGAAGACCAAGAAAGTCAACAAAACGGCATGATCAGGCTCTGCAATGCATTTCAATGGCTGACAGGAAGCTCACCTCAGATTAAAAGAATTTGGGGTGAAACAGGTGATGTAAAAGTGTGCACAAGCACAGTGCGTCGCAGACTGCTTGCAAGAGGGCTCAAAGGCTGCAGGGCTCGGTAAACCTAAATGCTCACTGCTCAGGGCCACTAAGTGGACCAACAAACAGTGGGCCAAGGTCCTTCAGTGAAGAGCAATTTCACTTGACTGGGAATCAGTAAAATGTTGTCAGAAGATTTCCAGCTGAAGAATTTCCACCAATCCTGAATCTATCAAGCATCCATTGCAATGATCTGGGGCTGTATGCTTTCTGGTAATACCAATCATGCAAGGAATCATGAATTCCAAGCAGTATGTTGAAGTCCTGGAAAAGACTATGCTTCCTTCAGCTCAGCAACTTGTAGGGAAGGACTTTTACTTCCAGTATAACAAGGCTCCTTGTCATCGAGCCAAGTCCATCCAGCAGTGGATGAAGAAGCATGGTGTTCGACTCCTGGATTGGCCAGCTCAGACCCCGGATTTGAACCCAGTTGAGAGCAAGAAGCATCCGAAGACCAAGCAGGAGCTGATTGAATCCATTATTGCAGCCTGGCACCACATTGTCACCAAAGATCATGTGCAAAGGCTTATACAGTCTATGCCGAAGTGATGCCACCTGGTGATAAGCAATAAAGACTGGCCAATTTCATATTAGTAACCATGTTTGGTTACCTAAATGGTCCTTTTCAGGGCCACAAACAATAAAAATGTTAACAAAACACTAGGATTGGCCTTAGTAATTGCAACACATATGCCACTGGGTACGCATCAGTTAAACTGTTTTCACAGTCATTGTAAGCATGCAAGAAAATTCACAATCCCCATCAAAACAGCACCAAATTGCAAAAAGCTTATGCTTTTCACTTAAAAACCACTTGTATTTATTTAAATATTTCGATTTTGATTTCAATTTATTCGATTTATATGCCGCCCTATCTCCTGAGGGACTCAGGGAGGCTTACAATCAAAATAGGATTTATACAATCAGACGAACAAATTTGTGAAATAAGTCTGAGATACTTATTCATATTACATTCTTATATAATAATATATATATAAATAATATATAAATTATTATTTATATATAATATAATTTCTATATTATATATATAATATAAATAATATATATTATTATATATTATATATATTTATATATATATATAAATTATATATATAAATATATAAATAATATATATAAATATAATAATATTTACACAGCAGTTAGCATAAAATATCATAAAATCAATGGCCAATCCAAAAAATGTCATAAACCGAAAACCGTAAACTGTAAAGCGTGCAGGACTTTTTCACACAGCTGTACATTTGCCCAAGTGCGCTCTATATAGACACAGTACAGTTGCACTTATATAATTGAACACATAGATATTTTATACGTATAATATGCAACATATAGTAGTTGCACATATTTCAATATTTTTGAAATGTAATATAATATAATCCTATTTTGCATCATTTCATGTATTACTTTTGTCCTATACACATATTTTTCACTAATTAAACTCCTTAAGAAGGGTTACTAGATTCAAAAAGTCCTGATGACTACCAGATATTAGTATTATAACTCATCTATTTTCTAATATCTAGGAGTCTTCTGGATTTTGCAGTTCAGATTGCACAAGCCTTCATTAGGATTCTTTAATTCAGTATCCATGTAATTAATTCTAATCGATTAGTGAACATAAAACAGTAGAAATGAAGAAAGATTACTGAATTTCATGTAAGCTTGTGATGGTTATTTCCATCTGATCAGATTTCTAAAAGATGTCAGAAGCCGTTAATAGACTTTCATCACTTTTCTACCATATTGTTATTCCAATGTATATATTGTTCAATCAATAATAAGCATCAAAGAACAAAAACCTTGAAAATTAAGCTCTTGAAAGTAATTGTAAATACTTACAATCTAGTTGTAGCTTTTTTGTGGAGTGATACAATTTCTTGAATCTGGGCTTGACAAAATGCTGCAAATGCTTCTGACTTCGAGACTTTTTCATAAACCTTTTCTACATCACAACTTATATTTTCATCATTAAGTATTTTCAAAGTGGGCAAATTTTTGAGTAAGCAGCATCTTTAAAATGACATAGAAACCACAACTTTAGCACAAGTTAGCTTTAGGAAGCATGTTACATAGAAAATCGATTACTACAACCTCAAAACAGAAAGGCAGCAATGTCTTAACCAAACAGAATTTGGCATTTCAAGAAGAGAAGCACAATGGGGTTAAATACTGCTGAGAATGCTTGCTTCTCCAGCTGAAACTGGCACCTTGATGTTGGAGCTAGTCTAATTATTAAATAAACCCTTGTTTATTTATGAGATTTTTGTATATCAGGTAACTGAAGGGATGTCACACAGAAGAAAGATACAATATGTTCTCTATCTTCTCAGATTGCAGGAAATGGGATAATGTCTAAAGTTAAAGGAAAACAGTTGAAGATTTTCCTCATAGCAAAAACAGTTTAATAATGGAATCAATTAACTAAGGAGATGGTGGACTCCCCTTCAAGGATATGTTCAAACAGATGTTAATTAGACATTTGTTGAGGATATTTTACATAGGGTTCCTACAGATGATACAAAGTAAGTTGCATTTGATGATCTATAGAACTATTTCCAATGATGATTCTGTAAGGATTAAGTAAAAACAAGCTGCCTCACAGCATCAATAGCAGAACACCATCCAGAAAAAGGAAATGGAAAAAAGTGCTGTTCAGGATGGAAAGGACTTACAGATTATGGAATATTTTCTTGAGCTAAACCCTTTTTACCTCCAGATTAGCTTGAATAGACTCTTATGTCTAAATTTTGTCTAAATTTAGACAAATCTGGCCAAGAATTCCAGATACTTGAATAGAAAAATAAGCACATATTTAAGCCCCACAAAGTTAACATGATGGATTCAAATTTTGGCTGATTCGTATACCGTGTTTCAATATATATCATTAGAATCATAATTCCAATTTATATCAGAACAAAAATTAAATCTAAAATCTGCATTTCCTTTTCACAAGTGCATACATGTCAGATGGTAATGTTAAATGAATAACTGTGAATATGGTGTCTGGAGATATTGGAGACAACGTTGAATAATGAGATATTCAAAAGGTGCCATATCAAGTTGATTTATGTTGGAAACTATGGTTTCTTAGAGCCATGGGATCTTAGATCTAGTTTTTCCAGCTGGGTTTTTGCTAGTGAGGGCTGAATCAATATTTCATTTAGTGAAAACTTCCTGGTGAATATTCTGTCACTTAAGAGGTTCTATTAATCATTACTGCAATGAAACATATTCCCTCTAGGAATGCTCAAACAGATCTTAGGGTTTAATTTCCAAAAAGTGATTTCTCAGTACTTCAGCTTCTTCAGTGTTATCACTGGCTGGACATGAAAGTAAGAAACCAATTGGGAACTTTTATAAGTAATTCCTTTGTTGGTATCAGGGGGTTATGTAAAGTTCATTGAAACATATTGCTTGCAGTTATTGTCAATGCTGAATTCAACAAATCCATACTTTATAGTATCCCATTAGATAAATTAATCTTTCTCTGATCATGAAAGCTCAAATGGCCAAGCAGCATGGGAGGATTTTGATGACTCTGGAATTTCAAGAGTTATTTTAAACTGAATTTAGGTAGAATAGCAATTATACACCAATTAAGAATACATCAAATTAAGAATGCACCATTTTTTTAAAAAAACCCTCTATTTCTCTTTTGTTACTTGCAAGAAATTAACAGTATTTAATGGAGAAGGATTTTTGATCCCATGGTTTAAAGGCTTTCAATCTTTATTTAATATTTTTTTAAACTTTGCAATCAATAATGAAATTCCTAAGCACATATGCACAGCTAAAATGACTAAGTTTAGAAAAACAGATTTAGAAAAATAGAAAACTATGTTAGCCAAGCTCAATGGGGAAAAGAGATAATGGAAAAATAATCCAAAAAGTTTGGAAGCATAAGTATAAACAAACTGTAAAGCTAAATGAGGAAAATGGCAGAAGACCAATCCAGCTGCAAAAAAACCCACTTTGAATTATTTGAGAAATGAAAATGAAAATAAACAGGAACTGAATACAGGGCAAATTATTAAGAATAGATTCTATCTATGATTACTAATGCTTCCACTTGAATACAATGTGTAGAGTACTTAAGGCTGCTAATCATCTAACAATTTATATTTCAATTTTACTAGTTAATACTGGACTGGACAGAATCAATACAAAAGAAGGTACTGTTGTAGCAAAACAGAAATGGAACTTCTAAGGCTTTAAAAACTCAAAATGAGTTGATTTCTATTTCTCACTTTCTACCTTCTACAATTAGCATAGCACCTTCCCCTTCCTCCCCCAAAAAAACACGAAGAAAATAAATATGAAGTGTTGAAAAAGACAAATGTATGATTATTCCAATCCAAGATTATGTTGAACAGCTATCAGATCAGACTGAGCTAAAGTAAATTTAAATAAGGAGAGTGAAACTATTATGAATGTATTAACAAAGCTTAGATGCATATTAAGTATAACTGAAAAGAAAATTAACACCCAACCATGAATAAATCAATGGATTGAATATGGAAAATATGATTAAAATGGGATAATTTAAAAAGCTTAGGAAACAAAACTAAATAAATATAGAAATCTAATAGAAATTAAATTTTATTATACATATTTCATACAATTTGAACTTAATTTGTTTAAAATATCCCCCTAATCAAAGCACAGATCAAACATAAGCTGTTCCAATTTTCTTATTCAGGGAAAAGAATAAAAAATAATTAGTATGGAAGCAAAACAACACAAATATGAATGCTGATGATAATAAGCATATGTAGTTTCTAAAGAGGGAAATGGAAGTAATTCCATGTAATCTACCATTAAGTATTTAATATAGTCAGCTAACAAACAAAAGAAATGTAAAACAAAGGCCTTGCCTTTTCTGAAGTTTGCATATTTATTATTTATTTTATTTATTGGATTTCTAAGCCGCCCCATCTCCCCAAGGACTCAGGGCGGCGTACAGTAAAACAATATAAATATACAATCAAAAGAAGATCAAATCTCATAGAAACCCAAAATATAATTAAAACATTAAAACAATTCTAAAAATTCCCCATATAGTCCATCCTCATGTTGGTAATTCTAAACTATCTCCACTAATTGTAAATTATAGTTATAAAAATAAGGTGAATTAATCTGCTCTCGTTAATACTTCAGAACTATTTTATGGGGCCAGTGCCGCATTCTTGAGAACTATTTTATGCGGCTAGAGCAGCCGTGGGCAAACTACGGCCCGGGGGCCAGATCCAGCCCGTTCAGCTGTTCTATCCAGCCTGCGGAGCCGAAAGAGCGGAGGGTTCTCTTGCTCTCCCAGAAGGCTACGTGAAGTAATCTAACTTTGAATTTATATTAGTTCACACAAACACTCTATCCATGCTTTTGTTCCGGCCCTCCCGTCCAGTTTAAGAACCTATTGTGGCCCTCGAGTCAAAAAGTTTGCCCACCCCTGGGCTAGAGGCTGAAACAGGATGAACTCATTCCCACTGAAATCAATAAGAAAAAATGGTCATTAAACACTGCTGATTTGTCATTAAGGAATGCTCATTTCAGTTAAAAGTAAGTGCAACTGATACTTCTTCCATCCTACAGACTAGCTTTGTTTGTGATAATTACTGTAACCAATCATAACTGGTAACAGATTATTATATTTTTAACCTTAAATTTATGTTTTACTCTAAACCTCTCCTGAAAAGGCTATTGCTACGTCAGATCATCATGCTTTTACTCTTATCTTCTTCTTACCATTTCCCTTTTATTTAAACTGTTTTGTGAAATCTTAAAGTTCCAGGAGTATTTGACCGGATTTTATGAATGACTAAGGATGAAAAAAAAGTTTACTCAAACACAGCAAGGGGCATCCAGAGCAATTTTTCTAAGGTATTGGGGAAAAGGCAGGGCTTATTCTCCTGTGAAAAGGAATCATGGCTGCCATTTTGAGGATCAAGGGTTCCAAGAGTTATTATTTTTTTAACAAACAGGTTCCATGACTTGAAAAAGTTTGAAAACCCTGATCAAACCTACTTCTATATATCTCATATCCAGTTTCTCTTATCTATTTACCTCCAGTTGTCTTCTTGAAGAAGAGGATTTCCAAGTAGAGATAGTTCCCTTAGGCTATCACAGCCTTCAAGACATTGAATGAGAGTCTTCAGGTCTGCATTTGTTAAGGACAAAACAAATATTAATAATTATAAATATATTAGCAGGGATCACACCAAATAACTATCAAATACTGAATACAGTGAAATATTTATGTCTGGGAACACTCTTTCAATCCTCTTTAAAGGATAATGAAATGAAATCCCTAAATTTTAATTTATTATACTCCATTCTAATAACATTGCAGTCACTGGAACAACTTTGGTCAAAATTCAAAATGGCAACAAATTACATTGGAGGGTTCTAGATCCTAATTTGGGTATATTTTCTGTTTCATATTCCATTAAATAGTCTCTTTTTAAAAATCTGTTGGAATCCTAATTGTACATAAATGCGTTGAATACACCATTTATCTTTGAAATACTAAATGTTGCCTCTTCAGACTCTTTCCTTAACTGACACATGTCATTCATCAAGTTTGAAATGTATATAACAAAAAAACATTGAATTGTGGAATAATCAGAATACTTTCTTCTCACTTTTAAAATATTTTAAACAAGATTACATTTGACCTACATAATTATAATTCACAATATACAAGGACTACTAGTAAATATAAGTTAAAAAGGATTAAAATCTTGGTTCAAATCCTCTTAACTATAAATATTAACATTGTAGAATATAGGTAGTCCTTGACTTAAAATCACAACTGGACCCAGCAGTGGTGGGATTCAAATTTCTTTTACTACTGGTTCTGGGGTATGGCTTGGTATGCGTGGCAAGGGGAGGGTACTGTAAAATCCTATTCCCTCCCCACCCCACTAACCTGCTTTCCAGATCCATTCTCCTGTGCAGGGCAACAAAAGGAGACCCTGCTGAATAGCTGGGATTCGGGAGGCAGAGAATAGATGGGGTGGGGCCAGTCAGAGGTGGTATTTGCTGGTTCTCTGAACTACTCAAAATTTCCGCTACCAGTTCTCCTGTACTGGTCAGAACTTGCTGAATACCACCTCTGGGACCCAGACTTTTGGTTGTAAGTCATTGTGGTCATAAGCTAAGGCACTCACATGACCAGACCTGACTTTTTCCCAATTTGTTGACTGTTTTTATGGTGGTAGTTACGAAATCATGTGGCTCTAAGTCATTAACAAATCCATTCTCTTGAATGAGTGTCTTTTGTTAGAACCATAAAAAAAACACAAATCACGATCACATGACTACAGAATGCTGCAGTTGATCATAAATGCAAGCCAGTTGTCAAATGCTCAAGAAATGGTAATACCACAATGTTTTACGATGGCTGGAAATGCTTTACAGCCACAAAGCCCTCTTTGCAAGGCCTTAACTTAAAACGGCCATTAAACAAGTTAAGGACTATTGATAAGGTAAACCTTCACCATGGTTAAAGCTAACAGGAATGTTCAATGTTAAAAGTGAATAATGTATGAATCTGGCTGCAAAACTGAATTTTATATATAATGGGAAGAGAAAAATAAGCTTTTAGCCTTTTTTGATATACATGTTAGTAATCAAACTCACATATGGTTTATAATGTGGCATTGGAAACTGCAAATATTTTTCCCATTTATCTTGTAAACTTACCTAGTAAGCAGTTGTTGCTTATATTTAGTTTTTCCAATGAAACATACGAAAAAAGAGATACAAGTTGTGTCAAACTAGAAGAAAAAAGAAGAAATCAACCAAGAGTTTTATAGACATTTGTGGTACAGCTACACCTACCCTCTAGGTGCTAGCATATAACAGGCCAGATGTAGCTAGAAGTCAGGCAATGATTCATCATCTGTTACCAACTTATAAATTGCTTATTAACTGGCTTAAATTGTGGACATTTCCTTTAAGTAGCAAGGTAACATTTTTTTCAAGGTGCCAGCAATTGCAGAAGAGCTGGGGCTTTCAAAGTAAGAAAGGAACGATTTCCTTAGAGATGAATAAAGATGCTCCATAAACTAGAGGAAAAAGTTCTTAACTAGAAAAAAAAATGCCAAGGATTGCAATAGATGTATTTTACTTGGATAGTTAGAGTTAGTTTGAATGGCAAAATCCTTGACAAAGTACCCTGCTTAGGTTTCTACATCGCCTTTCCTGATGTTACCTTTTAAAAAATTCCACCAGATGAAAGATAATAGACTAGACTAGATTAGACTAGACTAGACTAGCTGGAAGGGACCTTGGAGGTCTTCTAGTCCACCTCCCTGCTGAAGCAGGAGATCCTATACCATTTCAGACAACTGATTGTCCAGTCAATATAATAAGAATCTCTTTCTCTCTCTCCCTCCCTCCCTCTCCCTGTATATATACATGTGTGTGTGTATAGAGAAATAGATAGATAAATAAATAGACACACACACACATATATAAAAGCATACTGCAATAATGTACTTTTTCTTCAGGGGAAATTTTTTAAACAAAATAACATCCCAGCCTCATCAAATACTATTGATTGGTTTCCTGATACTAAATGAGTAAATGGCTTTCTAACATAATAGCATTATTTAGGGTTAGGATTTTTGAACTTCTTAAGATCACTAGGGATTTTTTTGTGTCTGCTGTGAGGTATAAATTTATTTAGCCATTTTATAAATTCTCTACAAAATTCATTTCTTCCAAAAGTTTGAATGGAAAGTCCAATTCAAATTGTTCAATGTTTTCTTTGCATACAATTAAGATGTTCAAAATATTCTAAAACATCTAGCATAATTCTATGTTGTCTTTTAACATTTTCAGATAAAAATCCATATTATCTTCATGAATAGGTTCTTGTAACGTTATTTACAAACTATCAACTGAGATCATTATGAATAATTTAAAATAGTTCAATAATTATACTAATCAAATCCTGTCCCTCTTTCGGTATTAATGCTAAATTTGCATCTTTCTAAATCATCTAAGTCTCGAGCATCTTTCCACCCTTAAAATAAGATTCATCATGTTTTGCAAAAGTTGTATAAATTTATCCTCAAAACACTTATCATAAGAGCCTGGTAAACCAGAATATCATGCTGTTTATACAAATCTCATCAAATTATCTTCCCTGGAGATTTCTTTAATTTTTTTCTTTTTCTTTTTCTTTTTAATCTCATTTGAAATAGTTTGTGTTTTCCCTTGGCTGTTCTTTTTAAAACTTTAAAATGAAGAATTAATGTATTTATTATAAAAGCTATACAATATGCATGTTTAGTAAAAGTAATAATCAGTCAACTAGAGGCCTCAATTATTATGGCCTCAAACACACACACACACACACACACCTTTTTCTACTAGTGCACATATAGATTTCCAAGATATTTAATAAAATTTTGGTGGAGTAAATATACATGTTTTAATCTATTCTACAACAAATATGTCCATATCTATGTACCATAAGACTTGAGCTCAGGATCACCTGAAGGGATGATAAGACTGAATAACTAAATTAAAATAAAGAGACACCTCTCCACAACTAAAAATAGAGAAAAATTTAAGTAATTTGGGCAGGCACACAGTTTTGTTATGGCAGTTAATGCTATCCCTTTTAAGTGCACACCTAACTAAAAGTGAACTACCAATACGATAAAAACACTTTTAAGTTGTTTAAACTGAGTACAACATTTACAAATCTGGAGCACATAAAACATGAATAAATGCTAAAATCCAATCTATAGGAAAGAAGATAACAAAGAAAGCATCGTTAACAGGTGGCGGTACCTGATTGGTCTCCAGAAAACCAAATATTAGACATGATTAGTATTTGGATGGGCAAACACCAGGGCATTTCAGGGCTGAAGACAAGACTGGGTAGGTGAAAACTTACAAAGAACAAAATGTCAAATTGCTTCTATATTTTGCTAAGAAAACATTGCAGATGAAAGCATGATTAACACAGATGTATCTGTGTAATCTACAGGGGCCCAGCTCAATTTAAAATAGCTGTAAAAATATAATACTATATAGCTATAAAATATATAATACTACATAAGAAAATTATATACCACTATTTATTTTCATTTGACAAATCTATGGAAGAGAACTGCAACTATAGGGAAATGCAAACTTCTCCAAGGAACAGTTACTCCAACAAGTTACAAAGCAGATGAAGAAAAAGAGCGGAGATATCTATTGCTTCTTCAGTCACTTTGCCAGTCCCTCATTTGAAGTTTTGCAATCTGACACCTCCACAGGTTACTTGATTATTTCTCACAGCAAATCATAATATGAATTATACATTGAAAATGGATTCTGTGTTTGCTTTTGTTCATCCCAAACCCAAATCTAGGGATTGTTATTCTACTCTTCATTATCTGAAAGATTTTTGAACTTTAAGGTGACAAAAAACAGCTATTTTTGAAAAAAAGAAAGAAAGAAAGAAGGAAAAAGAAAGAAATTAATTGAAAATATGGTGTACTGAACCTGAATATATATAGAGGGGTTTTTAAATTGTGTCGTTATTTAGGTGTCACAATATAGGGTTCTTTGTTCATCAATGTCTCTGACTTAGATTCATTAACCGAAAATCAGCTGGATTGAACATCACACATCTTTAATTTTCTTTTGTCTTTATGCTTCTCTTTGTTCTACAATGGTGTCATATTATCTATTGTTTCTAAATGCAATCGAACAGTACTGCAAGTGTTAAATATTAAAAACTGTATTTATTTATTTCCAATATATGAAATTTGATCAGAAATTACTGAAAATATTTAGTGATGGAAAAAATATCTCTAATCTATTATTCTAAGTAAGTTTTGCTAAAAATGGTACAACTTTTTCTTACCTCCAGTTTGTAGAATATACATAAAGTTTAAAACCACTTTCTTCTGGCATTTTGATTTTCTGCTAATCCTTCACTGATTTTCTCAGCAAAAATAACTCAGCAATGAATTATCTGCTTAAACTATATTTAAAATTCATTCTTATAGAATGAATTCTGGAAAGTAGATTCTAGGGGGTGAGGCAAAATACTTTGCATTATGATTTGCTATTTTAAATTGATATTTAGTTTTGATAAATGTTACTACATCTCCCAGATTTGTAAGCAGAAAAACTAATATAAATGGAAAAATATAATTATGGAAGATGGAAGGTTTTTGTAGAGGATAGATTGCAAGGCAATATTTATGAGATGTTTGAGATACAGGTCAATTTATCCTTTCTTTCCAAATGTTATGTTTACTTTATCAGAGTTAAAAACTGCAGATTGATACTTTATAATTTTGGGCATAACAATTAACAGTAATGCTCAGCAAATTGTTTAATGAAGCACATCCATTACTAAAAACTTAAATTATGGCTATCATGAATTATAGAGGCTTAATTACTTGAGCAGTTTGGCAGCTGACAACTCAAATTTTGATTTGATGGTATTCCTAATTACTATTCAAACATATTTTATGGTGAGTGTACTACTCATTTGTAAAATAAGTATTGTCTATGCAGTAAAATTATAGTCTAAGGCAAAATAGAATAACTATCTGCTTGGTAAATTTCACACCATATATTATGTTTTAATGACATTTAGAGTAGTATGATGTAGAAAATTCAATAGTTAACCTGTTTTTTTAATATAAAATTCATATTGTATGCTCTACTTTAAATAATAAGATCCTTTTCAGTTTGTCGTTCTATAGTTTCCTTTTCACTGGCGGTCTTTGTCCTTTTCTTTTTTCTTTTAAAGGAAAATTCAAACCAGAAAAACAAAAGACATTACAGAAAACTTAATACCACTTGACCTTGTCCCACTAGCCCTGGGCTTTAAAAGGATATAAATTACAAAGACGACACAAAACTAAAGAGATATTCTTAAAGAATCCAATAGCTTCCTTTTTCTGGTATCATTTAAACTCAAAGCACTCAGAAAAACTGGACAGTTAGCAACACAAGTATAAAAAATTGAAATATACTTGAAATTACACATATGCAGAAGAGAAAAAGAATGTTTCTTAAAATCTACAGTAAACATATTAAACATGTCCTGGATCCAAAATACAATTACTATTTGCCTGCTTGATGCATGATATCAACTGATTCCCCAAAGTTTAAAAATTAGATCTTTGAGTTGACTTGTTAGGTTATTTATAATGATAGCATATCCATTTTAACAATGAATTGAAGAAATATGAATAGACTAATTTATAAAATTTAAAAGACAACAAACTTTTCTTTTACAAAAAGGAATAAAGTAAAATGTATTTTATTTTGTGTTTCACTTAACACATTTTGCAAAATATTCAGTAGGGTAATATAATAATTCAAATTAATATTTTAGTTCAAATTCTAAAAGATACACATGTGGTTAAGGCTTCAACGTTAGACAAATTTGTAAGTTGGTGATAAATCTCACCAAACTTACTTTTAGTGAGATGCAGAATCATAGAACTGTAAGAGACAATATCTCCCTTCGACTCTATAGAAACACAGAAACAAACAGCATTCCCAATAGAAGACTATAGTTTCTTGAACACTTCTCTCTTCTCTAGATAAGTGGTTTCTTCTCAAATAAAGACCCTTCTTCCCAAACACTCAATCAGAACGAACCTTCCTGTAACTTAACTATATATTTTATATAGAACATGGAATAAAAGAGAGCAGATTGTGACCTTCTTTTGATAACTTTTCAGGTATTGCATACAGCTATAGTATCAGAAAAGGGACCTTGGAGGTTGTGGTGAATAGGTAATCTCCCATTCACTGAGGAGAGGCATGGCACACCTTTCTCTTCTTTTGCAAGCTGGTGAGGAGGCTTGGTCAAAGCATTTCCTTTCTCCAGGAAGATAGGCAGTGCCAGTGGAAAAGTTGCCACAATTAGAAATTGCAACATGCACCTGAGCAGGAAATAGGCATGGCCAAGATCATAGCCAGAAGGGTCACCTATTAATATTGCACTTTTCTCCCAGGGATCTCCCTGCTTAGTACAGGATCCACTAAAACAGTCCTTCTCAACTATTTTACTCTGAAGGTACCTTGAAATAATTACATAAGAGGTGAAAAAAACGAAAACTTCACAACACAATTCACTTCTCACCTACACAATCATATTTTACAACATTTACAACAAAATGTCAGGGTAATAGCTGAGTTGTGAGTATCAAAATTCTCTCCATTGTAAGTACATTGTCCAGTGCCTAAAGTTCAAAAAGCATTTTTGCCCCAATGACAATGAAAAAGGATATTCTAAAGTGTTTTTAATAAATGGCCATTCACTTTGTGTTTGCAAACCTAATTAAGGAGAACTCACAACTTCAGGCAGCAGCATGTTCTACAGGCTAACAGCCAGAAATTTCCTCTCACATTCTACCCTGAACCTCATCCTCTGCATTTTTTACCAAATGGTTTTGCTTCTATTCTATTTTTCTTATATAATAACTCCTACTGTATTATAACATTTCATAATATTTAAAGAATGCTATCATATTCCACATCAGTCTTATCTGATTGATTCTGCTGAATTCCTTCAACTGTACTTCATAGGAATTAATTTCTTAATTTCTGAATAAAACTACTATTAGCAGGGTTCAGGATGAGATATTTAACACTTCAGATTTTTCCATCTACTGATGTCGTTGGATAACTCGCCAAATTCTCAGTAGAAACATACACTGTCTGATGGATTTACTCTTGCCTGACAAATGCTAACTTCTGAGAACTGCAGGCCATAAAGCATCAACTATATGGTAAGCTGTTAATGATCAGGATATATTCTGGTTCCATCAAGTGGTAGCAGCAGTTGCACACAGTTTCAGTAACTGATAACAAGGCTAATTTAATATGTTTATATATTACTTTCTCTAAGAAATAGTAATTTAAGTAATAGAATCTAATAAAAAATCTATGAGTGCAAATCATTAAATATAAGGAGGACTTTGAAAAATAGGTAACTAGTGACCAGGTGTCTGCAAAGGCAAGGGAGAACAGTGTGGTGCCATTGTGATACAAACTATGCCTCCTTTATATATCTATCATGGCATTATTTACATATATAAATATTACATATATAAAAGAGGTGGAACCTACATTAAGGTGGTATGACACTATTGTTAGCATTATAAAATTGTAAATCTGCTTAATGTGTATTAATCAAGTCTAGTATGTTATTCATAAGAATTTTGAGAAGCTATTGATTTCTTAGCCCTAAACTTGTTTAGCACAATTGTGCAAAAAAATTGAAAAACATGGCATGCTGAAAGATAAGAATCAGGTTCTTAAATTAATTATCTGCAGAGACAATCCTCAATGACTGAGAAACTCCAATGAAAAGATTCTGGTTTTTATTGACAAAAATTATATATGCAATTTTTTATTTATTATTGTTAAGATATACTACTATCTAAGTAGAATCCTAGTTATTTCAGTCTTGCAATTTTAGAATAAACTGGAATCACCTGTAGCATTCAAAAAGGTAATCGACTTGCTGGCCCCAAATACTGGTTTGTACAGTATTTGGGGCCAGCAAGTTAAACAAATATATCATACTTTAATATAGTATGTAAACAGAGCCACAAACTTTTGAAATTGTTTCTATTTGAAAAAAAAACCTCTTGTAGTGAGTTGTATAAGTAATTCTCAATGTTCTAACAACGATACTGGGTCAAATGGGTGTATTGTCCAATTGTTTGCATTTAAAATATATTTGGAATGTCAGCAATATTTCCAGAAATATTTAGGCATTACCAGTTGTATTCTGATAATTAAACTGTATTTGGCATCACATTAACATTTAAAATGCATTTTTCCTAAACTAAAGATGAAGACTTGTTTTTATTTATCGCTTGCAAATTTGATTTTTCTATTTGGATCTTTAGTCTTAAGAAATATATGGATTCACAATCCTAACATTAATAAGGATTTCCTGTAATCAACAAAAGAGGAAAAGACAGTCAATGCACACTCTTCAGCAAAAATTCCACAACTGTAGGATAAAAGCAAAGGAACAGCTTTTCTTTCAACAGCTTATTTAATTACATTCAATCCTTTCTGTATAGGACATCCAACCACTTATGCTATAGAAAAGCATATGGAGCTGCTTAGAACATAGTCATATTGATAAAGAAAGGACAAATATCAGCTACTGATATTACTTTTTTACTGCTTTAATCAGCTTTTAAATAGCTTATTGCTATTTTGCTGATACTGTCATCCATTCTAGCTATATCTACAGTCATGGCTATTCATTTTGTCCTCATTCTCACTTTTGCCTAAATGATTTGTGTTAAAGATGTTGATACATAGAGCAGACTTATGGGAAGTTTTTGCTACTAGAAATGTCAGCCAGATATCTGCTCAGTGATTATGACAAAGTGCTTCCTTCCACACAACAGGAAGTACTTCACCAGCTGTCAAATATAACATAGAGCATCAAAAAGAATGGTAAAGGGGAGGGTATGAGAGAGCATCATGGACTGAAATATATAAGACAGCCTATAGTTTGGTAGTACAGCATATAATTTATATTCAGAAGATTCTGGGCTCAAGCTTTTATATTTCCAGCTTTAAAAGAAAGTCTGAAAAAGAAGATCTGGAAAATATCTCTGTCAGAAAAAAGGTACCCAGATCTGCTTCTTTTCTTTGAAGGATGTTTTGTTCAGACCAGAAAAAAATAAAATAAATAAGGAAGCCATTCAGTAATGTTTAATACAAAAAGCAAAATTAAAAAAAATACCGCTATGTAGAACCCACTTCTTTCAAAGATTTTTGAGATTCAAACCGCAATCCTATTCTGTCTGTTTGAGAGTAAATCCTTTTGAATTCAGTTTGATTTACTTCAATCCTATGCACACTTATTTGAAAGTAAGCTACATTTCTCATAATTGGATCTCTTTCTGAATAGACATCTTAGATTTGTGCTGTAAATTTTCACAGAATGACAGAAGTTGTATTCCATCAATGCTTCATAGATTTTTAGTTACAAACAACAATTGAATGTAGGGTAGGTACAGTGTCATTATTTTGTTTTAAAAGGCAGTACATGACCAGGGGTGGGATTCAACCAGTGTAACAACCGGTTTGGTGAGCGCATGCATGTAGCATTTACAATTCACCTTCTGCTGCAAGCCCTGTGTGTAAAACAGCTGATGTGTGGCAATCTGCTGTGTCACGTGAAACAGCTGAGCTGGAAAATCTGGAAATAAAGCACAGACCAGAACCGTGACAGGCGGGTCCAACAGCTGATTGTCGGAGTAAACCGGTTCTCTCACAGCTGATTCTTTGGAGCTACCGGTTCTCCCAAACCGGGCCAAACTGGTAGAATCCCACCCCTGTACATGGCAATATGTATTTTGAATACTACAGTGTTGAAGATTCTAAATCTACAATAAAAGATTTGAGTGGACCCATAATCCAATACAATTTTGGTTATAACATATTTATTAATTTAAATTATGGAAACCTGTTACTGTGGTAAAAATGTTAGTAGTACATAAATGAAAAAGTCATATGAACCATGATTTATTTACCATAATATAGGTTTAATTTCTATAGGACTCCCTATTTAATCAAATCAGAGTAGAATTTTTATTTTACCTTTTTATTTTAGCTAAAAAAATAGCTAAGTTATATTTCCAATGAAACCAGGACCTACTTCATATTTCTATTTTTATTAAAGATATCTAGTTAATAAAAAATCCAATTTTGCAATTTATTTCATTTTATAACAGGCAATTATAGTGCAACAGCTCAGATGTGGATTAACAGAAATCACTTAGTAATGGATATACCACATTGCTTTATGGTTGATGTCTCTTTACTACATTTCTTGCTACTCAATTAGCTTTTATGATAGTTTAACATCGTGGCTAAACAGCCTTACATTTATGGTAACTTATCCAGTTGCAATTAGCAAAAATAATTATATACAAATGAAAAAGCAGACTATGAGGATTCTGCCAATCCTTTTGGTTTATATCAAAATCGGATGTATCAGAGTTACAGTACATGAAGCTCAAAAAATAATTCAAAGCTAAGCATGGCCTTCAGCCTAAAATAAGTTGTATTTTCATGCCTTATATACTAATCCAGTGAAAGCTTGTAACTTCATTCAAAGCTGGCTGCTAAGATGTCAATAACTTGCACTCCCATGCTGGCAGTTAGTGGAAAATGTAGGGTACTAGCCTCTTTTTTGTAACTCCTTTCTGCCAATAAAACGTGTTAATTTTACCTGTTTTGTGAGATGAAAAGTATCTGTAGCAAAGGCAGCCAGTAGTCAGTAAGTTTTCCCAATCTGGATATGTTATTGTCTTCCAAGTACAATTCTCTTAGCAAAACATGATTTTCCAACTTGGGGAACTAAATATAAATTAGTAATTAACAAAACAGTGCAAGAGTAGCTGAATTTTTTTCCTCCATAAATAATCTTTATGTACTAATTTACTTAATGCAAAGCATTGTATTTCAATTACAGTTACTAGACCAGTAATCCTAAATACAACTATCAGAGCAAAAAGCTATCAAATTCATAGTCTCGATTAAGTCTCTAATATAGAGGTGAAGTGAGGGAATGGGAATGTGTTCCATTATAATACTACTTACATCAAATTCCAGAGAAAGATAGATCAGTTACCTTAGTTATCACAAGCATAGTTTAAAGATATTTTAAAGTTTAAACATGATGCAAGAACTAAATTTACTGAATCACCTCTATACGAAAGCTGAAATTCCTTCTCTCCAAGCTACAAATTTCCAGCTACTACACATCTCTATCATAGGAGAATATTCGCTATCATCAAATATTTACCCCATTCATAACTTTTTCAGGTATCTGATATGCTTTTGACACTTAATCGAAAACAAATTGTATTTTAATTATCACGCTGAAGTGCATATAAGAACATTATTATATTACCAATTTGTTATTCAGGCTTCTTTTTCCTTGCTATGAAATTCATGACATACTCAAACATGTATAACAAAAGTCAGTGAGCACTTCTGGGAACAGTAGCTAGTGAAAGGATAATTCATGTACTGTGCATGTATTTGTGTACACGTGTTTTTCTTTATAGATTTATGTCACTGTGTCTATAATATATATGTCTCAATTCTTTTTACTCACATGTCTACTTATATCATTACGTCAACAAACACAAATATCCACTCATACTTTTTTTAACAGTGCTGCTGTAATATAAACCATGACATAAAATGAAATTATGAACTATACATTCCTTTTGAGGTAAAATATAAAATGTGAAATGTTACTTGAAAAATTGTACAAATCCTTTCCAAGACAATAAAAATACCCCCAAATTAAGAAAAATGTGCCCTCTTTTTGGAACAAGGAGTTTATCTAAAATGAAATTTATTATCAAAAAATAAAGGAAGAGTGCTTTTTGATAGGGAATTATTGGATTTACCCTATGCACATTTCTTTAATTAAGTATTTAGTTTTACAGCAGGACATCAAGTTTTTACCTCATTCAGATTATTTCCTTGTAACTTCAGAATCTGAAGAAGACCACAGTTTTCAATGCCTTCAATATGAGTGAGATGATTAAAGGAACAATCCAGGTATAGCAGAGTTGGAGTAGCAGAGAGCCCTTTTGTACTGATCAATTGATTGTGATCCACAGCCAGTCGCTGGAGTTTTTTCAATGTCTCCAAGCCTCCTAAAACAAAATATCATATTGTATAACATATTAAAATTAAATATATTTGATTAATTTATTTATAATGATATACTATTTGGTTTTAATTTTTTTTTATAAAATATGCTTATAAATCTTCCATACTATGATTATTCAAATTATCTTGGAACCATAATTATTAGCTTAGTACCTGCACACAATATATTTTATTTTCTATTTTTTGAAATTCTGTACCATTATATTATTCATAAAAAACAAATGTATTTCTTTAGAATTTGTTTTGTCCCTCAGCAAATTCTTATTCCACATTTCATGGTTAAAACTTACCCAAACTGACAACAGTAAAGAAAATCAGTTTGATTTTTGTTATCTGTACTTTGTCTGTATAAACCCTCCAGACAGGTACATCCTAATCACATTAGACTTGATGATTGAGCCTGACTACATGGGAAGAAATCTACCACAAGTCATTATATCACAAAACAATATAATGTATAGGAATTTTTATAAGGGATGCTGAATGCTGAACAAAGAAAGAGGAAAAAATGTTAAATGTTAATACAATAATACATTAATATGTATTATTATCTAAGCATGTACTGCACTGTAAAAATTACAAGGACTTTTCTTAATAGAGAAAAAATATTTAAGCTAAAAACTAAAATATTAATTTTTAATATATTTTAATCTTGACCACTTTACTTATGAGGAAATAATTTTAGATGTGCTTCTGATTTTATCCCAAAAAATTGCACATATCTTGTTGAATTGTCTTGAAATGAAAATAGCTTCAAAAGCTAACCAGCACCATCTAGTGGAATCATGAAATACAACAGTAGAACAAAAATAAGCCATTTAGATTTGGTGGAAGGATGTTTAACTATTTTATCTGAACTTCCAGTTTGAAAAAAAAATGGAAATACAAATGCACATCCACAGACACTTCCTGAGATGATATCACAACAAATATCTTCTTTCTATTCTAATGTATTGGTTTGGATTTCTAAACAAAATAGATACTCCTCAAGGCTTATTATGAAGATCAAACTAAGTAAGATTATACATTATTACAAATAATTAATAAAAGACATGGGAAAACCTTTTCATTTTCCTCCCAAAACAAAATAAATTTGCCTATAAAAATCATTAAAATGGGCTATGTAAATGAGTTCTATTGTACCATGTTACATTTGTTTTCTGCAACTAACAGCATGGGGAGCCTTTTAAGGAAAACCTTTTAAATGTTTGGTACTGATGAAAATTAGCTGATAAAATGTTATTTTCAAGAAATTCAGTATTCTCACATCTATACTATTTTTAAAATAATTTAATTGAAGTACAGTTGATAGATTCATCATATTTCTTAGAAATTATTTCTTTAGAAATCTTTCAGAACAAATAGGTTTTCTTAACAAATACATTTTTATCACTTTTCTAAGATCCTCTCTTTAGTTTCACAGGATTTAGAAATAAAACAAACACTTAAAAATTAGCTAGATGACTAAGGTATTATTAAGCCTTGTTTTAAAGTGACAGTGTCAGAATTTCCAATGCTGTATTACTTTGAGAAATTCTTTTGGATTTAGCTACAAAAGAAGTGGAACAAAAGCATATTTTTGTGTAATTCCATGTTTCTAAAATGATCAATATATTTATGTGTAACATGAAATGTAAGTCAAACAGCCTACCAACCGGATCTCCTCAAAGCAGCTGATGATGAAGACAGAAAAGCAGAAACAAATTGGTTTTCTTCAAAATCTGCTTTCTTATTCAGACTCTTCTCATGTATAAGCACAGTATTTTCATTATATATATAGACAGGACAAGAGGCTTTTTACACTGTTGGCTGTGTAGGCTTCATAGCCAAAACACATTAATTTGTATTATGCCATTTTCATATTAACCTTTCAAATACTCTACCTAAGGAAATCTATCCAAACAAAAAACCCCTTACAGCAGAACTGGCATTGAATACAGATTAAATGTAGATTCCATCATTTCTGTTGGTCCATGTTGTTCGTTTACTTTGGATTTCTGATTTTTGACATTTAATGAACACCAACATTCATTAGAAGCTTGTGGCTAAGAAAATGATGTCATTTTAACACGAGCAATAACAAAATCATAGCAAATGGAGTTGACCATTTAAAATTTTAAAAATGTAAAGCATCTAACTGTCAAGATTAATACATTCACTAAAAAGTATATTATATATACTTTTAAAATATGGTTATATATTTTTATAACCACTGAGCTCTATAGTCTTTCATATACTACAGAAAATGTAATTTTCTCATACAACATTTTTTTAACAGATACATTCAGATCTCATATTTATCTACTTGTTGCATGAATTATTTATAAGCATAATGCATTTGTGTTAAATATTCTTACGGTTGGTATAATATTGTGAAATCAGAGTTATAGCTATGAGATGGGTGGCCATATAAATAATTTAAATAAATAATTAAAACATTGTTATAAATTTTCAACCTGTATTTGTGTGAGCATTCCTGTGCAAGGTAAAAAAAGGTCTTTTACTGCTTATTAGCCATTATGCCCTTTATTGTTAAGTTGCATTTAACTTAAAAATAGTGCAATTAAAGATTAATGCAAAAATTAGTAGGTATAAAACAAAAAAACCCTAAACCCACTGTGTCTTTTACAATTTATTTTCAAGAGTCTCTCTTGATTGTTTGAGACACAAAATCATACTTTAAAATAAAAGGTAGACTACTGGGGCATAATGTCCATTTTGAACCTTAGCTAAGTATCTCTAAAGAATAATTCACAATAAGATGGCATGCATGAGGAAAAATATTCCACCTATGCATGTTAGGTTTGTTCTGTGTTTGGCATGAAATGTGTGGTATATGCTTTGCCTGACTTTTATATCTGTTGCATATCTGTTTAATTTATCTGTGGGTTGTTTTTTTTTGTAGGATGATACAGACAATGCCCTGATTGTGACTGATCATACCTACATTGACAGATTTACACTAACAATTCAGATGTACAGGTAATTCTTGACTTACAACCATTCATTTAGTGATCATTCGAAGTTACAATGGTGCTGAAAAAGCGAATTATGACTGGTTTTCAGACTAACCACTACTGCAGAATCCCCATGGTCATATGTTCAAAATTTGGGCAGTTTTTAATTAATTTATATGCCACCCTTCTCCGAAGACTCAGGGCGGCTTACAATTTTTGGGATACAACCCACTGTGCTCAGCAATAGCCTTCATTCCATTGTATATGCCTGCTTATTACTAAGCAGCATTTTTACAAAGTCAGCTTATTGCCCCCAACAATCTTGTTTATGATTGGCATATATTTACAACAGTGGCACTGTCCTGGGGTCATGTGATCACCATTTGTAACCTTCCATCAAGCAAAGTCAATGGGGGGGGGAGCAGATTCACCTAAAAATGCATGATTCATTTAATTATTGCAATGATTTGCTTAACAACTATGGCAAAATGATCATAATATGGGGCACAACTCACTTAACAACTCTTTTGTTTAGCAATGGAAATTTTGGGTTCCATTGTGGTCATAAGTCAAGGACTTTATAATATATTATTCTAAATGATCATAAAAGTACTCAAAGCTAGAATCAGATATTTTCAACAGTTGTCATTAAAATACCATACATGCACATTGTGATTTAAGGACTTTACCGGGGGTGGGATTCTATCAGTTGGCACCTATTTGCTAGAACCACTTGTTGACATTCTAAGCAGTTCGGAGAACCAGTTGTTAGAAGAAATTACTGGCCTAATCCTGTAAAGAAGGCAGGAAGGAAACATTCTGGTGTTGCTTACAGAAACTGCCTGTCCATTGACCCTTATTACATTCTTGGCAGGACTAGACTTCCTGTCTCAGGAACGTCTCTGGAGTTTTTTCCCCTCCTTTGCTGGTACTTTGCTTGTGTGGAGTGACTGTTCAAAGTTACAATGGCACTGAAGAAAGTGACTTATGACCATTTTTCACACTTACAACTGTTGCAGCATCCCCACAGTCATGAGAGGCTAGGCGAGGAGATGCGTGCCTCGATGTGAGTGATATTGAGTTAGCCACACCCAGCCAATAACATGACCACCAAGCCATGTCCACCCAGTCACATGACCATGAAGCCACGCCCACCACCTAAGCCATGCCCACAAAACTGGTTGTTAAAAATTTGAATCCCACCCCTGGACTTTACCCTACATAACCTAGTGGTAGGGAACAAAAAGATCAATGTAAAGAGCATTGCAGAAAGACAGGAATGGGTGGGACAGAAATTTCATTCAGTCAATGCCACAGTCATTGGGGTTCAGGCAGCATATACATTTAAATAATAATATTTACCTATCAGAGGTCCTTGGGCAGGACTCAGTAGATGAATAAAAATGCCAAATCAGTCTAAATATCTAGCTGACTGTGCAACAATCATAATAATAAAGGGATTCCTCCTCCTCCTTGAATATTTAAGAAAGTTGATGTGCATATGGGAATAGACTATGTGTTCACACTAAAAACTACTGTTTCTTTAACTGCATGGTCTCTGGGTCTTTTCCATACTGTATTGATGAATAACACACATAATTGAAGAAGATATTTGCCAGGTTGTTAGGCCTAAAAAAAAACTTATTGCAACATAAGTGAGTAACTGCTTGGCTTCAAATGCTGATGATTTCAGCTTGTACATTTCCTGATGATTAGTCAAGCTGAATAGGAATATTGTAAGCTGAATTCTACCATCTGAAGGATCATAAGATGCCCAGTAGATAATACATTAAGTCCCATTTAAAATCTGCATTTGTCCATAGCTATATACTCTAAAGAACAAGAAGAGAAGAGAATAACAGGGTCCAACCTCCTGCCTAGGCAGGAAACCTTATATCATTTCAGACAAATGGTTGTTCTTAAAAACTTCTAGTGTTGGAGCACCTTCTGGAGGCAAGTCATTCCACCGATTACTTGTCTTAATTGTCAGGAAATGTCTCCTTAGTTCTAGGTTGCTTCTATCGATTAAAAAGTTATTAAATACTATATTAAACAGTAATAATAGTCTACACTGTGAACAAACTAATTTCCATATTTTGTTTGCCTTTAAAAGATCTTATAAACAAAGTCTTCTGTTTATTAAGCTACCAAACATACAGTCTGCATCCAAAATATATGTGGCAGAGTAGATACCCTCCACCAAAACTACTTAGATTTCCTGTAACATTACCTGCAAACCCTTCTTCCTTCATCATAATAAAATATTCATTTGAAGAAATTCATGACCAAAGGAATTAGGAATTAATTTTTTCTAAGACAGAAAATATTTTATTATTTACATGAATTACTATGCTAAAGGTTGCAGCTCTACTGTTTATAATTAGTATCTTACCAATTCGGGTTATTTTATTATAGGAAAGTTCAAGATTCAAGAGATTACTGCAGCCATATAAACCATGAAGTGATGAAATATTATTTTTGTTCAGAATTAGAATGCAGAGATTTTCTAGATTCTCACAATTAATCATCTGAATGTTGTTCTCCTATTGGAGGGGGATGGGACACAAAACAAAGCAAAGACATTAAAAACAGACCAATTTTTCCCTTTGAATTTCAATACAAACTATATTTTAATCCCATGAGCATCTGCTCAGAATTCTCACTAGTTAAGTATAATTTATTTATATATTATAAATATGTAATTTATTTCCACATCATCATTTATCAGCTGGCTTGGTACTTGGAATTGACTCCCACTTGAATAACATTTGGAATTAGGATAACAGTTTCTAATTTATAATGAAAAAGATGAAATGTCATTACAATCAGGCTGATTATAGTAATAATCTTGAAGAAATATTTAGATACAGTAGTATGCTATTCAGAACTGCATTACTTTCTTGTTAAACATTCTTCTCAAATTGCAACACTGATGTAAACATATCTAAGTTTCCAGCCATAGTTTTCCCATTTCAAACATATTTAAATATATTTGTGTATTATTGATGCAGGCTTTAATGTAGCAAAATACCTGAACAGTATTATAGTTTTTGTTGTGCAACTGTGAGTCCTTTATTCAAATATTTCTGAAAAAAATGCTATGAATAATAGAACAATGGTTGCATTTTAAATGCTTCATAAGATTCTTCTGTCATCTGTTTTAAGCTATAAAAATTGCACTATCTCCATTACCCTGACCTTTAATATGTATCTCTAGTTTTCAAACTATACATAATAAAACATAAAATCAAACTAGCATATAGAGCATGGCTTTTAGCATTCTTTCTATCCTCTTAGTAATAGCTTTGTTCTGTGTCATGTCACCGGGAGAAAGTGACATGGCATAGAAATTGCTACATTTTGAGTCACCGTCCGATTGTTTTTTTCAGAGGCACGATCAGAGGAATCGCCTGGATTATTCCTTTCTCCAGTGCCCACAATTTAATCCATTCTTTTTCCATCTGATAAAGAAACCTCATCCAAGATAATTCACTAGTTACCCTGATAGTATTCTCTAGAGCCATAGGCTGATTCAATTCAGCATCCAGTGCATTTGGGAACTTCCAACTCATAGTCTGATTCACTCTTGTTCCCAGTAGCTGGTATTTTAAGGCATGCTGCAACAAACATTACTGATTTGTTCCAGTTCATACAACAAGAATAATGTAATGATTGGAGGCAGGATGTAAAATAATGTTTACATAAATCTCCCTTTTGGGCTGAAATATTAATGTTTTAAATAAAGATTCTCACAATAAGCATGGGAATATTTCTGGTTTTTTATCACCAGAATTACATACAACATTGTTCTCCAGTTCAAGGGAAATGGTTTGGATAGAGGAAGAGAAAGTATGATGTCACAGCTGATTCTCAGTTTCTAAGTTTAATAGAAAAGGTAGTCATGTAGTCTCTTCAAATGTTGAAAAAAATGGGAGATCTGCACACTAGATAGCATAACAACTTCTCAAATTATGCATATTGAAAGCATGCTTTAAAAAGTAATTGCTGGGAATATTAGTAATTATATTCATAAATACTACCAAATTTCATTTTATCCATAAACCATTTACAGATAACAATTCTGTGCATGGGCTTAAAACACCCCAAAAGTTGTTTTTTACTTAACAGAAAGATTTAAAAATATTAATTTTTTTCCTGATTTGTTATAAGAACAGGCTTTCTCAAATTAGAAAAAACTTCTTTTACTTATTCTGAGTGGTGATTTTTATTATTGTGGCTGCCTTTGCTAATTTTTATTTGATACTGACAAATGTATTAAATTGTTAAACTGATATAAGATCACCAATACTAATTATTGAACATTATTCATTTTTATGCAGCTCAATAAATCTTTTATTTCTTTTCACCCCTTTTTTTCTGATGTTTCTTCTTTTCTTGGATGCACTTTTCAATATGAATATAAAATGAAACAAAAATATAAGAAAGTAATTCTAATCCAGCTATAGTCTGTAAACATCACATTTACAACTCAGTCACTATAGTTGGAAGAGATGGTTACAACTTAAAATAGTTCACTTCTACATACAGTAAAATACACGGTACCTCTACATCTATATATTTCAAATCCTTGCAGATGCTGAGTCCTTGCAAGGCAAGTAATCCACAGCGTCTAAGGCTCAAGGACTGAAGCTTTGCACATTGTGATAATGTGGACAGGCTGCAACCAGGCAAATCTTGAAAGTTAACTGTGGTCACCTATATGTATCCAATAAGAAATAAATATATTTTGGTAACATTTGAATTAACAATAATAAAAATGGCAATTCTACATAGCTGAACATGTTTTTGTAACAAACAAATTTTAGGAAAAATTCAAAATCGTACTTGTGGAAAAAAATATTTTTAACTTTGATTAAGCAGACAATACTATTCAAAACACATGAAATTACATTTATACCAAACTAGTTGCCTGCCTAACTGAATATTACACACTTGTGGAATCTATCTTTAATCAATCATTCAGGCACTCATTTCTATGTGGTTAATATATTCCTATGAAAGCATGCTGTTTGCCAGCTAAGGTTATACTGCAATCAAATAGGATTCTGACCCACTTACTGAAAACTGCTCTTTACTGAGTGCAAGAAATTCTCCTGGACATTATTATTTATTTATTTATTAATGAGACTTGTATGCCGCCCGAAGACTTGGGGCGGCTCACAACTAAAACAACAAGAACAATAAATAGTTAAAAAAGAATTAAACTAACAAGCCCCATTGAAATATAATTACATAAATACATAATAAAAACCATAATAAAACCCGCCCCCCCCAAAGGGTCACAGCCCGGCTTGGTTAAATAACCAGGTCTTCAATTCATGGCGGAAGGCGCGGAGGTCAGGGGCCAGGCGGAGTCCCAAGGGGAGTTGGTTCCAGAGGTCAGGGGCTGCGATAGAGTAGGCTCGTCATCGGGGGACCGCCAAACGGCATTGGCCAGCCGACGGGACCCCAAGGAGTCCTTGCCTATGTGATCGCACAGGGCGGTTAGTCCATTAAATGGAGGATTGCAGGCCTTCCTGCAGATTAAAACCTGCATAACTTTCAGGTAACAACTAGAAGAACTTTTAAAAATCAGTTTACATAAATACTAACAGTATTTACAGGGCAATAGATAGATTTCTAGCATTGATTTACCTGTTGTAGAGAACTCCAAGGACCTGCCTGAATTAGCATAGTAGCACTCAATGGAGGCTTCTGGTCAGCTGAGTATTTCCGTGGTTTGCTTCTTTCAACCATTTTCTTCGTCTGGTGTTCCTGATAAATTCTGGACCAAGGTTTATATGTTTTCATCCAAGCCAGTCTTTTAGTTTCAACAGAATCAGATACAAGTGGTTGTTCAAATAAATTGTTCGAGTTCTCACCTTTGGCCCACTGATGATTAACCTCCTCATTAATTTCTTTTGGAGCAAAATCTATTTTACTATTTTCTGAAGCAGAAGATCCGGCTGTTTTTCCAGATTCCCCAAAATCTAACTGTACATGAAGGTAATGTATGATACTTTCCTGGTTAACTATTGCACTGGTTTCAAAACTAAGAGCATTAGTGTTGCTATCTTGCTGAAATTCTGCAGTTTGTAAAGATTTTTTTACATTATTCTCCAGTGATTCTTCATTATTTATCTCAATATGTACTTCTCTTCCTGATTTTAACTCTTCATCTTTACTTCCTCCAATATCATTCCATAATTTGTCATTCTTTCGTTCATGTGTTTCTTGTTCATTTTGTTCCTTGTACTTTTGATCTGGTGTTTGTTTTAAATGTTTCTTTTCCATAATTAGCATTTTTGGGTCATTGTTATCTTCTTGTTCTTTTAACTTTTTAGTTTCTTTTTCTTCAATTGTTATGTCTAAAGCTTTATTTATACTTAAGGGTTCCAGTATTATTGCAGCTCTCCTTTCCTCTTTTACATTTTCAAAGGTTTTACTTTCCTCTTCTGATTCTATTTTGTTAGTTGCATTTTCAAGTTCATCTCCTTTTTGGATTTTTTCAGTTGTGTTTTCTAGTTTCTTTTCTATTTCTTGCTCTTTCTTAGTTTGTTCGGTATCTTCAGTTATATCTTGAGATTCAGTACTCTTTGCTGTCACAAATTCTAGTTTGTTTTTTTCTTCATTTTTCAATTCTCCAATCATTAATTCTCGTTGAATTCGCACAATTTCTTTCTTTTTTCCATATTCTTCATGCCTTCTCATCTTCTCTTCGTTTTCTTTCTCTCTTTCTCCTCTCTCCTCTTTTTTTCTTCCATTTTTTCTAAAGCCTTCCTTTTCCATCTTTCCTCTTTTTCTTTCATTTCCTTTTCCATTATTTGTTTATTTTCTCTTTTCTTTTCTCGTTCTTCTCTTTTTTTTTTCAAGACAGGCGCAAACCTTTTGTGCACCATGAAAGCTCTAAATGTCGTCTGAATTTTTATAGCTGCATTATTCTGCTGTTCCATCAGTTGTTGTCTTTCTTTTGCTTTCTGTTCTTCAAAGGCCTTTTTTTCTTCTTCTATTTGTGTGTGTAGTTTCATAATGAATTCCTGTATTCCAACAAGACAAGATGCTTTTATAAGAAATATCACAGCTATATCCTGGATATCTACCTATTAACACTATTTCTATAATGAATTTACGTATCTGCAAATCTCATTAGATTCTTGAAGATTAAAAAAAAAATCTATGTATTCATATGGACACACTACTTTCTGTTTATATTCTATGTTTGCCGTTTATATTCTAATATTATATTGCATTCTTGACTTTCCACACTTGACACCCAAAAGATTCAACTGGTCCAGAATACAGCACTGTGAACTATGATGGGCAGGTTTCAGTTGCCACAGTTTCCTTCTGGGTTAGAGTTAAAGTTCAATTCAAGGGGCTGGTTGTCATCTATAAAGCCTAACATGGCATACAGAGCCTGATTACTTGAGGGATCACCTATCTCCCACAGTATCTTTCCAGTAGATTCATCTGGCAGAATTGCCATACTCCAAATGCCTTGATTTAAGCAAGACATCTGTTGAGACCCCAGATGTGCATCTTCTCTGTAGCAGAATCTGTCTCTGAAATGGTGCTCCTCCCAAGATTCAAACAGCCCCCAATTTGGTGGTGTTTCAAAGAGCCTGAAGTCCTGGCTCCTTACCCAAGCTGTCAGTGGGGCTGACTGAAGCCTACTTTTATCTTGGGTTGTTTTCTCATTTCTACCCAGTTTGTTATTTTTGCCATTTCTCCCACATCTTTCATTTCTTGTAATTTTCATGATGAGATTTCATATTTTAAACAATTTATAAACCACCTAGAGTCAGGCAGGAGTAGGAGTTGGGCAGTATATAAATTGGCCTTGGTGGTGCAGGCTGCTAAATGCCTAGCACTTAAGTTCCAGCTGCCTGCAATTATTGTAGGCTCGAATCCCACCAGGCCCAAGGTTGACTCAGCCTTCCATCCTCTCGGGGTAGGTAAATTGAGGACCCAAGATTGTTGGGAGCAATAAGCTGACTTTGTAAAAATGCCGCTTAGTAATAAGCAGGCATATACAATGGAATGAAGGCTATTGCTGAGCGCATTGGGTTGTATCCCAAAAATTGTAAGCTGCCCTGAGTCTTCGGAGAAGGGTGGCATATAAATCTAATTTTTAAAAAATGATAAAAAATTAAAGTCAAAATGTATAACTAGGCCAATACTATTTCTAAAAAATCAAATCATTCTTGATATTAGAGATTTTATTGGATTTTAACAGCTTCTTAGTGATTTTATGTTATAAAGGAAACTGTGGCAAATGATCAGCATTTATTTTAACTTTATGCTCTTGTTTCTTCCCTATTCTATACTGATTCTTTGGATTTGAACTCTTCTCTGGTTTTTTGATTTAATGGGATTGCTAAATGCAATTCTACTCTGCCTTGACCTTACATTTTTAAATTCAGCCCAGTTTTTAATGGAGAAGGGAAGAGTAGCAGCATGATTTTTAAAAAAATTACATTCAGGCTAACCAAGCTATCACTGATAGAGTTTCTCCAACTTTCATGCAGTATTTTGAAAATGCATAAAATTGTAACATTAAGCATACAGTATAGATGTTTATTTGCAGGTGAAAAAAGAAGCAGTTCCATATTTTTATAAAAGTGAAAATGTTACATTTTTTTTGAAATACTGAAATATTATTTATTGTTGAGGCAAGATTTAATAGCTGCCAGCTGCTGTAAGGCTGATGCAATATAAGGCTGATGCAATAAGGATGAATCAGCATAGCATGGGTATTGCTCTTTTAAGACTAAGAATAGGTTCGCAGAAGTCTTTACCCCTTTAAGAGGTGTTTATATAAAGCTGACATTATAGTGGCCGTGTTCTCTCTCCTTGTGTCTGGTATCCATTGCAGAGTTCTCTGTGTAGAGTTAAGAAGATTGATTGCTTGTAAGGTATTTGCCTACTATGTATATTTCTATATATGTCTTGTATATAAACCACTGTTAAATATCTGTCTCTGTGTGCTGTGTTTTGCTCCTGGGTTGTCTCATAATTCATGCTGCAAACGCTCTGACACAGATTATAACCCAAAAAGATTTGGACAAAAGGATAGATGTGGAGACTCTTTTTCTAGTGTGTTCTGATTCATACCCTTGAATTTTCAGTTCATCACCAAACCACATTATACCTACAAATCAGATTCTAGTTTGAATTTGAAATTCTGACTGCCATTTACCATATGATTTGCAGAAACCAGTTTACTATATTCTTACAATAGTAAACTACAAATAGCAAGGAAAGAAAGTATGCAAGAAGAAGGGAATTTATATTAATTAATGATTAAATCATTATATGATTTAATCTTCCAAATCATTCAGAGTTTGATTTTAGCACAACCTATAAGCCAAACCATGCAGATTGTAGGGATGCATGTCCTATATAAGTAATTGAGAGCATTCCTGAATCTAAATTACCTCATGTTCTTTCAGTTGTTTTTTCCAAGTCTGTTCTTCCTTCAGCAGTTCCTCTTCCATCATAGTCTGTTGTTGCTGTACAGAGAGGACTTTTGTTGTCATTATTTTAATTAATATTGGGATTTAATTATTCTCTGGAATCATACGTTATGCGCTTCCTACTACAGTGGAATATTTTTATTTCCATTGATTTCAAGAGAAGAAAAATAACATTTCCCCTCTTTCTCATACTAAAATCATATTAAAATATCAGGATTATATTTAGTGGAAAGAATAATATATATATTTTATTTCTTCCCAATCCTTTTATAGGATTACATCTAATGCTATAAATAAATATATATATTGCAGTCCAAGCTAATACGCAACTAAAAATAACATTTGTGAACAGAATTACTCATTTTAATGAAGGAATTCCATTTTTGCATGAAAAGGAAGGAAGGAAGGAAGGAAGGAAGGAAGGAAGGAAGGAAGGTCTCATTTATAAATTAATTGAAGAATCACTGCAGAAAAGACAGGAATGTATATGACTAGAATTCCTGAGTCCCAAATTATACAGTTAAATATTGCAGAAATTATTTTTCAAAAAGCAACATTATAATATCAAAAACAGAATTTCCTCAAAATGTTTTTCAAACGCATTTGCAGATAGCAAATGGATACTTCAAATGGAGAAACTGTAATTTCCAGAATATTTAAATGTATATCCATCAGTTCTTTGTTATTCAGTTGCTAAGTCATGTCTGACTCTTTGTGACCCCATCCATCAGATCAGATCTCTGTAAATATATTTATGCCATTATACAAAATGAGATGGAAAAGAAGTGACAAAAAAATGAAGTGTTTGTAAAATTCTAATATCCTTCCAGAAAATCTTTTTATACCATCCAAAGTCTCTGTTGTGAGATAACAATAAATAAATCTAGTCTCCTGGCTGTTAATATTTTTAGTTCACAAAATAGTTTTTAATGTTAATTATTGCAAATTTGTTTTTAGGATTTGGGCTTGTAATTTAGTTTAATCATTTTTAAGTATTTATTGTCTCTGTTTTTTTTTTTTTAGCTGTGAGCCGCCCCGAGTCTTCGGAGATGGGGCGGCATACAAGTTCAAATAATAAATAAATAAATAAATAAATAAATAAATAAATAAATATTTTAAATAACATTTTTTGAAAACTAGATTATGTAGTTCTGATTTGTGAAGTTACCAAAGATAAAGAATATCCTTTTTGTACTTATCAAAAAGGTGGTTGGTCAAGGTAAAGTGATTTTAAAAATCACTTTAAAATTATTATCAATTTTACGCAAGAATAAAACTGCAGTATATAGGTTAAGGTATTGGACTATGAGCAGGGAGACCCAAGATTTTTGTCACTCTCAAACACTGAAATTTATGGGGTGACTGTAGGCCACTCATTTTCACTCAGCCCAAAGTTGCGGGGAAAATAGGAGGAGCTCAACATCTTGAATTTACAAGGTCAGTATTACAAAAGGTGGGTCACTATGAAAATAAATTACGTTAATGCTGACAAAGAATATTTAGTGACTAACACATTAGAAAGAATCAAAACACCTACATAAGTTACATGTAGGACTTGCTACTAACAGTATCCTCAATGTACTATGTTCAGTACAGATAGTCCTCAACTTGCCGGCCGCCCTGTGTGAGCACATAGGCAAGGACTCCTCGGGGTCCTGTCAGCGGGCCAATGCCGGCTGGCGGTTCCCCGGCGGCAAGCCTATTCTGTCGCGGCCCCTGACCTTTGGAATCAACTGCCCTTGGGACTCCGCCTGGACCCTGACCTCCGCACCTTCCGCCATGAGTTAAAGACCTGGTTATTCGACCAACCTGGGCTGTGACCCCTCCTTGTGGGGGGGATAGTTTTTAATGTTAATTATTGTAAATTTGTTTTTAGGATTTGGGCTTGTAATTAGTTAAATCGTTTTTTAAATGTATTTATTGTCTTTGTTTTTTAGCTGTGAGCCGCCCCGAGTCTTCGGAGATGGGGCAGCATACAAGTTCAAATAATAAATAAATAAATAAACTTACAACCAGCTTAGTGACTGTCCGTAGTTATGACAACACTGAAAATAGTGACCTGTGAGTGTTTTTCACTTACAACCATTGCAGCATCCCTACAATGATGTAAGCAAAATCCAGACACTTTGCAATTGGCATGTATTTATGATAGTTGCAGTGTCCTGGGTCATGTGATCCCCTTTTGTGATTTTCTGACAAGCTAAGTCAATGGGGAAGCCAGATTCACTTAAAAACCATGTTACTTAACTTAACAACTGCAGTCATTCATTTAACAAGTGTGGCAAGAAAGGTCATAAATTGAGGCAAAACTCACTTGACAACGGCCTTAGTAATGGAAATTTTGAGCTCAATTGCGGTCATAAGTCAAGGACTACTTGTATCTACATGTATGTGGTAGAATGTGGGCCAGAGTCACAGGAGGGAGAGGCTCTTCCCCAACAAGCAAAGAGACAAAGAAGCCTGGAATCTTTGATATGCCTAAAGAGAGAAGCTGGACTCCTCTCAGCAGTTTTCAGAGTAAATCTAGTAGTTATGCAGACAACAAGGACCTTGGAATACTCATCTCTAATGATCTAAGTGCTAGAGCCCACTGTAACTACACAGCCAAAAAGGCATTAAGAGTTGTTAACCTAATCCTACGTAGCTTTTTCTCTGGTAATATCACACCACTAACTAGGGCATACAAAACATTTGCTAGACCAATACTTGAATACAGCTCATCAGTCTGGAACCCACATCACGTATCTGATATTAACACAGTTGAGAAAGTCCAGAAATATTTCACAAGAAGAGTTCTCCACTCCTCTACTTGTTGCAGAATACCTTATGCCACCAGACTTGAAATTCTAGACCTAGAAAACCTAGAACTACCGCCTTCAGGTCTGATCTAAGTATAGTATCTAAAATCATACATTGCAATGTCCTACCAGTCAATGAATACTTCAGCTTGAACCATATCGCTACAAGAGCACACAACAGATACAAACTCAAAGTTAACCGCACCAAACTTGATTGCAGGAAATATGACTTCAGCAACAGAGTGGTCAATGTCTGGAATACTCTACCTGACTCTGTGGTTTCTTCCCCAAACCCCCAAAACTTTAACCTTAAACTGTCTACTATTGACCTCACCCCTTTCCTAAGAGGTCTGTAGGGGGCGTGCATAAGTGCACCAACGTGCCTACCGTCCCCGTCCTATTGTTTCTTTTATTTTTCTTATATGTATTCATTTCATGTGTTCACAACTATGTTTATCCTTGTAAGTGATTGACAAAATAAATAAATAAATAAAATAAATAAACTGCTTTAGTCTGGCAAGATTTCTGTCTAGAGGCAAGTAACAATAAATACATTACTTTGAAGCAACTCTGTGTGTTGTTCTTGGTTTCTTGCTTCTGACAATATAGGAACCAATTGTTGGCAGGCTCAAGAAATCCAACAACTTGCAAAAATAAAAACTTAAAGGGATAAATAGCTTCAAAAGTCCAAAGAGGACTGAACATGCTCAGTTGGTAGAGAATCTGACTGCTCAGTGAAACAACAGGGGGGAAAAGAGATATATCCTGAAAGGAGCACTTCACATGGTAAGGGTTTACTGCAAAATCCAGTTTATATAATATGACCTATAGATATTATTAAAGGTAAAGGTTTCCCCTCGCACATACATGCTAGTTCTTTCCAGCTCTATGGGGTGGTGCTAATCTCCATTACAAAGTCGAAGAGCCAGCACTGTCTGAAGAGTCTCCGTGGTCATGTGGCTGGCATGACTAAATGCCGAAGGCACATGGAACGCTGTTACCTTCCCACCAAAGTGGTCCCTATTTTCCTACTTGCGTTTTTACATGCTTTCGAACTGCTAAGTTGGCAGAAGCTGGGACAAGTAACGGGAGTCCACTCTGTTATGTGGTGCTAGGGATTCGAAGCGCCAAACTGCTGATCTTTCTGATCGACAAGCTCAGCGTCTTAGCTACTGAGCCATCACATCCCTTATAGATATTATTATTAATAGATATTATTACTTTATTCTAAATATGTTACCGCTTTAAACATTTCTAAGTTCATCCGTTCATTTTCAAGTTCTTCTTGACGTAGGTATCGTCTTTTCTTCTCTTCTTCATTTTGAGAGATTTCCATGTCCTTCTTAGCTTTCAATTGGTTCATTTTTTCCTTCTCTAGTACTGTTTGCTTTTCCAACCAATACTGATACTCCTGCTTGCACTTTTCTTCAACTTCTTGGAAACTAAAGTTGATGGGTATGTCGTTGGCATCTGAAGGATACATATATTCGTAAATATATGATTTTCAGTAAAATTATATCATTAATTAATGGTGATTTTAAAGGATTTGCATGCATTAAAATAAAGACACACTTCACTTCCCCAAAGGCTACATTAGAGTTGCCTCAGATCACAAGATGGGTGGCAAATAAATTTGACAATATAATAATTATTTGCAATACTAAATATATTTAAATTTAATAAAGAAATAAATTGAAAGATAAATTAAGATAGTGAAGTTGGTATCCACTATTTCAGCAAAATGCCTGGGGGCAAAAGTAGCCTTCTGAGGCCTGAAAGAAAGAAAGGTTCTTTAATTCTGATTTAAGACAAATTTAATGCAATTAAAACTTTATTGCATGTTCGTTTACCTGTCAAAGAATACCCATCAGCTATATTGTTAGAAGAAATATCCTGATCGGTTTTTAACTCAATAGTATTGTCTGATAACTCACTCATTTGCTCCTCGTCCTCTATTTCAGATAATACCTAAAAACCAGCAAATATTTTGAACTTTAAAATTATGAAACCTCGGAATTACATAAAAGGATTTTTACTGTTTAGAAAATAAAAACCAGGCATTTTTTTGTTATGAAAGAAAATTTCTAGAGCACCTGTATCAACCACAATCCAAACATGTTTCTACAAAGAGCTGCTAGAAAAGTAGCATTCTTATGGCTCAACTGTTTGGTAGAAAGAAGAGCTGGATTTTTTTTTTTTTTTAAATTACATTTATATGCCGCCCTTCTCCGAAGACTCAGGGCGGCTTACAATTTTTGGGATGCAACCCAGTGTGCTCAGCAATAGCCTTCATTCCATTGTATATGCCTGCTTATTACTAAGCGGCATTTTTACAAGGTCAGCTAATTGCCCCCAACAATCTTGGGTCCTCAATTTACCTACCCTGAGAGGATGGAAGGCTGAGTCAACCTTGAGCCTGGATTCAGTTCCCTTATTCTTTTTTGTGAACTGCTGGTCAAAGATATCATTAATTTTCTCACAAGGACTTTTGTGTGGGCAAGCCCAACAGCTGGATCTGCATAGGCAGTGTGGCATTGGTTTGCATTTAAGATTTCTTAGTCAGTTAGTGGGATCTGATTAATGAAGATTTATTCAAACATATAAATGTAAAAATGCCAACAAAACATTTATGGTCTGACATGATACACTATACTTCCAAAATTTATCTTATTCCTTTACTTTTTTCTAAATAGAAAAAATATGACAATATGTCATGTTTATTAACCAAAAGGAATGCAACTACATTTTTAAAAATAAATATTGCTGAAATAGTAAAAATAAATAATTATAAAGGGCTGATGGACATGTATACATATTTTCTCTCACAGAAAAATTTATAAATGCATGTGCAATCCTATACATCTGTTTCAGAAGGAAGCCACATTAAACATGTAGCTAATCCAGGCTAAAGAATTACAACAGGGCTTGGTATGGTCATTGATAGATTTTTGGTCGCTAAGTGTCACATCAGAATTTGGCGAGAGGCTGGGACTGGCTTTTAGAGTGCAGCATTAGAGCATCGTTAGTTTTTTAACTGTTTTACATGTTTTTCACCCTTTCTACAACTCTTTTCTTCTGTATTTCATACTAAAATGACAGGAAATTATAGTTTCAGTTTTCAGCAGATATGAACAAAGAGGGTTCTGGGGACCACTAAAAAAGACACAGAGGTCACAGATTACCAAGGTCTGGCTTAGTGTTATGAGAAAGTCATAAAGTGATAAAAAGTGGGAATATAAATATATATGTATTAAAGATAAATATATGTACAAGTTTTAAAAATCTAAACAAACTTTAATAATATAAATGCATTTACAATTTTAAATTTCTTCCTAATATCTGCATATTAATTTCCAACTAAAATTATTACAGTATGCACTAATAAAATCAATTTAAAATTTAAATCTTATTACTTACACATTTTATTCAATGATCTTAGGCTGATACTTGTCAGTTTAAATAATTTCACTTAATTGTGTGAAGATTAAATATAAAAAACTAATTTATACAATTCTATTTTGGGTACAGATAATAACTTAATGGCTGACTCAGAATCTAGAAAATCTAAATCTGTGATTCAATTGTTCCCATCTCTCCCTAAAACTAAGAATCACTGCAATCATTATCACCCAATGGATCACTATGCGGACAAAGAATCTCACTGATATAGCAATCTTTTCCATTCTAAATACTCTCAAATATGTGGACCTGAACTCCCAGAATCCTTGCTAATGGTCATTCTGGTTGATGAATGAGGTTGAAGTCCACAAGAAAATGAGACAATTATCTAAATTTCTATACTCAATTCCTAATTAAAATCATGTTTATGATTGTCTGAATACAACATGCTTCTTCTGAAGAATGAAGTGTCATTTTGATGATCTAGCTCAGGGATGTCAAACTCACATTGTCATGGCAGCGTCATGCGACGTATCACAACTTTTTTCCACTTTGCTAATGGCCAGTGTGTGACGCATGTGGCCTGTGGGCCATGAGTTTGACAGCCCTGAACTAGCTCCAAATGTTTAAAAAACAAACGATTAAAGAAGCTATCCAAAGTTATCTGGTAGTTAATACTCACTGAACTAAGTTAGGCCCTTTTTAACAAAGAGAAACTAGCCATTTATTGATAGTGTAACTTAATTTTAAGTAAAAAGAAAAAAACACTAAAGATATACTATGCAAAGATTATTAGCCCTTAAAACATCTATTCAATACTCAAAAGCCTCAGATTCATGTTTCATGCACTGTTTCAAGCAACAAGAGTTTGTTTGTTCAGATTCAGCTGAATGATTTCTTTTCACCAACATTAATTTGATTACAGGATAGCATAAATCGCTTTCGCTGAATTTATTGCAATTTCACCCAGTACAAAATATTAAAGTGCTATAAAATGGTGCAGGGAATAAAATGGTGCAATCAAGTACATGTATTTTAAATATATATACTTAAAATATATATACAATACCCTTTTTTTCAGTTCTTCTGGATCTTCATTATATTGAGAAGCTAATTCAGCTAAATATTCCGAAGCATTGTTAGGAACAATATAATAGGTATCACCTGAAGAAGAAATGAAGAAACTGTTACTCAGACTTTGAGAACACTCATTTTAATTCCTGAATATTCAGATAAAATATTTCTTGCAAGTTAGTTGAATTTCTGATGAACATAATTCTATATCTCAAAGATAACAAAATTAAACAAAAATGAAATACTTTAGACAGTTTCAGGCAATCTACTTAGCATCTTCTTTCAAGTAGAAATGCTTAGGATTAGGGTGTTGGTGTCAACCCAATAGTCTTGAAATAGCTGCATTTCTAATTTTATATCACTTGATTAATCATGAACTTGCCAAAAGACAGACAATCAAAAGCATCACTTCAAACTGCAGGATTGCCAAAAATCTCCAGGACTTTCATCATCTAACAAACAACAAAATGAGACGATATGCTGTCCAGCCAGTTTAGAGTTAATGGGATTTGGGGAGGTAGTTAGGAGTTGAGAGCTGTCCCCTTAAGGGAATGCATCATGGTAAATGTAGTTAAGGTATCCTGGGAAATGTAGTCTATGTCATGTGGTCACATCTGTAACCCTGATTGGTCACTGAATTGACCCTTGGTGGGTTGGGGGAGGTTTCGTCTCTTTTGCTTGAACACACAGCCTCGTGGTAGCAGCTATAACCCCTCCCTCTATGATTATGGGATGAAATATAGGTATGAGAGTTTAATATCTTTCTACACCATGATTCAGATATGCAAAGGATTGGACATTAAGAAGAACCTCGTCATAACTGTGAATTGACAGAATGCCCGATGAACCAATGAAAAAGACTTTGTATAGATGCTTTGTGGAGTTGCTCTGTCTGCTTTATACTCATCCAGGGCGTAAAGCAGAACAGAGGACACAACCCTATTCTCCCTATTTTGCTGTAATAGTCAGCCTATCTGAAATTATTAGTCTTTCTTCTCCCATCAAGTCAAAGATTATAAATATTTCATACCAAATCAGTTTCTCTTCTGCAAAACACATTTAAAAATAATACAAATACTGCAGAAAAGAGATATTAAGAAGTAGAAAATTTAAGGTTAAGTTCAATTTAAAAAAGTCAGAAGCACTAAAATATTTTCAGTGTTCTACTTCAATTAGACTTTTTCCCCTAGCATTTTCGTGCAAGTGCAGGGTTTGCTTCCCCTCCCACAAATAAATTGAGTGTTGATCCATTGGTTGCGACAGAAATTGACTGACTGACTTGTTGCCCAAGTCTGATGTTGTGGACTAAGAGAGAGTGACTACCCCAAAGTCATCCAGTGGGCTTTTATGCCTAAGGTGAGACTAAAACTCACAGACTCCTGTTTTTAGCCTGGTGCCTTAATCACTAAACCAGACTGGTTATGAGGACAAATTGGTTAAATGTGATTCTTCCTCACTGTCCTCAAATACTCACCAGCAGTTTTCTCTCTAGAACTCAGTTATTGAGAAAATAGGTATGCCCTAACATGTGATCACTAGACAGCTCAACAGAAATTATTATCTATTATTTTGCCTCATAATATTCTGCTTCACAATAAAAATAGTGGTCTATTATTTGTAGAAACATATATTGCAATAGTTGAATGTAGATACAAAGTAGTATTACCTGAAGAACTTTTACAGAATATATGCCATATGCATTTGAAAAAACACTTTGCTAAATCACTACTTACTTGAGAATTCAACATTTTCCAAATCTTGCAATAGAAGCTTTTCTGCATTTTGACTTCTGCTTCTCACAAAATCTAAATACTGGAGAACAGATTCTGGTAATTCTTCTGGAATCTAGATGTAGATTTTACATTATATAAAATTGACAGTTACTACTATTAATTACTTTTAAGTTAGATTTATCTTCAACCTGTCTCTACATACGCAAGATAAAACTAGAACTTTGGCAGACAACATTTAGTAACCCTGTTAGAACAGTAATTTTAGAAAGAGAAAGGGGAAAGGTTGAATTAACTATGCTGACAGTTCGAAGAAAAGTTTGACTTACTTTTTTTTAAAGATAAAATAAATTACTGAAGAGAATACAACTAAACTTTTTAATAGTGCACTTTTAGGCAAAAGCATAGTCAACCGTTTCATCTATAAAGTCCCAAATATATGATCTATGTTTATTGACTCAGAATTCTGTCTTTAATTCATATACAGATAGCCCAAGCATGTGGAAGGCCTCTATAGAGCCCACTATGATGTCCAAGGAATTCCTATCAATGTCTTATCAATTTATATTTCCCAGCTCCACCTTTCACCTCTTTGGGGCTGATGGAATGCAAGTCTAGTTGTCATCTCTGCATGCAGAATATCAATCATATTTCTGAAAGCAGAATTAGATTCTTCTGGGAAAGAAAATGAGTCAGGGAAGAAGTGTGAGAACATTCTCACATACCCTGCCCCCCCAATTGCTGCAGATTCTAAATAGCTCCCCAGACATCACTGTGATTCTCTCTATTTGAGAAAGATAGCCTACTCTGAGTTTAAAAGAACCACAAGAATATTCTCCTCTTCCATAGGGAAACAAACAATAAATTTAAATAAGGTTTAAAATGGTCTTTACCATTGCCAAAAGAGAAACATGCATAAATGTATTTATTTATTAAATTTATTTGTCAAATATCTCACCGTGGGGCTACTGTAGGAGGCTTACAACAATAAAAAATAGAGAAATGAAAAGAAGTGTAAGCATAACAGGAGTAAACTAATGGAACAATAGGTTAAATAATGAAAAAGAAAACAATGATAGTGATATAAGAATAAAAAATGTATAGGTGGGGAAACAGGGAGCAAGGGTTGTTATCAATCCAGTAGCCACCTCTGGTCTGGTACTCCCCCTTTGGATCCCCAGGCCAACTGGCAGAGCCAGGAATTCAGGCTCTTGCAGAAGGCTAGGAGATTGGAGGCAGACCTCACCTTGGAAAGTAGGATGTTCCAAAGAGTAGGTGCTTTGGCAGAGAAGCCTATTCTTCTGGATCCCAATAGTCAGAGTTCTTTGACCAATGGGATCCAAAGTAGGCCCTCTCTGCCGGCACAAATGCAGTAGGCTTGTCCTAGTGGGACAAGTCAGTTTATGAAATAGCCTGAATATATGCCATTAAGGGCTTTAACCAATACCTTGAACTGTACCTGGAAGCAGACTTATAACCAGTGCAGTTTGTGGAGCAGTGGTGTAATACCCGTGGGCCATTCTAGGACCCCCAAAGACTGCTCTTGCTACTGCACTTCAGGACCAGCTCCTTGCCAAACCTATGGTCACTAGCTACGGTCATCCCCATCTTCAAAAAGGGAGACCCCAGTCTAGTTTAAAATTACAGACCAATCTCTTTATGCTGCGTCACCTGTAAAGTCATGGAATTAATTATTAACAAATCCATTATCCTCCACTTAGAGACAAACAACCTACTCTCTAACAAACAATTTGGTTTAAGAAAAAAACTATCCTGTAATCTGCAACTCTTACACTGCAAAAACATATGGACTACACAACTCGATCAGGGCAAAGCAATAGACGCAATTTACATAGACTTCTGTAAAGCCTTTGATTCAGTGGTACACGACAAACTACTCCTAAAACTAAAATCTTATGATATCTCTGGACACCTGCATAACTGGATAGAAGCATTCCTGTCAAACAGACAACAAATGGTCAAAATTGGGAGCGTCCCATCAAATTCTCTACCTGTCAACAGTGGTGTCCCCCAAGGAAGTGTTCGAGGACCAACTGTCTTCATACTCTACATAAATGACCTCTGTGATCATATTAAGAGCAACTGTGTTCTTTTCGCTGATGATGTAAAGCTATTCAACACCACAGACAATACTGCTACCCTTCAAAAAGACCTCGACTATGTATCAGAATGGTCAAACAAATGGCAACTTCAAATCTCAACAGATAAATGCTCTGTCTTACATACTGGCAAAAAAAAAATCAGAAAAAAATACAAGCTGAATAGTCAAGACCTTGTTGATGATCCAAACTCTGTCAAGGACCTTGGAGTACTCATCTCTAATGATCTAAGTGCTAGAGCCCACTGTAACTACAAAGCCAAAAAGGCATTAAGAGTTGTTAACCTAATCCTACGTAGCTTTTTCTCTGGTAATATCACACCACTAACAAGAGCATACAAAACATTTGCTAGACCAATACTTGAATACAGCTCATCAGTCTGGAACCTGCATTATGTATCTGATATTAATACAGTTGAGAAAGACCAGAAATATTTCACAAGAAGAGTTCTCCACTCCTCTACTCGTTGCAGAATACCTTATGCCACCAGACTTGAAATTCTAGACCTAGAAAACCTAGAACTACGCCGCCTTTGGTTCAATCTAAGTATAGTATATAAAATCATACATTGCAATGTCCTTCCGGTCAATGAATACTTCAGCTTCAACCATAACAATACAAGAGCACACAATAGAAAGAAACTCAAGGTTAACTGCACCAAACTTGATTGCAGGAAATACGACTTCAGCAACAGAGTGGTCAATGTTTGGAATACTCTACCTGACTGTCTACTATTGATCTCACCCCTTTCCTAAGAGGTCTGTAGGGGGCTTGCATAAGCGCACCAACATGCCTGCCGTCCTGTCCTATTGTTTCTTTTTTTTCTTATATGTATCCATTTGATGTATTCATAACCATGCTTATACTTATACCTGTTATCTTATAATCGCTTGACAAAATAAAATATAAATAAATTAAATAAATAAATAAATAAATATTTCAGGAGTAGCCTCATGTACAGTGAATTCAGTAATCCACATGAGAGATGACTCAGTTACTGAGTGCAGGAAGTCAAGTTCCAGGTAGGGTTGCAGTTGAAGTACAAATCAAAGCTGTACAAAGACTCTCCTAGTCATGTCCACCACCTGCTCTTCAACCAGGAGTGATGAATCCAGGAGAACTGGATCTGAATGAGGTAGTGAAATCTGTCCAGAACTAAGGGTGATAAAAACTCAAATTTTGAGGCTCCATACACCCAAAGCCATTTGGTCTTGCTAGGATTCAGATGAAGCCTGTTGTCTCCCATTCAGGTCCCTACAGCCTCCAGGGACCGTTATTTGGTGACAGATGATCTCACTCAGCTGCTTCATATAGATATTAAATAGGAGAAGAGAGAGTACTGAATCCTGAAGGATATTGCAAGCGAGCAGTCAGGGAGAGGATCTCTCACTCCCTATCAACACCGATTGGGACTAGCCCTTGGAGAAAGGAGCTGAACCAGCACAAAACTGTACCTCCCAGTTCCAACAACTGTAGCTGGCTCCAAAGGATACCATGGTTGATGATATTGAAGGCCAAAGAGAGCAAAAATGGTTGTATTGCCCCCATCCCACTCTTGCCAGAGATCATCCATAAGTATGACCAAAACTGTCTCTGTCCCATAGCCGGGTCTGAATCCTGATGGAAAGGAGCCCTAAAAATCTGTTTCATCCAGGACCCCCTGAAGCTACCAAGCAACCACATTTTCTACCACCTTCCATAAAAAGAGAAGATGGGAAATTGGATGAAAGTCATGTAAGCAGGTAGAGTTGACTGACAGTTTTTAAAGAAGAGGGATAACCAGCATTCTACATGAAAAGACTGTATGTAGAAAGGAGGCTAAATGATAAAACATGTGTGACACTATTACACCATGCTGCAACTTGCATATTTGTGTCCTTATGTCTAACACAAATATGTAATAGCTGCATTTGCATTATGATAAATGTGTGTCATCATTTAGGTGTTATCATTGTTGTACATGTTTCAATATACAGACACGAAACGCTCTGTAAACTTTCATTTTATCAATCAGTCTGAGAATGATATTCACATATAGAACATGACAGATTATTTTATAAAAAATATTTTTATTGCTCCTATTCTTCTGGAATACTTACTGTTTCACTATCACTTGAACTTTCAGCTGATAAATCAATATCACAATCATCTGCTTCAGATGAAGAATAGTTAGTTTTCCTCAACTCAAGTTCTATTTCTTCTTCAATTCCTACATCATCATATACTTCTTCCATCCTTTCTATTGTAAAAACAAAAAATACATATAAGTAAACAAATATCTATGTATGCATCTATCAACATCTATACATATAAAATATTCAATTTTCTATTTACTGTTATCTTTAAGCCTTTTATTACAAAAACCATATTAAAATAAAAAGAAGATGTCTCAAAAATAGTGAATGTAGTGGTAGGAAAAATAATTAAAATGGGTAAAATCTTAAAGTTGAGAGGTAATCATTCTTGTGTGAATATTTATTTAGCCAGACAGTACTTGGATAACCTGTAAAATGCTCATTAGTTCATCTCCTCTCATATTGTGGGTGTCTATGTCTCTGTGTGGTGCAAATGGAATTGCAACTCCCATCTATTAAAAAATAGAAGTGTTCAAGTTTATGTTAAAGAAACATCAGTTTCAGGCTATCCAGATTTGAGGTCGCATGTGCACAATTCAGTTAAATATGAACGACCAGAAAGCAATTATTCTTTCTCACGGTAACTATTACATTGGCATAAAAAGATAGATGGAATCATCTATCTTAGCTTTATCTCAGATTTTCAGTTAACTTGTGCCTACCCTGCCCATAGAGCTCCGCTTTCTTCTAAGTGCGTGAGGACTACCACTTCCATGGTGCCTTTGAAAAGCAGCCCTTGAAAGCTTATTCGAAAGTATCCTGTTGGATGCTGGGAGTCGTAGTTTTGAATTCTGTTTTCGGGTAAAGACTGCCCCGTTTCATCACGACGCTTAAAAAAAATGTTCCATGACTTTTTTTTTAATTTGAAGATTAGAATAATCCTTATTCTCCTTATTCAGAAACCCTTGATCTTTACTTGCTTCTGACGCCGCTAATCACCAACCTGAAGGAGAACGCAAGACTTCAGAGCAGCGAGCCTCACTGTTGCAGGAAGGGTAACCATAGTGACAGGAGACGTGGGCGGTCATGCCTTTACTATGGAAGCCCAAAGCGACCGGAATAGAAAGAAAGCGAAGAGGGCGAGTGTTGGAAAGCCAGTGGCTTTTGGGGCTGAACGGCTCTGGGTTTTGGGAGATATTTCTATCCCACCTTTTTAAAATCAAAACAGACATTTTGCAATTTCGGGTCCTTTCGCGAACAGAGACCTTACCCCAATTTTCGACTCCCCATTCCCTTCCCTGTTGAAAAGCAGCTAGCCTAGTTAGACAATATCAGAGCAATAGTTGATGACTTAATGTATGTAATGCTTTTATGTCATTTCTAAGCTTAATTTTCAATTATTGGGATTTAAAAAATAGTTGATTGGTAAAGAATGTTTATCATTGCATTAGCAACAGTTGGATGGAATGGATGGAACTATCAACCATAGCAGGAACATGTAAGATCTCTTATCACCACCACAACCCTTCCGAATGTCTTTAAAATTAGTCAGATCTTCCCATGAAATTGTATTTGAATTCTGTAGCATAATTAAGAAAGGCAAATGAAAAACAGAATCCAGCTTCTACATTAAATACCATCCTTCTGCTTACTTTTAGCTTTGATTAAGACACTGATATATTTTATTAAAAACATGTTTTAAATTTGTTTGAAAAATATACATTAAACTGAAGTATCAATTTTTCAAAGTACCCTGATATGTGGCACAATTCAGTTTTGTTGCAACAATGAATAAGATGTTAACTCCTATATTCAGCTGCCAATTAAAAAAAAATAAAGCGAAGAGAACTGTTCATAATAAAATATTTCTTAAATATAGTTATTGGAGTTTTCCTGCTGAGAAGCAGTTGTATAATTGTATAATAAAATGTGATAATCATATATTCCACCTGTAGCATTAGTCAGATTTTCAAGTATTGAGTCCTTAGGGAGAGAGGGCAGCATACAAGTCTAATAAAATAAATAAAAATAAATATATTTCTAGTAGTCAAAATCTTTAGATTTCATTTGATAGAAACAAATTGTGTGAGCATAAATGCTTATATGTGTACTTTATAATTACATTTTTTAAAAAGCAAAATTACTATATGCTCCATTTTCCATCAACCATCTCTGAGCACTGACCTCCCACAAGGTGGCAGCATTGTGTTATAATGCCTATCACATTAAAAATAAAACTAATTCAGTTACTGGCTTTCTTGCCACTGCATGATATCCTTCACCAAGTAAAGATGTGTTCAGAACCAATGAAAGAAAGAAGGCTGCTTTAACGTAAAAACAACACTGTTAGATAAAGAAAGAAAGTAGGAGCCCTGTAGACTTTATTTTAAATAATTTTAAACTGCAGCTATTTATATCCATTGGTTTATCATAAATTGTGGGCAATTTTCTCATGCTGTAGCAGCTGTTGGAGGAAGGCATAATTTATGGTACTCCTTATGCAGCAATTTCATGTTACACACTGACTCTTATTATAGATCTCAAAGAAGAAAATCGATATTACCTGAACAGCTAGAATGCAGTTTCATGATGGGCTATAATGAATAGTAACAACTATTGAGGAGATGCCCAACATTCATGTCAGTATTTCTTTTTCCTTTAAAGCAGGGGTAATTCCACTTTGAACTGATACACATTCCATTCTCTGCAGCTAATTTAAAGGAAAAAGGCGATGTGCTAACTCAGCTTTGCCCAACTTGGATCTCTTCATTTATATTGGAATTGCAACTTCCAGAATTTCTTGAACCATATTTTATTTATTTATTTATTTTATTTGTATCTAGCCTTTGTACAAATAATTCAAAGTGGTAGACATAGCCAACACACTTTCTTCCTTGTATTTTCCCACAAATAAACAACCTTGTGGGCCTGGGATGAGAGGGAGTGATGGGCCCAAGGTGATCCAGCTGGCTTTCATAGCTAAGGCAGAACTCTTGCTTTCTAGCCTGGTGCCTTGACTGCTAGACCATGGTGGCTCTCTTCAATATTCAGTATCTCATTTTAAATACTGATGGGAAATTCTTTGAGTTTCAGACCCCCAAACTGTAAAGAATTCCAAAGTCTCTGGTAACTTAATAGTAGCATAGGTGGTTTATTTGGGGGGGCGGGTATCTTGCTTTTTGCCTTATGAAGACAAGGCTTATGGCCCTGAAGATGGTTCAGTGAATAATTTGAATATGCAGCAGAGTTGCCTTTGGTATTCTCAGTTTTTAAGTCTTATATTCCATGTCTGAAATTTCCATGAAGACAGTTATGAAATAATTAACAATTGTCCCTTCCCTCAATGATGGAAATGTTCTGTATGGATAATATTCATATTTGCATATCCTTTTTCTTTCCCCTTTTCTCCTCAGTGACAGGAAATAATTGACAGTATTAAAAAATCAGTGTATAATGTTATCTCAACCTTCAGTTCTAGTCCTGAAAATGTATGTATGCATGTATTTAAACTATTTGTAAAGCAATGTATATCATGACTTGACAGTAGCAGGGAATATAAAATAAATCTCAAAACCTCACGCTATACTAATGCAGTGTTTCTTAAACTTTCTCTCTCTTAAGACTCCTTCTTACTTTAAAAATTATGGAGGACACCAAGAACCTTTTTTATGTGGGCTATGTTTATCAATAGTTACATATTAAAATTAATATTGGTGCATTCACTAATGCAACTCTTCTCACAATTGTTTGATGAGATTTTAATACCATATTATTTTTCAATATAGGCTGGCAAATAATTTTTATTTTGAGGATCCCTGAGAGAGTCTTGAGGGATCCCCCCCAAGATCCTAAAACTACACTTTAAGAAAGACTGTTATAATGTATTTATGGGACTGAGAAGCAATTCAGTGACCACTGAGGTCTTTAATGCCTTGTGAATGGACAGTAAAATCATTGACATCTGATAAGATGCTATTGTACAAGGCAAGCACAGCAATAGAGAAAGCACAACTCCTGTTGTCCCCCAGGTAATGTTGTTTAATAGACAGAGCTCAGAGTATAGCTAGATGATAGCAGTACGGCTCACAGACATTAAATGGTTTTTCTAAAGACCAGAAATATACACGTATACAAGTGGAAGAAATAGAAGAAATACTTAACAAAATCTTACCAATAATTAAATAAACTGTTTTCAGCTGAATATGTTTTTTGTATACTGTATTGCATATTGAAACAAATGTCTTATACTAGCATCTTAAATGATAGACCAATAATAAATCCCAATAAATCTAATTTATTTTTGTCTTGGCTCAGAGAGGTCAGGGCAGTGTGAGAATAACTAATCCAACTGAATCTCAGTCTCTCTAATCCAATCTGGCATCTTGACCACTACACTGAACTGGATTTTGGTGATTAAAGAATTTTAAATCTCCCTTTTCTCCTTTTCTTTTAGAGTGAGGGAGCAAAAACAAAATTATGCAGAATGACTTCATTACAACTTCACAGTTTTCATCAATGCTTTTTGCTTGGTTTTTTTTTTTTGGAGTGGAAGGGAAATGTCACTGATGACCCTAATTTTTGATTACAAGGATTGTGTAAGGCCACATTTACTTGGTTATGAAGACATCGTTGTGTTGTGAGACATTGTTAAATGATTGTTTGACTGGAGCAAGTTTCTATTTTGACAGAACATGAATCCAGCCCATATTACATGGCATATTATAATGGACCTATTTATACTATTAGTTAATTATCCTAGGAAATTAGACTTGAATTATCCTACCTTTCATTTGTTTACAACTTCAAAGAATGAATCAGACACTGGGTGTTTACTAGTCCAGACAGGATCACATACCCTTGCTCAATTTTTCTTTCATCCCAAGAGAAGTGATTGTTTAAGCCAGAGCAGGGTGGAGCTGACAGTTCCACTGAAAACATTGCCTCTGGATGACCCATATGCAATAAAAACAGGAGATTCATGTTGCAACCATAAAATGTTAAATTTAAAAACTAAATAATACGTCCCATTTGTACAATGATTCTTTAGTAAATATGGAATGTGTTTGCTATGAAATACATGCATGTTTGTACATGCAGATAAAGGGCAATTCTACATTGTCTCCATGGTTGCTCCCAGCTATTTCTTAAGCAAATCTCAAAAATTCCAATCCAAGTTGCATCCAAATTGCACTGGATTAGCAATGGGGCTGGAACTCAGTCTCCTAGAGCCAAATCTGTGGATAACTGCTGTTCTGAAGTCCCCTCTCAAGGAGTAGTTGTCTGAAGCACACTCATCAATTCTTCGGTCTTTGTCACAGTCATCAGCTCCAACTCCAGTTCATCCACAGGAACAACTGTTTTATGAAGTTATTACCACTATCAATATATAATATGGAAGAGCCTTGGTGGCACAGTGGTAAGAGTGCAGTTCTGCAAGCTACTCCTACTGCAATTTGGCAGATCGAATCCCACCAGGCTCAAGCCTTCCATCCTTCCATCCTCAGCCTTCCATCCATGGGTAAAATGAGGACCCAGATTGTTGGGGGCAATATGCTGACTCTGTAAACCGCTTTGAGAGAGCTGTAAAGCACTATAAAGTGGTATATAAGTCTAAGTGCTATTGCTATTGCTGTAGGACTAGCTACCCCTTCAGCTTGTATTTGATCTCTGTCACAAATACACTATCAAAACAAATTCATATACAGTAGTTCAGATCTCTCTTTGTCCTACACAGTGACTGTTGCAGTCATTACACTGTGTGTTGTGGATAACTTTTTTTCTTTCTAGGGATGCTGGGTATTTTGGTTTATTTAGGATGTTTTGAAGGGTTTTAGTTGATTTGTGTGCTATGCTGATGTCATGTGTTTGCAATAGTCTGTTGGTGGTTTCTAAATAGTTTTTTAAATGTGTGGCAGTGTTATTTCATGGTTTGTGTTGGTTGTGCTATATTTGATTGATATGGTCAGGCAGTTTTGATGAATCTGCATGGATATCCATTTTGTTGCAAGATGTTAAACAGATCATCTATACAACATATTCCAACAAAATAGATATCCATACAACTTCAAAGTTCTCAGGTATGAGAAGAGTTCAGTGGGAGTTCTTAATTGGCCTATAATTTTGCTTGTCTGATTAGATCTGTGTCACAGTCACAAATGTAATTATATAATTTTTTAAATTTTATATTTTTCTTGCCCAAATCAATCTGTTCTGTCTTTATGCTTTGACTTCATTCTTATTCTCATTTTGTCTTCTATAAACTGATGATTAATCAAATATATAGTCTAATGCACAGATTTAATATTCTTAACTATAGTATTTGTATACATTTGTGTACCTTAAAATGGGAAGAAATGTATGTGTTGCTAATATTTACAGCTGCAAGGATTTGTTATAAGAATATCTGTATTGAAATAATGAGATTTTAAAGCCATTTATTATTTGGGTGTTTTAAATTGTTTTATGAGTCATAAAATCTTGATTGCCGAAAACTGAAAGGGGATATCTTCTCAGATTCAACTTTTGCCTTCATCTTCAGAGACAAATCAAGGAAACCAAATGACACAATTATATACCATACAGTAGTTATTTTCATGCTGTCTGTTACTGAAACCAGTATGATTTAGGGTTTTTTAAAATTCCATTTTATTTTTCTTTCTTCTTTTTTGGAACCAAAGAATAAGACATTTGTTTTAAAATCAACTTGGCAGTCATGGAAAAATGGAATGATAATCATCTAATAAAAACACAAAAAAGAGCACAACTGGTTTTTTGAAACATAATTCATGCAGTAGTAGTAAATACAAATACAATTCATGCAGTACTAAATACAAAAAAAGAGTGCAACCAACCTTCCAGAAATAAAAATATTATAAACAGGATTTGAAAACAATGAATAAGTCTCAGCACCTTAAAATCAGGACTGAATTTTCCTAATAATATACTTTCCAGCCTGCATGTAAAGATAGGATTCAGTTTCAGGTCCAAAGCGGCAAACCATCACTGCAACAGCAGGGAGTTTCCTTTCATTGCAGACACAACTTTCTAGTCTAGTTCGGTGCTTTGATCACAAATGTTATGGAAATGATGTCTTCTGACAATAAGGTGATTAAAAAAGTCTGGGTAGGAAGTGTCATTTGAAGGACAAAGCCTGCATGTTTGATTTCCCACCATTAATTTTGGCTTGGTTTAAATAACATGATTATATCTCAGTTTTCCTTTAGTGGCATTGGAATTTCACATTTTGAAAATGAAACTCATGGAGACATATGATCAAAGTTTTGCTCTGGAGAGAAAAAAATAATCTGGTATTAGCATCTTTAAAACAGTCAAAGAAACAAAATTTTATTTATAAAACATAAAACTGGAATAATCAGATGAACTTTAAGAATCCCCCTTGTTTATATTAGAGCGATTGTACAGCCTTTTTTTTAAATACAGGAAAGTTCTTTATTTCAGATAGTTGTCCTTTGGATTAATTTAATTACTTATTTTTCTTGGTTTCCTTTGTAAAGCGAAGTTATAAACAATTAATTGTTATATTCTTACGAACCACTTTCAGATTTATCCATTTTTCAGGTTTTTTCTTTAATTTTTCTAAGAAAATAATGGTCACTAACCTTGTGCATTTATTTATGTTTGTGTATTTGATACATTTGATATATATTCAATGAAAACATGAGTATTTTTTCATCAACATAAATAATGTGCTTATACTTTTGTATGCTTCCTTGTTCTTAGTGCAATCCCAGAGTTAAACTACTTCCGAAGAACGGCAGGAAGTACCTCTTTTTTGCTAGCATAACATATGTTCAAATCTATCACTCATGGCTACATGTATTGTACAATGGGATTGCTCCTTACCAGGGAGTTAGCCTCTACACTGGACTTGCCCAAACTTTAATAAAAGGAAGCAATGATAAGTTTTTGGCTATCACAGAGAACTTCCTGATGACCACTCCACGCCGCAGGGAGGTGGGAGTGACTAGGTGGTTCCACCCCAGGCACCTAATGGACCCAATCGGGTTTCAGAGGGAGCTTGGGGAGTTTCCGGCTTCCCTTGTCCACAGCTCGACTGAGGCCCTGGTGGAAGCCTGGAATAGCGCGGCTGCCGGGGCCATAGATTGGGTTGCGCCTTTGTGGACTCTCACCACCCGCGGACCTCGGAAATCTCCTTGGTTTACTGAGGAACTCCGGGGGATGAAATGGCGGAAGAGATGCCTAGAATGCTGCTGGAAGAAAAGCTGGGCTGAATCTGACTGGACACTGTTAGAAAGTCATATTGACACCTATCTAGTGGTGATAAGGGTGGCACAACGATCATATTGGGCCAGTCTTATTACGTCTGCAGACTGTTACCCGGCCGCCCTGTTTAGGGTGACACACTCCCTCTTAAGATCTGAGGAGGCCCGGGTACAGCACTGAGACGGCTTTGATCGCACTGGTGGATGATCTCTGGCGGGCCCGGGATGGAGGGTCTCCCTCTATCCTGGTGCTTCTTGACCTCTCAGCGGCTTTCAATACCATCGATCATGGTATCCTTCTGGGTCGGCTCAGGGGGTTGGGAGTGGGAGACACTGTTTTACAGTGGTTCTCCTCCTATCTGTCTGACCAGACTCAGTCGGTGTTGGTGGGGGGCAGAGATCGAGCCCTAGGGCCCTGCCATGTGGGGTCCCTCAGGGTTCTATTCTCTCCCCCCTCCTATTTAATATCTACATGAAACCGCTGGGTGAGATCATCTGTCGACACGGGGTCGAGTATCATCAGTACGCTGATGATACCCAGTTGTACATCTCTGTCCCCGGTCAATCTAGTGATGCCGTGGAGGTGATGTCCCGGTGCTTGGAGGTGGTGAGGGTCTGGATGGGAACTAATCTGCTCAGACTCAATCCTGACAAGACCGAGTGGCTGTGGGTCCTGCCCCCTCAGGCTTCAGTTGATTATCCACTTTGGTACTGGGGGGACAGAAATTGCTCCCCTCAGAATGAGTTCGCAACTTGGGGGTCCTTCTGGATCCACAGCTACAATTTGACCACCACCTTATGGCTGTGACCAGAGGGGCCTTTGTACAGGTTCGCCTGTTGCACCAGTTGCGACCCTTCCTGGACCGAGGGGCTTTACACATGGTCGCTCATGCCCTTATCCTCTCTCGATTGGATTACTGCAATGCGCTCTACATGGGGCTGCCCTTGAAGAGCACTCGGAGACTTCAGCTGATGCAAAATGCAGCCGTGTGAGTGATTATGGGTGCACCTAGGTGCATCCATATAACAGCTATCCTCCGCAAGCTGCATTGGTTACCAGTGGTCTTCCGGGTGCAATTCAAGGTGCTAGTGACAACTTTTAAAGCCCTTCATGGCTTAGGAGCGGGATATCTTCGAGACCGCCTACTGCTACCTTATTGCTCCGGATACTGTCGGCCAGACAATGTCGGCTGGCGGGCTCATGGGCTAGGGCCTTCTCTGTGGTGGCACCGTCCCTTTGGAATATGCTCCCTGCAGAGATTAGAAATGTCCCCAATCTACCTGCTTTCCGCAAAGCCATTAAGACCTGGCTTTGTCGGAAGGCATGGAACTGAGACTTCTGTTCTTCCCTCTTGTATGTTTGGATGATATGAATGAGGTTTTTTTTATTTTTATACTCTATAGGAAATGCTTTTTAGTTTGTTGTACGCCGCCTTGAGTTCCCCGATGGGGAAGAGAGGCGGGATATAAATCAAATAAATAAATAAATAAATAAATAAATAAATAAATAAATAAATAAATAACTTAAATTGACTCTTTTCTTCCTTAAAAGGTCATGTAATTAACTGGGAATAGGTACATATCTGGTAAAGTCATAGCAGCAGCAGCAGCAGCAGCACAAAGATATCTATGTTTACAACATTTTACAAATTATATGAAACAGGTTTCTGTTCAAAGGAGCTTATAACATTAATATTGGGGGGGGGGTCAAGTTTATGTCTCATAAAACACTTACCAGAAGGCACCCCCTGATGAGGTTATTTTTCCTCTTCCCTGTAAGCTTCTCACAAAGTTCTTGATCACCTCAAGTTACCTTTGCCTTTTTTCTAGGCAGTTGGGCATACCTCCAAAGAAAGCTGCAGCTACTTAGCACTTTTATTTGTGAAATATGCTTTGAGGGCAGAGATGTTCTGGGAAATAGAGCTGATGTGACTTGTGTCATTTATTTTATTAACTATGCATATCTTAAAAAAATAACATAAAAAACAAGCAGGTTGGTGAGCATCAAGTTACTATCTCTATAGTGGGATACATCACCTAGATTCTTGTGATATTGATCACTTTGACTGAGTGTCATATTTTGTGGACAATTATTCACTTACCAAAGGAAATATGTATGCAATGTTTTTTAAATGTACAAATTATAATTCAAAAAACATTTTAGAACAATTAAATACATTTCAGATTTTTATCTCTTACCTATTATATATATATATAAATTATACATTAGATGGCACCTGATAGGACCAGACTTAATAGGACATGTATGTAGCCCAGTATTGAATCAGGTATGCAAAGTAAACAATGTAATCCAAAATTTCTATTTTTTAACAATGAAATATATTTAAGACCTGCATTTTTCCCTCATGTGACTTTTCAACAAATTATTTTCTCACCTCAGGCAACTGACAACTGATATTTATTTCTAACAACACAACATTAAAGAAGCACTAACAGAAAATACCTTGGCAATGTACATAGAGATGCTATCCAAACCTGGAGCTTTCTAAGTAGGCTTTACTATTGAGGGTCTAATCATTGTGTAGATCTGCTGTCTGAAGCTGTCTGGGTTTTGTTTGGATGAAGGCAATTTCAACAAAAGATCTATATATAAACTCCTTTCTCTCTGGTTGAGGGCAGAAACATTGTCATTAATTGAAGTGGACATAGCATGCTGATGGTTGGATTTTAAGCTGTTGAACTTTAATTGCATTTCATGGGGGTATTATAGCAATCATGATATGTGAACTGTAATATTTAGTATTTAAAGAGCTAAGCGTGCTTTTGACTGCTTACCTTTGTATAATATCTGAATCAGGTTTGTTGTTAGTAGTTCTTTTTATCATGAAGAATGAACGGTGTTGTAAGGTCCCAGAATTACTTAAGAAGGGCAATTGTATAAATCTTTAAAATAAAAATTAATTCTTGTCATGTTAGAATAGAAGAGTGATGATAATAATTTGATGGATTTGCTTTTCCCCATTTAAGTGTGTCTATATTTGATCTGCCAGAGACTTTAAAATTTCTATATACAAACATCACCTCAGGTTAGTACTAAAAGCAATAACATAATGGCTTAGTAGTGGAATTTAATATGTGGCTACTTTAGTTTTGAGGAATTCAATTATCCTACCTCTCCTCTTGGGAGCAGGTGCTAACCACTGTCAAACATAGCTAACAGGCAAAGGCATATATCCATAGGGATATCCAATAGGGATATCCAAATCGGGATTGCAGAATCTCCTTTCTTGTACATTTTCTAGGATATTGGATCAAAACACCTAATTGATTGGATGGATTTGAAGATGCAGCACTGGTAAGCCAGAGGGTAAGAGCTATCGGAGGCTTAACGTATGAACCAGAGGAAAGAGAAAGCCAATAGAAATGCTGGAAAATCCAAGCAATCTTTGAAATTCCTTTAAGTGTACAGTGAAATTGCAAAAATTTCTGGAATAAGTACGTATATAACCAGGCTGACTTTTTTTGCTTTACAGACTATCGAGTGAGCCTCATGTGGTTCATTTCACCTTCACCTAGCAACTGATCATTAAGTAAGTAGAATGACTCTGTTAATCCTAAACACTGTATTAGTGCTTCAGTTTTAATACTCTTGGTAGAGTTGAGAGCCAAAATGCACAGTACTATATGAAAAATTGTGATCCTGTTCTGAACATACCTGAAAAAATAATTATTTAACTCACCAAAGAATAAAATACAAATGAAAATGAAAATAGCAAGAAAATGGGGAAAGGAAAGGGAGAGAAAAAGAATGTAAGGTAAAGAGGAAAAAGAAAGGTTGGCATTGACTGCTGACTCTTTTTAGTGCAGTAGAGTAAAATAATAATATTACAACCTCAACTTATACTTTTACATATTTAATATGTACTATGTACAGACCAGAAGACAGCACTAGACTGCTATAAAGAAAAGCTTGTTGGTCAACATAATACAGATTTACAAAAAAATACTATGTTGTTGTAATTGAAATCATAATTTATTTATTTATTTATTAATAGGACTTATATGCCGCCCCATCTCCGAAGACTCGGGGCGGCTTACAATAAAACAACAACAATAAATACTTAAAAAAGAATTAAACTAACAGTCCCAATTACAATTACCAAATACAAAACTTAAAATCAGTCAAAAATCTAAAACCACCCCTCCCAAGGGTCACAGCCCGGATTGGTCAAATAACCAGGTCTTCATGTCATGGCGGAAGGTGCGGAGGTCAGGGGCCAGGCGGAGCCCCAAGGGAAGTTGATTCCAGAGGTCGGGGACCATGACAGAGTAGGCACATCGTCGGGGGACCGCCAGCCGGCATTACCCGGCCGATGGGACCCCAAGGAGTCCCTGTCTATGACTTCGCACAGGGCGGTTAGTATAATGCTGGCTGACTCTCTGTCTCTGTCTGTCTGTCTGTCTGTCTGTCTGTCTGTCTGTCTGTGAAAAATCTGATATGAAAAACATACTACTGTGCTCCTTATAATACCAGAAGATTGTCCAGTGGAATCACGAATATATAGCCCCATAATAAAATATGTTAATAGCCTGTGATTTTGGTAGCTTTAAAACATATGATATATTTTTATAAACATTGGATGTAAAATATTAATGGGATCTCAAGTTGAGGAAGGAATGTTTTCTGAATACAAGATGCTGGAAACAACCACAAGACTATAGGACTAACCCATCAGCTCCCCACCACAGAGCCTCCAAAGATCTAATCATAGACAAAGATGACATCATAGTCATTTCATTTGACATCACAACACTCTTCACTTCTATACACCCGGAACTTGAAAAAAAATCCATGACAGTACTGCTATACAGCACACCTGAACTAACCAAATGCACCAGGATTCAAATACCCAGGATCATGCACTTTATCAATTTTTGCCTGAACACATATCCAAGTTAATAGACAAATATATTAAAAAATTAAAGGGATCACCATTTTCAGGATTCATAGGTGAGACCATAATGCAACACTTAGAATCTAGAGCACTTCCATGCATATAGCCCAAAATTTGGATCCAGTATGTAGATGACACTTTTGTCATAATAAAAAAGACCAACTAGAGAAAAGACTATCACTATCATCTTCAAAGAAATGAAATTCACAAGGGATCAAGAACACACCCCTTCCTAGATATCCTCATCTTGAGAGGCAGTGGTGACATATTAGAAAGACAAGTCTACCATAAAACTACCCACACTAACCAAGTGTTTTACCATCAAAGTAATACTCCAACCACCTGCAAGAGAAGCTATGTAAGAACACTGTTTAGAAAAACACACGGCAGTCCTGAACATCCGCAAAGTAAGCAGACCATCTATACAATGTCTTCCAACAAAATGGATGTTTATATAGCTTTATCAAAAAGTGCCTGATCATTCAACATTCCGTAATACAACCAACACAGGCTATGAAAAGATTAACACTGCTTTATGTCAAAAACATCTCAGAAAACACCAACAGACTATTACAACCACATTGCATCACCATAGCGCTTAAACCAACTAAAGCCTTTCAAAACATCATAAGTAAACCAAAAGGCCCAGCAGGCCCAGATGAAAATACAAGAGTCATCTACAACATACAGTGTAAGGACTGTGACAACTACTATGTAGGAAAAATAGGCAGAAGACTGGCAGAGCACAACACCAAGTAGCAATCAAAAGACATGATGAAAACTCTTGTTTTACAATACATGGACAGAGCCAACCATAGTTTCACCTGGGAAATTGTGAACATTCTAGATCAAACCAGGTCCAAAAATGCCAGAGAATTCCTGGAGGCCTCGCACCCTCTGACAAATTGGTCATCAACAGAAACATAAACAATATCTACAAATCACTCAAAAGAGACAATCAAAAAGCCCAAAAGGAAATAAAAAGACCAAAACACCCCTTCACCTGCAACCAATGTTCATATGAATAGAGATAAACACCAAGATTAACGCTAAACCAACAAACAAGTGAACAATACCCCATTCAAGGAACTACCAACACAAGTGAACAAGCTAACAGTATACAACCTAATCAAGGAAACATCAAGAACACTCCAACTAACATGGACCTCTGACCAAGTCACGAGTATATGAAAACAAGAGCAAACCCCACTCCCTTCTAGCCCTGAGGATTGGTAATGAAATGTTTGCAAGAAAACTGCCAGATGCAGAAACTACCAAGATCCTGTCGGACTACCATATTGCAAGGAGTGGTTATTCAATTGACAGTCTGTTTATAAAGCTCTGAAGGAATGATTCTTAAAGATCTGTGTATCTTAGAATATAGAATTGTTAGATGTTTCAGAATTCCAGGAATGAATATGATCTCTAGAAAGAAGATGGGAATGAAATAAAGCTATTTGTGAGGGGGTGAAAGCTTTTATCCAGTTCTTATCGTATAGTCATAGAAGCATTTAGTTTGTGACAATGTATCTGCTTAGCTAATTTTTCCCCACTAACTACCAGTTATGATTGCATGTCTGTATCTAATAACCTGTAATCATGCAAGGCAGCAACAGAGATTGTCATAAGCCACAGGTTGCCATTGACTGATTTAGTCAAAGTTGATAGGAATTAAAACCAAAATGTCAACATTTGTGAAGATCATTTATTTCTGGCCCATTGCCTTACTAAATGATCCATTAGTTTGATCCAGCTAAGTTAATTCTATGATGTTATGTCTTCATACCTTATTCTCTCTTTGTAATGAATTTCCTAGTAACTCTTTTACGAAATAGTAGGGTTGGAAAAAACCAAGATTAACTAAACAAGAAGATATTGGCATTTCCTTTTCATTAGCTCTGTGAAAGAGTATTAAATCTAAGTTATAAAGACAACTATTGACATCTTTTTAAGGGGCAGAGTTTACACATTAATGCCACAACACCTAATTTATCCCTCATTCCCATTTCTCAAGTTACCTATGGAGACAGCTTTTGTAGCAAAGATATTATGTACCCTTTTGTGTAAAGGCTGTCTGAGCCTTTCAGTAGAAGAATGGCTAATTTGGGAGAACAACTAGAATAGCTAGAATACACTAGAATAATTTCATAACTTAAAAACAAATCTAACACAGAATTCAATTCAATCAGGAAACTATTCCTAGACTACAGTTTAATGAAAGTATTTCTAGATTACCAAAATGAGAGTTTCTGGATGTGTAGAATCTATATTTCAGTTTCATGGGATATATAAATCAAAATAAATTCTCAGTAACATTAATTGAATTTACTGTAGTTTTGAATCTTATGTGGTGATTTATATGTATTGACCAGTGATGGGATTCAACATTTTTTACTACCGGTTCTGTGGGCATGGCTTATTTGGTGGACGTGGCTTGGTGGTCATGTGACTGGGTGGGCTGGCAAACTCAATGTCACTCACATCAAGGGGTGCCTCACCTGGCCCCTTCCCTCTCAGCCATTCCTTGTCACACCCAGCCTCAACATATCTATAGTTCTGTAAAAATGTTGTTCACCTTTTTTTTGACTTTATTATCTACATACTATAGATGCACTTTCATGGACCACTGAAAGGAGGAAATGGCTCACATGCTTTGCCCAAGAGGGTGATAGGCAACAGGCTTTTAAGGGGCTGCCAGAAAGAGGAGTGGGGGGCAATGTATTTTCCAAAGCACCAGAAGGCAAACAAGAAGCAGTGGATGGAAACTGAACAGAGAGAGAAGCAAACTAAGAATAAGGAGAAACTTCCAGACAGTGAGAACAATTAACCAGTGGACCTGCTTGTCTCCAGAAGTTCTGGGTGCTTCAACGCTGGAGGTTTTTAAGAAAAGACTGGACAGCCATTTCTCTGAAATGGTATAGGGTTCCCAAGGTCCCTTCTAAGTGTTATTCTGACACCTTTCCCAGGACATCTACTCAGAGTTTGGCATCCTCAGTTTTTCATGCCTGAGCAGGGGGTTGGACTAGAAGACCTCCATAGTCCCTTTCAACTCTGTTAAACACACATGTATTTATGCTCTGGATTATTGACATGTAAACCCTGAAAAATATCTGGGCAAAAGAAAGGCAGTAAAACCACTCTAGGTGTAGGGACAGAGTAAAATATTAATATATGATAAATAATGGAACAATTAAAAATAATAGCACAGAGTTTTCTCTCTTTCTTTCCCCCGCTTCTTTCCTATTTCTTTTTCTTTCTTTCTTCTTTCTCTTTCTCTCTTTCCTTCTCTCTCTCTCCCCCTTCCTTTCTTTCTTGCTCTTTCTTCCTTCCTATTTTTCTTTCTTTCTCTTTCTTTTTTCCTCTTTTTTCTTTCTCTCCCTTCCTCTTTCTTCCTTTCTGGCTTCCTTCCTTCCTTCCTTCCTTCCTTCCTTCCTTCCTTCCTTCCTTCCTTCCTTCCTTCCTCCCTCCCTCCCTCCCTCCCTTGTCTCTATCTCACACACACACACCAAACTCTCTCTCATGACACACACACACACACACACACACACACACACACACTGGTCTGGGAAGAACTTATCAGGTGAATTCCAGAGCAGCGAGTGGTGGGACAACAAAGAAAGCAGCAGCTCCAAAACATCCATCCGCCCTCCCTTTCAGAGCACATGGACGATGATGGCAGCGGTGGGCAGGGCAGGGGGGCAGTGTGGCTATGGGAAGCCCCTCTTTTGGAGCACATGGGCAGGTGGTGGCAATGGCGGCGGGGGGCAGTGGCGGTGATGTGGCTATGAGAAGCAGCCCCAGGAGTCCCCACCTTTCCTTTTGGAGCACCTGTTACTGAGGTGTTGGACAGACATTCCTCCTGTTGGAGTCAGCTCCTGCACAGCCCTGCCTCCCAAAAGAGCAGCAAGAAGCCTGCTCGGGTGGGGAGGAAGGAAAGCCCCAGCCTGCCCGTTCTGGCTCTGCTCACCTTGCTATTCCAGGTTCTGCCACCTCCCTCCGCTGGAAAGCCCTTCCCGCTGGAAAGCCCTCCACTGGAAAGTCCCTTCCCGGCCTCAGAGGGAAGGAGCGTCAGTGTTCCCAGGGATTGGGTTTGAGGGGGGAGCAGGTGGGAGAGCTTCACCACAACTCTGGATGGGATGAAGTGCTCCTCTCCAATCACCACCGAGAACAAGCCACCAGAAACCCACCACCACCACTTCTGCCAGAGGACAACTGCTTCCCAGCCAGCACACCCCGGTGCCGGACAGATGTTTCTCCTGCATGGAGTTAGCTTCTGTACAGCCTCACTGCCCCAGAAGAGAGCAGTGGCAGCCACAACAGGGCGAGAGACAGGAGCGAGGACTGCCGACTCCCCCGCAGCCCCGGCAGTGACGGTTCTCGCTCCTGCCTTTCACCCTATGCCTGCCACTGCTGCTGCTCTTCTGGGGCAGCGGGGCTGCATGTTTGAACCACCACCACCCCCTCAACCCTGGCAGCAGCAGTTCTTGCTCCTGCCTTTCGCCCCATGCCTGCTGCTGTTACAGCTCTTCTGGGGCAGCGGGGCTGCATGTTTGAACCACCACCACCCCATTGACCCCGGCAGCAGCGGTTCTCATTCCTGCCTTTTGCCCCATGCCTGCCGCTGCTGCTGCTCTTCTGGGGCAGCAGGGCTGTGCAGGAGCTGACTCCACATGGGAGGAACATCTGTCCAATGCCACGGTAAAAGGTGCTCCAAGAGGGAAGGTGGGGACTCCCGGGGCTGCCTCCCATAGCAGTGCTGCCGTCCCCACCGCTCGCTTTCTGCCATGGCGAGATGTGGGCTGCTGGGGAGCCCAGCGGCTCTCAGCCCTGGGCCAGGCCTGGGCCTCTGAAGGAGAAGAAAATGGGTGATGCATCACGCTTAAGCGAGAGCGAGTGGTGAGTGGGTGGCAGTTCTGGGGCAAGTCTGGAGCTGGGAAATCATGTGTTCCCCGACTAAGCCAAGGCACCTGGTGGTTCCAGGGACTCAGGGAATAGCACGCATCCCTGGGGCCCCAGGCCCCAACCCAAGGTGAAGGATCAGCGGGCGGCATGCATTGCTTACTTTTGGTGAGCTGACTGGGTATCAACAAGGCAACTGGCAAGGCAATTAGTTGGACCACGTGGTGAAGGCAACATATATCAGGCAGGGGTGGGCAAGGTGGCATCGAGCAGCTGGAAAAGATGAGCGAGCAGCTGGAAGGGGCGAGCGACCGTCGGGTGACGATATCAGTTCAGGGGCGTGGCCAACCAGAAGTCACTACTGATTCTGCGACCCGCGCCAGATCACCAGAACCGGTGTGAATCGTCTGAATACCACCTCTGGTATTGACTATGAACTTAATTAAGTTTTAATTCCTAGAACTTAATAGCAACATTCCGTCATTAAAATAATGTTCAATTTTCATAATAATACACTAAAAAACTATGTTTATATTTTTAATTTCTTATTTCTTCAGTTGTGTTTTATTCTGTTATCTCTCCCTTCCCATCCCCTCTCTTTCTCTCCCTTTATCTCTCTCTCTTGTTTATGTCTTTTACTATTTTTTCCTCTGAAAGCTATTTTTCTGAAATAAAAGATGAGGCACATTTTAAGTGAACATATGCAAATTAATTCTGTTTGAATATGTGAGAATAAAGACTTCTTACCTTCTCTATTTCTACACATTTGTAAGGTTAGAAGAAAGACATCTGATTGGAAGTATTGTGGTTCGCGAAGAAACAAAAGCAGATTTTTGTAATGGCTTGTAAGCAGAAACTGTAATTTAGAGGTAACAGTGTGTTGAAAGTTATAAGTTCAGTCCATGCTGGCTCTCATAAGAAACAAATAGTGAGATAAAGTGAATATTAGTCAAAGAAAATAATTGTAGAATTTCAGAATTTTAATAGGAGTCAGCTTCATGCAGTTCATCAGTGATTGGCAATGAACAAATGTTGTATTCATGACAACCAGGACCTTCTGCAGTGCAAAAACATTTTAAAAGAGTAAGGTTGAAACAAGGAATCATATGGCAATTTACACCCATCTCTGTTGGATATGTTTTATTGTAGAGTTTTATATCTCTCTTCCTGTCCCGAAAGTTTTCTTGAAGGACACAACTTGCGCATTAAAAGAAAGGTCTATATCTCAGCAATCTGGTGTGCAATTTGTAACATGCACTGGGCAGGGAAACTCTCCTGTGCTTTATAATCATTTTTCATTCAACTTGATGAAAGAGAATTTCCTTCAAAAATTATTTCAAAGTAAATCTTTTTACCCTTATTTGGTTACGAAGTAACCTATAGATAGAGGCATATGAAAACTTCCTGCCTCTCATTGTACAGCCTTTTCCTCAGCAGTTGATAGACAGACTGGTTTCCTATGATTGAGTTTAGTCTCAAAAAAATGGTATTGGGGAGAAAGACCTCCTACTGGGCTTTTTCAGTACTTGTGTTATTTTTACTGCTAAGGCACAATATTGTCTTTAAGACTGTGGTTGAAAAAAAATCTTCTACTATTTTTGGAGAAATTGATCAATGACTTTGGAGTGTTCCCAGCTCTAGACTGCTGACTTCAGTTGTCAATTTTTTATTGCTGTCCTTATGATCCATTTTTCTGTCAGTTATGACTCCTAAATTTATTTATTTTACTTATTTATAATTGGTCTTATATGCTGCCTTATCTCCCTAGGGACTCAGGGTGGCTCACATAAAAAACACCCAATACAAAAGTTAAAAGGAATTAAAAGATTATTAAACCTAATTCGACCAAATAGTATTTAAACTCCATCACAAGACGTTTAAAACTAACCCCCCCGTCAGTCCAGGCCGGTTTGTTCGAGTAACCAAGTCTTTAGGCCACGGCAGAAGGAGCGGAGGTCGGGGGCCAATCGTAGCTCCAGGGGAAGCTGGTTCCATAAAGTGGGCACCCCCACAGAGAAGGTCCTACCCCTAGGGACCGCCAGCCAACATTGTTTGGCTGACGGTACCCCAAGTAGGCCCTGTCTGTGGGCGTGCACCGGGCGATGGGTATTTGATGCTGGCAGGAGACGTTCCCACAAGTACCCCGGCCCTAAGCCATGTAGGGCTTTATAGGTAAGTACCAGCACCTTGAATCTCTGAGTTCACTGAGAAATATAAATAATTTCTAGATATTGTATTTCTGTTGTTGTTATTGTTTGACATGAAGTATTTGGAAGTTCAGAATGTAGTATTTCATATAAACAAACTCTAATGGCAGAGACTCTGATTAAATGAAGGTAAGGGAGGAAAGAGAAGGTATGGAGCCAATCTTATAAGAGCAACAACAACTGTGTATATGAGCATATCACATCATTTCTTTCTTTAAAATTAAGATCTCATCTGCATCTCACCTACATGTGCAGGGAGCTATAGATAACCCATATTATCAGACTGATTGAAATAAAATGACAACTAATTTTCAGCGGATATTTTTTTCTAAAACAATTAAAATATCAGTTACCTTTTAATATAAATTTTCCTCATTCCAAATGCCTATTCTTTGCTGCTTTATTGCTATTAACCTGTTAACTATAATCTGTTCTCTCTAATTATGCATAACCTTATATTAAGAATGTCTCCTTTACTGAAAAAAGTAGCATTATTCTATTGCTAAAATATTCTATTTTGCTGAGTGTCACTTTGTTATTTTACAATGAGATATTCCTTCTACTGTGCCTTGCAGAGCAACGGGCTATTTATTGAAAGCAGCTGTTATTCTCAGATCTTTGTAAAATTCACTGAGAAATTCCTATAACTCAAAACAGTATTCCCGTGTACTTAATTTGGCTTACAGATTTACATTCCCAATTACAGGACCACTGTACTGCATAAGAACCATCACATGCTTTTCTGTTGCTAGTGGTTACAGGGAAAAGGGTGAGAACTGGCTGCCACTAGTCACATGACAGACTGAAAAAGCTAATACATTCAGACAGCTTGCTCTTAGTTGGCTTATGTCTTGTTATTATCAAATGATTGCATCTCTTGACTTGATGAATACATGACTGCCAGAAATAGTGATTATTCCATATTACTGGAACAGAATGGACTGGTTTGACTACAGAAAACTATTAAACGGAATAGCCATGTCAAACATATCTCCCCACAAGATACAATCCTAAGTGCTTTATTTGTACTAGATTGTTTTTTTTGAGCAGATTAGGTTTGTAGACAAGAACCAGGGTCTTTTTCATATTTAGCTAAGTCTGCAAATTTCTACAGCTTTCTGCTCAGTCTCCTTCTTCAATCTCCAGTGAATGGAAATGAGATTGTTACAATTGTCCTTGTTCATATGTATTCAACTAAATCTTTCTGTCATTTATTGTGTCTATATTGCTGGACCTTTCAGTCCCTCTTTTATGGCTTAAGACTAATATGCAGAACCCTGCATGTGGTTATCAAAACTAGCACATTTAAAATTGTAACACAAAGGATTCTGTCTAGCAAAATTCAAATTAACTGAATGATACGTCACTAGAGGAAGGTATTTCAGTGATATACAGGGTGGAAAGGAGGGCTTAACTTCTCCATATAGTAAACATTTTCATTTTTAGAATGACTAAAATGAGCACAGGTGTTATGTAGGCACCAGTGAAACTAAATTAAAGTAAACTTCTGTAATATAAATTTTCACACTTGATCCATATGTATTCTGAATTTTATAAAAAGTTGATGCGGCCACAATCCAGAAGAATAGTTTCTTTCTGACACCTGAAAAAATAAGATGAGAATGATAGGGAACACCCATCTGTTTGCATTTTTATAGCCAGGCATCCCTATAACAGCAATTTTGAAAGCACCATCCAAAAGCTTTTATTATTTAAAATTGTTCCTTTCTGTGAGATATCTAGATACATTGCTAAGACCTCCTGTAGCTGAAAGTATACCCCTTTTTTGTCTAAATCAAAGAAGAATCCCTGTTACAAGAATAGCGAGAATATCTTATTGGGACTACTGTATAATCAAGTTTGCAAATTCTTCTTCTTGCTGGACATAAAAGCATGTATAAAAATTTGCTACAAGTTTTCTATGGCAAAATCTCTTAAAAGAAATAAGCTTAATAAACTGATAAGGAGAGAAAAGGTGACCCAGGCCAATTGGTAGACACTGTTGCTGCAGGCCAGGCCAGGGCTCTGAATCAGAAGAAATCTGCAGGATTGTCTGTTGCTGGATTAAGGTTCATGGTGTACAAATATAAACAAACTTGACAGTTTCTGTTTATATTTATTATTCATTTGAATTATGTTCCTGATCATTGTTAATGATGGTAAAATTTGGGATAGAAGAAACAATCCAGGGTAGATTATTCAGTTACTGGAAATCTATTTAAAATATGGTTATTGAGAACTAACATCATCTCTAGGCATGTAGAGGAAGGACTGGAAATAATCCAAGAAATAAAACTTTCTCTGCTTTGATTAGCAATATTTATAATAGGCTTTGAGGCACAACCAAGAACATAGATTTAGTAGTCTGCAAATTTATTTCAATTGATATCAGAGCTGATTCTCCTTTGTGACAGAATGACTCTTCTGCCTCAGCTGGGATATTGGGAAGGACAATAGAGAGGCAAGATATGCCATTGCCTTTCCAAGTGCTGCATGGCTCTGTCACAAACATTCATCTACCTGCTTCATTTTCCTAGGCCCAGTTGAGTGGGAGGGTAATACCCACACAAATATATGTATTTCCACTGGGCTTGGAAACCAATTAATCAGTACTGAATTAGTCTTATTGGACATTGGCTAGCTCAAGGGAATATGGTGTGTTGACAATTTTTGTCATATGAACTCTAGTTAGTGAGATTAAACAATCCCATAGGCAATGAAAAATTAACATTTGGGTTTTGTAGAAAATAGGGATAAAGCAGCTGATCATACACAAGAATGAATGGATGATCAGAATAAAAGCAATTAACACAGCTTTATCAAATAATTCTAGAGAATTTCTTCATCATCTGTGAAGGTATGAGGCAAAGATGGAGAAACATGCCATAGTCAAAGCACCCGTAAAGGGTTGTCTTCATTGGGCAAGTTTTATAACCTTTCAACTCTCTCCCCACTTTTATCCCTTCTGGAATTGCTTAAATTCTGTTGGGAAAAATACATGAGGAAATAATTGCATCTTTAGGCATCAACAAGGAAAGATTACATATTACCAAGGATTAGTTTAATTGTTAAGTGCTAGCAAATATTGCATGCCTAGTTAAGACAAAAGCAGGAAAATAATTGTCTAATTGAGGTAAATAAAGACTAGTTTGTCTAAGCAATTCTTTGGGTACCAATTTAAGATACAGTTCAATCACAGAGGATATCACAATTCACTCTTGGCTCTGGCTCTACCCATTGTTAGATCATGCCATTCTTCTTGAAGGTCTCATCATCTGCAAGCAAAAAAAAGGTTCCTTCCATACATGACAGCACTTGGTTATCACTATATAACTTATTAATTAATGTTTAAATAGACTTGCTGCCAAGTTGACATGAATCTGCTACCCTTCTGACTGATGTTGGCAATTAGCAGGAGCCTTGCTCTCCTTTAATGTATTTTATCTGTGTGATTGTGGACCTATTGCATCTTGGCATGTTTAAACTCCTAAAGATCACATAAGACTGAGAGAATAGTTATATATAATGGCATGCCTGTATATTCAATTGTTTTGAGCATTTCTATGGCAGAACAAATTGCTCTGAAATAGAAGAATGGTACATGCAATTACCAAGGTCACGTTTTTTTTCATTGTGGTGATCTTACTGACAGCTGCTCCACTTAGGCAGGTAAGCACTTGCTGAGAAAGTGGGGGAGAGATGGAAGATGGAGGGGTGTTTAACTCCCTAGGAGAACCAGCAAGCTGACATGTAGGTTTCAAAAGAATGTGGTAGAGGAAAAAGGGGTGAAGCTCCAGCTCAAGTGTGCTAGAGAACTAGACAAATATGAAAGACCTTCAAAGAAAAAACAAGAAAGTCCAGTTGCCTCCTGGAAAAAGCACCTTTGGGACAACCATGACCTGGATGACTGAGAATCTTACAGACTTTTAGACAACAGTCTTGGTGGTGCAGGCTGTTAAACACCTAGCACCTAGTTCCAGCTGCCTGCAATTACTGCAGGCTCGAATCCCACCAGGCTCAAGGTTGACTCAGCCTTCCATCCTCTCGGAGGAGGTAACTTGAGGACCCAAGATTGTTGGGGGCAATAAGCTGACTTTGTAAAATGCCGCTGTAATAAGCAGGCATATACAATGGAATGAAGGCTATTGCTGAGCACATTGGGTTGTGCTCCAATGATTGTAAGCCACCCTGAGTCTCCAGAAGCGCATATAAATGTGAATTTAAAAAAAAGAATATTAAAGGAAGAAATTAGCATTAGCATTAGCATTCCTAAGCCTGCATGTAAGTAAGCATGGAAGGACAAAGACACCAGCAGTGAAGTATCTTGAATTACAGGTAGTCCTCAACTTACCACCACAATTGAGCCCAAAATTTCTGTTGTTATTAAGTGAGTTTTGCTCCATTTTATGACCTTTCTTTCTGGTCACAGTTGTTAAGTGAATCACTGCAGTTAATAATAATAAAGTTGTTAGTGAACCTAGCTTCCCCATTGAATTTGTTTGTGAGAATCTCACAAAAGGTGATCACATGATCCTGGGATATTGCAACTGTCATAAATATGAACTGTCATAAAATTGCCAAGCATCAGAATTTTGATCATGTGACCATGGGGATGCTGCAATTGTTGTAAGTGTGAAAAACAGTCCTAAATCCAGAGGTGGTATTCAGCAGGTTCTGACCAGTTCTGGAGAACCAGTAGCAGAAATTTTGAGTAGTTCAGAGAACCGGCAAATCCCACCTCTGACTGGAGATTTCACAGTATCCGTCCCCTGCCATGCCCACCAAGCCACACCCACAGAACTGGTAGTAAAAAAAATTGAATCCACCACTGCAAAAGTCTTTTTTTTCCAGTGCTGTTATAACTTTGACTACCTGTGCTAGGGAACTGGTACAAATTTAAGTAATTTAGCTAAGTCTTTATTAAGTTAAATTTGAAAGTAGAATACACAGATAGTTACAGATGATAATAGAGATTGAGAAAAATAAGCATAAATTAGCACACATAGTCTTCTAAACACACTTTACACTATGTATACTAATGAACAGCGCTACCTTTAATCACTGTGTTTGTATGTTTAGGCTTTTTTCCTATCCATTCCCACATTCCGACAAAGTCAAGTATGGAATGTGCTTAGAAAAATGGAAATCTCACTGTCTGAATTGAACATGGCAGAATAAATTTGCAAAGGAGTCATATTTGTTCCTTTATTGAATAACAACCTTTTAATCAACTTATATTCAACCCATTTACTTATATTTAGGAGAAACCAGGTTGGAAGATTAACATGGCTATAAAATTGGAGGAAGAAATATCAAGAACCTGCTGTGCTGATGCATTTACTATGACTGATTAAATCTAGAGATTAAATATACAATGATAACAGATACAGTAACCAGCCTTAGAATTGACAATGAAAATTAATAATAAAGGAACCAGCAATCAAGATATATTGTATAGCATTGGCTAGCACTTGGCAAAGCAGCCATGAAGATCTTGAAAAGATATTCAGATGCCATGATGTGTCTATACTTACAAAAAACCAGAATTATGCAGGTAATATTTTCCCTTATGACACTATGAAAGCAAAAATTGGATTTTGAAGAAGCAGTACAGAAAGAGGGTTGGCTCTTTTGAATCTACCCAGAATTCCCATTCAAGATACAAATGACAAGGGTCAAATTATCATACTTTGAACATAGTATGTGAAAACCGAGCCCTCTTTAGAAGTCAATAATTCTGGGAAATGTGGAAGGAAAAAGAAGATGGCAGCAAGGCAGATGGACTATACTTGTGATGGGTACAATTTCAGAAGATTTAAATGAACAAGTTGGGGACAGATCCTCCTGGAGAAAATCTACATGGTCACTAAGAATCAGCACTGATTTGATGGCACATAATCAAACAGTGGCTTGAAAATATTCCTAAACCACTTGAGAAATATTGACTGTTGTGATTTCAAGAATTCCACAAAAGCTGTCTTTCTGTCTTTCTGTCTTCTATCCAAATAATGCTAGATGAAAATGAAATCTGAACATCTTATCATTTTAGATCAGGCTGTTAAAGACTGGTAGAATCTTAAATCAGCAATGATAATTTTGCCCTGTCTTGCAATGAAGATAGTTAATCTTTTTGGGATAAGTAATATTAATTATGTAATTTCAGCTATATTAACTAGCATTCTTGTTGCACTTTCTAGGTTTACTATTGATACTGGTGAAGAATTTGACAGTGTGCTGGAACAACAGGTGTTTCAAAGTTCTTTCACACTTTACTGGGATTATTGGATTTGACTAGCAGAATGTCAGCCTGACTATTTTAGCAAGAGCCAAGGATAGGGGCTGTCTGATAAAATGTAAAGCAGTCCTTTGTTCAGACATTTCTTTAGACTGTTTCACTGTGTACTTCTTTGTTTACAGCTTTATGCAGTTGTAAACATTTATCTGGCAGGCCAATTATGCACTGTAAGAAAAAAGAAACCCACTGTGTTTAAATTCCTAAGCTCAGACAAAATTTAATTAAAACTTGGAAGAAATGTAAACTATGTACTAGGAGAAAAAAACTGCCTATCACTAGTCTTTCATTTTTCTCAATTTCTTTTCAAATTATAATTTAAAAAAAAAAGTTCAGATGCTTTCACTAATTCCAAATGTATTTTAAGTAAGGCATGACCAGGCATTGCGTTCAGAGACATGATGATGATGAAGAAGAGGAGGAGAAGGATTTCATCCTATGAAGACTGCAGTAGGATGTGTAGCAAGGCTGCGATTTTTTTTTACTCTTTTGCTTTATTGTTTTATTAGCAAGTATTTTTAAGTTGTATCAATATGGCAGATTGCCACAACTATTTTATTCATCTTCTAATGATAATCAGTGGAAAATACCTTTTATAATTTTGATGGTTTGTTGCTAAATTTCAGTGATATAAACTTTAAAAAAAGCTTTATTATTGTTTTAATTGCTAAAGTACAATGAAAACAATTAAAAAGAAATAAAAAAACAGTAAAGTGGATTTTACAATGGTATCCTTTTGGGACGTCTCCAAGAGTTAGGATTTGGAGCCCCTGTTGTGCAGTGTTTCATCTCTTTACCAGTCTATTAGTTGTACTGGGGAAGAGAGGTCAAACTCAACACTGGACATTCCAGTGTAGGATACACCCAGCTATTTCCCCCTTCTTATTTAACAACTGTGAAACTACTGAGGAAGTCAGTTGTATGTATTATGTCAGATGTCATCAGTGGCACAGTGGTTAGACTGCAGTACTGCAACTACTTCTGCTAGCAGCCAGCTGCCTGCAATTTGGCAGATCGAATCCCAGCAGGCTGAAGGTTGATTCAGCCTTCCATCCTTCTGAGATCAGTAAAATGAGGACCCAGATTGTTGGGGGCAATATGCTGACTCTGTAAACCACTTAGAGGGGGCTGTAAAGCACTATAAAGTGGTGTATAAGTCTAAGTGCTATTGCTATTGCTATACTGATCTATATTTTCCAAATCAGTGGGAAAATCAATGAAGAAAGAGTTGCAATAGAAGTCCAGAATGAGTTTCTTGGATGTTGTGAGGGATTTGATGGTGAGGAATGGAAGAGGCTGAACTCCAGCAAAGGCAGAATTATAGTTGGTACAAAACTTCCCTGGCTTTATGGGAATTCTCTTACTTTAGATGGTTTGCACCTGAAGGAGCTGGTGTGCTGATCTTAGAATCCTTCTGGACTCATGACTCCTGCTGAAACAGCAGGTGATATCAGTCAAAAATGGGTTTGCCAGTTGCATCCTCTCTTGAACTAAGTGGCTCTGAAGACAATGACTCATTTTTTTGCTCATCTTTCAGCTAGACTACTACCAAACATTAGACTACTGTAACATTTTTTTATTTGGGTGCCCTTGAAGATAATTCAGAAGCTGAAGCATAACTAAGGTGGAATTTCTCTGAGTTTCTATCTCATCCTTGTTGTAGGAAAAATGCCCATTCAGATAGGAACCAAAGCAATTGGCGATACCAGTAGCTACAACAAAGTACATATCAGTGACCTGTAGAAATGCAGTGATTAATGGGCTGCTCATTAAAAAGAACCATAGAATCTCCATATCCTTCATTCATCTTTTACAATGGTCCTATTCCTCCTTTGCTTTCACTGGCTCTGTTAGACATTCCATCACATATTATATAGCTTAGTCCTTTTTACCTCCAGAATCATCTCTGGGTAGAATTACACCATCTTAGCAGAGATGAAGGTCGCTGAGACTCAGAGAATTCCATTTTTGAATGATAATCCCATCTTTTCAAAAAAGCATGCCCTCTGAATTCAGTTTGTTTCCTATCTTTTAATCTTCCAGGAAAATGGTGAAGACAGTTCTCTACCGTATGGCATTTGAAAATGTAATATTTTAATTAGAACAGCAACTGATTTCATTTTAACATGCTACATTATAAATGTTTTGGCTCTGTATATTGGAAGCTGTCCAGAGTCATATGAATAAGCAGACTTCAAATGTTGGTAATAAAAAATGTATGTATAAAATAAAGTTTTATTAGAAGATGGTTCACTTTTTAAACAACAGATTGAATCCTGGCCACACAATCAAGGCATAATCAGTAGCATTGTTCTTTGGAGAAACAAAATGGGGACATAAAGATTACCCATGTTTGTGTGTTCTGGGGGAAAGGGTTTTGGGTTGATGGCTTCTGCTCTACTGTGTCTATGCAATAAACACAATATAATTGTACTACCTAGTTGTCTTCTGGATCTAAAGCAGTCTGATAAGAATATTCATTTAATGTGTTCCTAAACATTTCTAAGAAAGCTTGTGAATAAGATCAAAAATGTGTCTGCCAGTCTTTATAAAGTTTTTTGGCCAGACTTGACAAGCATTCTTAAAATCTATGAGGAAAGCTAAGGAATATGAACATATTTTATTATATTATTAGAAGACAATGCATCAGTTCACAAGAACTAAAGAATCGTGGTGGAAAGGTTGCAGTTGAAAATCAAAGCTGCTTAAAGTCATGAAAATGAGATTATACTAACTGTATTATAAGTCCTTTGAGGTTTTCTGTACTGGTAAGGAACAACTTAGAATCTCATGGTCATTTCCACCATGGGTGTTCTCTGAAATGGTTGGGTTTTTATATGATAATTTATATGAAACTTCCTATTGAGAGTTGACAAATGAATTCCATATCCTTTGAAGTAGAAAGAATATAGTAAGCTCAGATAAACAGGAAAATGCACAGACCTCAATATTATACAAAAAAAGTATTGAATTCAATGGCTTCTCTTAAATGTTTCAAAACAATATGGGATGTAGACACAACAAGTATATTTGTTGACTCATCTTGAAACTCTTTATAGTGTAAAATTATTTTTAATCTATTTGGCAAGCTATCTATGGTTGATTATAATTGATCGCTAAATAATAAAAGGCAGATTGAGTCAAATTTGACTTCATGAACGTATGTATCTTTCTTAACAATATGGAAATTTTTCCACTATTTTGCTCCATTAAAAATTGCATCATATTAAGCAATGTAAAGTGTGTTGTAAGTATTGCAATCAAGTCTACGACAGATTGCCATTTGTGATGACAATCCACTTTAAGTCACTCAGTTCAGGTGATACTTGAGAGAATTGGAAAATGTTCATAATACTCTTTAATGATCAATACTTGTATTTTTATTTCACATTTCTCTTCTAATATCTGCTGTAGTGCAACATAAGAAATTAGTTCAAGTTATGTTGTTAGCTGCCAAAACCATTGTAAAATATTGAAAAACTATACTATAGGTAGTACTCAACTTACAACGAATATTGGGGCTGTATTTATGGTCATAAGCTGATATAGTCATAATTCAAGCCACCCATCTGATTGTGCCCATCTGATTTTACAACATTTTTTGCTGTGGTGGTTAGGCAAATCACTGCTCATTAAGCACATTCCGTGGTTCCAAGTGTAAACCTATTCATCCAATGAATTTCATTAAGCAGACAGAGTAGAAAATGGTATTTTTCATTTTAACAGAGATTTGGTAACATTGTCATCTTTGCTATAGAAAACTACTAGAACATTTATTTCCAACTAAATTATCACATGTTTTTCTTATATAAAAAGCAGCTACTAAGTCAAATGATGATAGTAACAAGTTAAACAATTGTTAATATTTCATGCATCTTATCCATCTTTTTAATGATATAGATCTTTGGTATCTGTTCAGATTAAATCTCTCAAACCAGAATTTGTGTAGTCACCAGACAATAGTCTTGGGAAAAGAGACAAATCTAGAATTAACTTCTTCAGCCATCACTTTCTTGATCATCCTCTTGTTTTTGATTCCCTCACACTAGCACCATTTGTTCACTTTATACGGTCAAACCACTTCAGTGACATAGATTTATTTCTTGCAATAACCTATGTTCTACCTACTATCTTTCTAACCGCATTTGCACATCAAAAATTTCTCCCATCAATTTTACCAGCCTTGATAAATATTCTAGCAAAGTATGCAAATTATGCAATATGTTCTAATTTTTCATCATTTATATTTTAATTTGGAATTGTTCACTCTGTTTTCCCCATTAAACAGAAAAACAGACATTTTCCTGACTGGACATTCATCAAATATCAATAACTTTGTTTTTCTGAAGTCTTTTGTCTCATTTATACCCAACTATTTGTGTCACCTAATATCATATTTTCCCCTCAACAGCATTCATTCAAAACATTGCACAATGTTGTTCCAAACCCATTATTCTATTATCACCATTCACTACTTTTATAGTCACACACAACTAGATGATGCCAATTCATACCTTATATTTACTCTTTCATTGTCTATACCTTCAATTTCTAGCATACATTAATCAACTCCATTACATAAGATCAGACCATTGTCATCATCATTGTCAGCCATTCAGTCATGTTTGACCATTGGCCATTCTATGAATCATCACTTTCCATGCGTCTCAATCAAGAAAGGTGTAAAGCAGAGGAATGGCCAATCAGGACATGGAGTAGCCAGCTTGGCCTTGTTGCCAATGGAATTTGATCTGGACTGGAATTACTAAAATTGGCTTGAGAAACAGATGGAGCAGCATAGGAGATAATCAGCTTAGGCTGTAGTACAGAATTAGCCTGAGCAACCGAGAAGCAGCAGCATCAGGTAAAATGTTGTGCCTGCTCCAGTTCCCCAGATCTAGTTTTGGTCTGTGGCACTGTGGGGAAGTCCACCAGAATTAAAATAGTGAGTGACCTCACAGATACTCAAACTGCTCCCAGATAAATGTATAAGTTGGGAAACATATAAGAGGGGTATGTTAGTATTCACTTAAGCTGGAATTGGTTTTGGTGTCATCCTTCAATAGATAACAGCCTGGGATAAACATTTATTTTTTCAATTTATTGCATTGACTTAGTGGCACAATATTTGCTGTATCTTGTATTTCAGCTTTTACATAGAGTAGTAGCCAGATGTAATCTAGGCTGAAATTTTCATATCAGATCTGGATTTGGAAATTACAGATAATATCCTGATCATTTTCCAAAACAAATATTTCACATTTCAAATGCTGAGAGCTTGAATCTATGAGCCATTTTTAAAATAAATTATTTAGTTATTGTAAAGTATTGCCCAAATTGTTTCCAGGGTCAAAAATATTTATTTACTAGTGGTTACCATGTATGGGAAGCAATGAATAATAAAATATTCCAAATATATTCGTTCATTTAATTTTTTAAAAAATATTGGTCATCACTTATTTTTGTTACTTTACAATTTCAATATACTGTACATTCTTATGAATTAATTACAGTTGTATGATGGGCATTCATTGTGTACACAGACTGTTGCATTTGAGAGATAAGAAACCACAAAATCAACAGATGTTTCACACTAATTGAACAGCCTTCCTGCTGATATTCTTGGTTGAATTCCATACTAATTATCTCTTTATACATATTCTAAAAGAGTTCCATTCTTCATGTGTTAAATGGTTCCTAAACACAATAGGAATTTTGGTAGAGTGTTGCCCAGTTTCATGGTTTTCTTCTGTGAATGAAGGACAATTAATCTGGAAAAGGATGGAAGGGAATCAGCCCATGATCTTTCATAAATCAACCTGCAGATATTATTGAATGCACCCATCAAACCAATATCACTATAACCAGCTTAATTTCCTGATGGCTGTGGAGATTTTCCTGTTAGTTTATCAGGCAAATTTAAAATAATTGGATCACATATGGTCTAGCATTCTTTGTAGTCATATTTTGCGGTGGTAGTAGGGCCTACCTATGGTTCACCATTGCAAGTTCACGTGCACAGAAAAATCAAGATTTACTTTTAAGTGGTTAAAGGCAAGAGGAAATTCTAGACCAAGGGAGAAATTTAGATTGCTCAATATTCTGTTATAACCAATTACAACCAATTTTTATGATATTTTTATGATGATCCAGATTTTGGTGATAGTTAGGAACATTTTATTAGAATGACCTAATACAACCCAAAATCCAAATGACCACTAGATGGCAGTATCATATCCATTTAGGTTCATTAAATGGTACAATCAGAATTTTTGTGTTCCAGATATGGTATCTCAATTTTACCCTTTACTTCAAAAATTACTTATTCAGGTTTCATAGTTTAAGAGTCTGTGGGAGGGAAATGGGGAAGGAGGAGTTAAAATGATGTGAGAAGAGGCAACACATCTCAGATGCTGAGACTGTGGGAAGGAAACTTTCAGACTCTGCCTTAATTGGCTCGTTATAAGTCTGCCAGGGAATTTACTCTTAGAGTTTTCAAGATTATGTTTTTATCCCTGACTAGCATTTCTGAAATCCACGTGGTTCTCACTTCTTGCATTGGTCAACTATGTGGGGGTTCACAGACTCTGTAAGATGAACTGTTACAGGCTTATATACATTAACACCATAGTTACTTTTGTCAAAGAAACCTTTATAAGCTGTGGAAATATAATGTGAAACTCATCATTCCTAAAACATTTTCAGGACAGAATTATTCGGTGTCAGAACAGACTATCAAACGAACTATATTCTGACTTTTCAATGATTTTCCTCTTGAATTGGCTAGACTTTTCCAAGGTTTTTTTTCTTTTGCTGCAGTAATCTCCTTATTTAATCTTCCCCTCACTTTGCCTGCCATTTTTTTGGCTTATTAATCCATTTGAGAACCAAGGATTTGAGAATTTGTAAAATGCTGACAGAGTAAAAGTTGGATCAATTGCTTTGGAACATTAAAGGATAAAATGTGTTTAGATTAATGATGGTACAGTAGTTTAGTCTGCCTGAAACAGTCAGGAGACAAAGGGGCCACCGTGATTTGCTTTTTCAGTAAATGCTTCAAAAGGTCCTTGGATTAAACTTTTTTACTTTAATAAATGTGCATATTATTTATTATAAAATATTGAATAAAAAGGCTTCAGGCCTCGGTAGAAAGAAGAAAGAACGGAGGAAAAGATGAAAATATTCTTGAAGTCAAGTTCAAGTCCTAGTTACTTTAAAGCAATATGTACCAATCTTGATAACTTCCTTCAGTACCAGAATTTCCAAGCCAGCCTAGCTATTACTGAAAATTTTAAGAGTTTACATTCATAAACTTGAAAATTGCCAAGCCTAGAAAATGCTACTTTATGGACACATCCATGTCATTTGCAAAATAAGAGTAAAAACTGAACTTTCTATTGTCCCTTTTTCCATGGTAGTAACTTGTAAGTAATTGTCAAGAATCAAGAGGTCAAGAAACATAAGGATTAATTGGTGCTCTCTCTCTCCTTTCACTAACTCCTTTCAGTTCTCTCACTTTTACTTACATGAGGGGACTTCAAGATAAGATCTTGTAGGCAACACAGTCATGTGTACTATGATGGCATGGGAGTTTTCTGTAGCTTCCTCAACCAAACCATGATATATTTGGACCCAGTGCAGTTTTAACATACAAAGTCCTTCATGACATGGGTCCCCAATATTTAAGGGAGCGACTCCTGCCGACATCAAATGCCAACCACCCTGTGTGAGCACATAGGCAAGGACTCCTTGGGGTCCCGTCGGCTGGCCAATGCCAGCTAGCAGTCCCTCGATGACGAACCTATTCTATAGTGGCCCCAGACCTCTGGAACCAACTTCCCCTGGAGCTCCGTCTGGCCCCTGACCTCCGCACCTTCCGCCATGACCTGAAGACCTGGTTGTTTAACCAATCCGGGTTGTGATTTTTTTGGGTGGGGATGGTTTTTATGGGATAGTTTTTTATGGGATGAATTTGTAATTGTAATGGGGCTTAGTTTAATCTGTTTTTAATTATTTATTGTTGTTCTTGTTTTTATTTGTGAGCCGCCCCGAGTCTTCGGAGATGGGGCGGCATATAAGTCCCATTAATAAATAAATAAATAAATAAATAAATAAATAAATAAATACTCTGGAGACTTATATTGTCCACAAAGCCTTAATTTATACAAAGTGATCATTAAGACCATACTTTTCTGAAACACTTTCTGATCCTGATGCTTTGGTCAGTGGACAACATGGAATGAGCACTGGTGAGAGTGCACCTATCTGGACAGCCTGTTGCCTTGTTTGGAGGACTCTGTTGAAGAGGAATATAAGTAACTCAAGCACAGAATCCATTCCTCATGGCAGGCTAGTATATTTTCTGCTCCAACTTATATTCTGTCAGAACTTCAGTCCACATGACATGGTCACATGACAGAAAAGAACAAATTGATATAATACCCAGTAGGCAGTTATGTGCACTTGACAGGACATAGTAAAATGTCTTTGAAAAATAAAATATTCTCTTGGAGTAAGAATGCATGGCTATTTCTGTATTATTTCTAAATGTCATTCTATTAGCTTGAGGGTGTACAGTTTAAAAGTGTTCCTTGCAGTCTAAGGAAATAGTCATAATTCTCCTTGTATTTGAATACGGGGTTTCTAAACCTTAACCTGGGTTGCACATGTCCAGTTCTTTATGCGTTTAGAAGTCCTTTGATGATTCTTTGATAGCAAAAAAGCCCAGTGCCGTCCTGTTCCTAAATAAAAAAGCATTAGGTCAAAAGGGCTGCTCTCATTGATGATGACGCCACTCTGCATTTTGCATCCCTTCCTTGTTAGTCAGGCTTAAGCTTCATCCTTCAGCCCAGCAAGGTTGATCTTGAGTATAATTTAAATAAATTGTGATGCCACACGAGCCTCTAATTACTCGAAGTTTTCCATCAACTTTATGTCTCGGCATGTACGCTAGTCTAAAGAAACCTATAAACCCATCCCAAATAAAAAGCGTTGAAATTCTTTTGTCCTGTCTTGTAGATAAAGAGGAAGCATGTATTAGCTTGGTTCCATCCTTTCCTACCTACAGGGATCTGGGTGAAAATATCTTCATGAGTTTGAGTTTATTTGGATTTATAGGCTGCCCTCTCTCCCGAAGGACTCAGGGCGGCGTACATAAAAAACGAACAATACAAAAATTAAAACAATTAAAAAATATTAAATTAGGGCCTTGGTGGTGCAGGCTGTTAAATGCCTAGCACTTAAGTTCCAGCTGCCTGCAATTACTGTAGGCTCGAATCCCACCAGGCTCAAGGTTGACTCAGCCTTCCATCCTCTCGGGGTAGGTAAATTGAGGACCCAAGATTGTTGGGGGCAATAAGCTGACTTTGTAAAAATGCCGCTTAGTAATAAGCAGGCATATACAATGGAAGGAAGGCTGTTGCTGAGCGCATTGGGTTGTATCCCAAAAAATTGTAAGCCGCCCTGAGTCTTCGGAGAAGGGCGGCATATAAATGTAACTTTAAAAAAAATTACAGCCAAATAAACATTTCAAGTTAAAACCCCTATCCCCTGTCAGTCCAGGCCGGATTGTGAAAATAATAATAAGGTCAAGGCGGAAGGAGCAGAGATCAGGGGCCAGGCGCAATTCCAGGGGTAACTGGAATGGGTGCCAAGTGTCATACTTTCGTTAACCCGTCTTTAAGGCTTAAGCACTTTCCTTTCCCTTTCTTCCTTTCTTCTTTCTACCGCCTTTCTCTTCAGGCCCATTCCCACTTTTCTCTGGCTCTACAATTCCAGCGACGCTTCCCTCCTCCCCACCCCGTCCCCCTCCTCATCCGCTCGTTTGACAGGAGGAAGACGGCGCCGAGCAAAGACAGGCATGCGCAATGATGCCGCTAAGCAGTCGCATTTCTACGGGGAGCACATGGCAAGCCTGCGAAGGCAGAAACGTGCCGCAACGTCCCGCTGGAAAGCCGCGCAGCAGGGTGGGGTTCTTGGGCTACTAGCCGGGCGGCGAGGTAATGAGAACCGAGCCTGGTTTGCAAAATCGCTGCTTTGCTGGCCAAACCCCTCCGGCGTGTCTGCTACTAGGTGGATCTAAGGGGAGCGAGGAAGAGGAGCCGTGGCTCGTCCTTAGGCCAAAGGGAGAACCCCCTTATGCTGTTCTCTTCCTCCGGGGTGGTGGTGGGGGGGCGGGGGGTTGCCGCCTGCGCTGCAGGCTGTCTGCGTCAAAGGAGGTGCGGCTCTCCTTGCCCTGCCTTCCCCCCTCTTACCTCCCCACCCCTCCCCCGACTTTAAACGCCCATCCTCGGAAGCGCCGCGCACATGTCTCCTTTCGCCTCGCACATTAGCGCGCACGCACGCACGCACGCACACACACACCCCAGCGCGTTTGCTCGCCCGCCAGCCGGGGCATCCACTCTCCGATTCCTCGTTGCGCCGACCTGCGCCACATTGCAGGAGGTGTTGGAGGACGCCCGAGGCACGCTGGGTGCCCCTCACTTCCGAGATCAGGTAAGCTCGGGGTGGGGATCTCCCCCACAATAAAAAACCACCGTTCCGACATGGGTGCGGCTTGAAAGGGAAAGTGAGCAAGGCGGACGAGAAGCTGACATCCCCGCTCGCCCGATTAGGGACTAGAGAGATGTAGCCGAGGAAGCCTTCAAAGGTTGTGCCAATCCCTAGAAATGGACGGGCATGTAGGTAAATCTCAGGTCTCCTCAAGCTTTCGAAGGAGCGTTCCCGACACCTTCTGCGTAATTGGGCAGGGGACCGTCAGGAGGTCGGGCGTGATGGCAACCCAAACCCAAGAATGCCCCGCAGGAGGGCAAGAAAGCGGAACGAATCGATAACTACAGGACGTTCCCGTCAATGCTGAGCGTTGTCTACATCCCCCTCTCCCCACCTCCCCCACATGTCCCCCTCTTTGGCAGTGGATCGGGGTCAACTTCCTCGCGGTTGAAATCTACGTGGGTTAAAAAAAAGAAAAACGACATTGCAGAAAGAAAAAGAGAATGGACGATTCTGAAGCCGCTCACGGAAAGCGAACAGATTGGCACCAAACCCACCGGCAGGAAACACACCCTGTAGGTCAGACAGAAGGAGAATTCGGGACAGTCTGGAGAGACTAACGGGGGTGGGGGTGGGAAACTGATACGGGAAGGGGAAGGCAATTGAGATGGGCGGCTGGGGGAGAGGGAAAAATCGGGAATACTTCGGCGAGTGGGACGTAAAGGCGAAGTGGCCCATTCTGCACAGCCTTTAGCCTTAGCGCGAAGGGAGCTGTCCGGGGAACCGGTGCTCCTTTTAGCTTCCCGCTGTCTTTAAGAGGCTTCTCTATCTTTGAGGAAATCTTCCCACGCTCGGACGGTCTTGCTTCGCGGCCGATCCGGGGTATTGGGAAGAAAGGCGGCATTTCATGCAGTTGTGCATAGTGGGGTGTTGCATCAGGAGAAAAGCGTGGCTTGTCGATTCCGGCGTGCTGGTTTACCTGCTCTTCCCGCCTCCCCCGCATTCGCAACGTTTCTTGTGTCTGTTGTGTCCCCCTCGCCTTGTCTCCGGGTGGCTTCTCCCCCATTATCAAGAGGTCAGACCTGAGAAATTCGCCGCGAGGGTCGTTTGTGCAGCGTAGTCGTCCGAAACGGACCTGAAGACTTTAAAAGGGACCGATCAGGAGAGCGTGAGAAACAGCGCTTAGGATGCCTTTCTATTAACCCGGAGCGGGGAAACTGTGTGTGTGTGTGTGAGAGAGAGAGAAAACAAAAACAAAATAAAAACACGAGTCTGGCTCGTTCAATGGCTAAAAAAGGTGCCGAGGGAAAAAACAACAACAACCCACTTCAGGATGGTGGTTGACAATGGAGGGGAGGTAGGATGTTGCTGCTCTTGCTGCTCATCATATGGAGCTGTCCAATGGCAATCCACAGTAAGGGGTGGACCCAAGGTTCAGCTCCCTGTGCATCCCTAATTCCACCCTGCCTGGAATAGGAATGGAGAGGCGGGTGCGATCCTGGTACATAGTGACATCAGCATGTTTGGGTAGGTATGTTAATGAGTAGTTCTCATTGTCTGCAGCACTTGCTTCCTCCTGACACTACCCCTCCCAGTCACCAAATGAAAGGCCTTTCCTTAGACATCTTTGTGACCTGTCTACTAGGCTTATCTAACTTATTTGCAAATATTATTATTTCCTTAAGGAAGATTTGAGGTTAGTTGATCACTTGTTGTGTATTGCAGAGACAGCAACAGTCAAATATATAAATTACATAAAATAATAGTGTATTTACATGTGTCGTACAGCATATGATGCACTTCCATATCTGTTCTTATCTGTATATACATTCAACACAAAGGCACTGAAGTCAAGCTCTACTGTCCACCTCTTCCTGCTCTGATTAGCCACACCACAAATTTTGGCTGACTTGTAGAGCAATAAATCTTGCTGAAGACAATTCCGCTTATTTTGAAATAGGTACTGGGGTTACACACTTAATTGATTAATAAACTGAGGGCATGGAAAAGAATTTGGGTTCTTTATTAGCAGTTATTAGACAACTCATGACCTGTTGAGTGTCCTTAGATATATTTCCTTTCCTAAATGGAGAAACAGAATGACGGTGGGCAAATTGCTATTGTTTTGGTTTTAAAATTACAGAAGAAAGCCTTTTATTAAAGAAGAAAGATGCATAGCAAGAAAAATATAGATGGCTTTTGCTTAACATAGGACACTTTTGATGACATTTGTGGTGGATCTGTCATTCTTTAAGAATACTCTAATATTTTCAATTGTTTTTCCTTGGCTTAAAATGACACACCACAGACCATGCTGGAATACTGTTTTTTCCAGATAAATCAACACATTCCTCATTGTTTGCCCTTGTGCTTTATGTATAGTGAGAGCAAAACATGTTTATATTGCAAACTGTGTCCACTGAAGCAGGATATTTTTACCTTCTAAGAAATTGAGTGCAATTCTTGGAATCACGGCAATGTCACTTTTGAATGCTCCAATGTATATCTTTGCTACACTGTCATTCTTGTGGAGTTCTTCCATGATCATCTGTATTCTATTGAAAAGCCTTAGAAAACCCATCATTAAAGTGATGGGGGAGCCTATTTCAATTCTGGTTTACCTGGTGACAATCCAAGAATTCAACTGTAGCAAGGAATTCTGTTGAAAAATGAGTGGCAAGAGCTCCTTCATTGACAGCATTGAAAGAACAATATTCTTTCATAATTCCTGGGAAGAACTTAATGTATGTGGATTTTATTTTTATCATCATTTCGTTGAGGCGAACCAAAATAGAGTTCTTTGAGAACAGTTCTGCAGGATTGCTACATGTTGGGTAGATGAAATCTATGCATTCTGCAATAGTTTTTGCTGGAAAAAACATATCTACAGGTACTTCTGTTTCAGCGTTTTGATTTTGTCTTATCCAGCATCCAGGAATTTCTTACTTCACCCTCACTCAGTCCCATGTTTTTCTTCAATTAAAATTTGACAAAGCTTCTTCATAAGTATCACTTTTTGATGCATACATTCTCCACAGCAGTATCATTTCCTCTTTTCACAGCTGGTAGAAACTGATAGAAATTGCCACAAAAATTCCCCCAAAGGCCTCATTCTTGCCACACTCCTCATCATAGAGTTCTCCTCCCAGACAATAAGCCTTGCGTATCGAAGCAAATTTCTACTATTGGAGGATATTCTTAAAGTTACAGAGAGCATTTTCATTTACTTTGAGCAGTATCTTGGATCATGAATGTGCTATTCCCACCACCAGGCATCAATGATGCTGCAATATCAGATGATGTTACCGCAATAGCAATTTCTCCATCTCCCTTAACTTTTAAAAATAAAAGTTTCCCTGTCAGTCATGTCCAACTCTAGGGCATGGTGCTCATCTTGAGCCAGCATTGTCTGAACACAATTTCCATGGTCATGTGACCAAAATTGTTATGTGTCAAAGGTGCACAAAACACTGTTGCCTTCCCACAGAAGTAGTACCTATTAATCTATTTGCATTTACATGCTTTCAAACTGCTAGGTGGGCAGGAGCTGGGGCCAGTAATGGGAGTTCGCCCCATTGTAGGGAGCTTGAGTCTCAAACCCAGGCTGTCAGCTCTCCAGCTGACAAGTTCAGCATCTTTAATGGCTGACCCATGCTGCCCTCTACCCCCTAACTTTAGCAAGGATCAAATTTATAACAAATGTCTTTCTTGGTTCTCCCAGGGCATCAATTAAAATTATTAAAAATAGATGCTTTGCAAATACATACATACATACATACATACATACATACATTGCATTATACAAGATGGATTTGTGTAGTATAAATACCTGCTATTTGTCTCTGTTATATTGCAGTTCATATGTTAATTTGTGATAGCCAGCATTTTGATTAATTGTATCATTTATTGTTTTTGGCAAATTATATTCTTCAAGTGCTTCAACAATCTCAAGTTGAATTCCATCATTTTTGAGTACACCCATTCTCAATTCAGTGCTGACTTGAGGATCCATGAAATAAATTTGAATACATTTGACTTGCTGGTTGGAGTCTGCCAATAAATGCCCAATATAATAATAGATTTGCCCTTGAATAACAGAACAATTTCATCTGTTCTTCCTTTGAAGGACCTTGTCACCAAAGAATGTCATTTAAAAGAGGCTGTATTGTCTGATGTTCTTCCTGATCTTACACCATTGCTACAGTATATAAATTGAGTTCATTAAATAAAAATTGTAGATTGCCTATTCTGACCTTTCTCTTCTTAACAACAGGAATTGGTGATTTTTCCAGGGAGTAGGAATATACAACAGTGGGGACAAACTTTAGTCATGGTACCAACTTCATACAAAGTGTGCATTTTGCCTTGCTATTTCTCTATTGTCATGTTAAGGAACTCTTGCAGTGATTAGTGTTTACCAAATATTCTCAAGTTGATCTTCTCTTTCCTTCTCCAGTGTTTCTTATCTCCTTGTTCTGTACCTTTCCTTGTGATTCTGGACATGTACAGCCTTTCATCCTCCATTTCTTCAATCTCCTCTTTGCTTTTTCCAACAATGCTTGGTGTCATATCTTGATCCTCCTCCTTCTCTTTCCATGTGGCATAATTATGCAGATAATATTTTAATTTAGCCGGAAATGACTAGCACGTTTGTGCGAGGGGAACCTTCACCTTTATGTTACCACAATGTTGTACATTGCCATTCTCACCTCAGAATGGTTTAGAATCGCTGCCAACTTTTCTGTTGAATTGTAGGAAGAGATATCTCAAAGATGCTTTTTTTCAAAAGGCAACTGAATTTTCTTTGTTTTGCTTGGAAAAAAAAGAAAACAAAACAAAGAAAGTCCAGTTACTTGTAAACAAAAGCACCTTTGGGACAGCCATGTCCTGGATGTCTGAGAATCTCCACAGACATATAGGAAGAGACAGTTTAAACATAAGATCATGTGATCCCCTGAGTGCTAGAGCAGGATTGGTTTACCTGATCCCTAGTGGCCAAAGAAGGGGGTGATCTATACACAGTTTTAGGGTAGGAAGCAATTGAAAAATGAAACTGAATGGACAATGACTTAAGGTACATAGTAGCTAATGTATTTGACCGACACCAGAGAGATCCAATTTATACTTCATGTATATTACAGCAGCTCACTTGATGACTTTCAGCCCATCTTATTTCACAGAGTTGTTGTGAAGTACTACAGCAGGATGGAGGATTATATATGTGCCTTGAGTTCCTGAACAAAGATAGGTTATAAGTACATGTGCATGTTTGTGTGCCAGAGAGGGGGTACATAAAGCCATAGAAATATCCCACCTTTCTTCAAACATTTTAAATTTGTTGCTTCTTTAAGCGTCACATTCCTTTCTGCTGGGTGGGGAATAGAGTGAGGAATTGCGAGTTTGGCTGGAAAATTGTCACAGGTTATTTAAAATGAGGATCATGTGACCACAGCAGCTCCTTAGCACAGGAACAGCCAGTAGCATTGAATCAGCCACAATTTCCCTTGGGAGTCATGGGTTCTGGATTTTGGAGGCATTCTGTAAGTTAACCAATTTGAGATACTGTACCTTGGTTCAAAAATGTCCTATGATACAAGGTTTGGCATCTCGACAATGAGAGTTTCAGCTGTAGATAGATTTTGCTTTTTCATTTTTAAGGTGTTGAGTTTGCAGATGGGTAATGGTGTATTGGTAATACTTTCAGACATGGTTTTGCATTGCTAAACTATTTTTCTGAGTGCATTGAGATTGGATGAGGTTCATATGTAAATAAAAACTGATGGGAAAAAAGACAATTTAGTTCGTTCTCTGGTGTGTTTTATTTAGAAGTTGAGTGATCAGACTGATGATAGAGCACTGAGATATTTCATCAGATTTTATGCTATGACTATGCAGTAAGTTTTTAGCCTCCATCCCTCATTACCTTTTAATGCAAAACTTGATACAGAAACTACCTTGAAAAAAAACATAACTTAGAATGAAGTATGATGCAAAAATAATATTCAATTGCATCAGCAGATCATCAATTTACCTATTTACTGATACATGAAGAAATCTATTCAGTAAAATAGATGGTCAATATTATTTCAATTAAAAAGTAATAGATACAGTAATTATTGACAACTCAACAATAATTGATAATGCTTTAAATTTTTTGAAATAATATTAAAAATTGTTAATATATGCCATATCCCTTTGTGCCTGAATAGTTGATTTTGAACACTTTGAAGTATATTTTCAACTGATACTATCTTCATAGGTAAAACATGGTGAGCAGAACTGCAGAAGCACACCATACACACACACACACACAATGTAATATATGTGCATGTATATGTGTGTGTATATACATAAACCTTTCTTTTTAGGTTTTATTTTCAGATTTCCTACTCCAAGATTACTATTATTACTACCTGATGAAAGAGTTCTGTGCATGTCAAATAGCTTTTTAATGGTGCCTAATTGTAACATTCAGTGCACAAGGTATACAATAGTAATTTCGTAAAATGGCAGTCATAGAGGGTATGGTCAGTTGCAAAATACTCCTTTATTAGAAGTTAAATTGCTGAATTTCTGATATCCTGGCATACCTAGCCTCTCAAAATAATCCAACCAAACCTGCGAAACTTTTTTTCTGCTAAGGGAGCCTGCAATTATAGAATCCCTCCTTTTATGTGTATTTTTAAAATTATTAATGGTAGTAGAATATAGTCAATAGCTCATCCATAAAATAAATGCAAGTAAGAATGAAAACCTAGCAGGACCCAGGCCAGGCCTGTGTTTATGCATTTGGTATCCTTACTAATTCTCAGATACCATTTCTTTTGCATAAGAAATATTAATTAATTCATTTGTTCATTTCTCATTTGTTCATTCCTGTAAATTGATACTTACTTAGGTTGCACAGAAGCTATTGTTACTTGTTATTAGCGTTCTAAGAGTCTGCCTCAAATGAATGTTTCTGTAATGCAGGCATCAAAGTAAATATACTTTATATTCAGCATAAGTTATGAGTATGATGATTTTCTTTTCCTAGAGGCAGAGTATTGTCATATTCTGAAAAGTGGTGTTTAGAGAACCTAACTTGATTTTTTAAAAATATTTTGGATAACCACTTTTATCATTAGCTGTTAACCATATTAGTCAGGGATAGTGGGAATCATAAATCAAAAGTTATACAGATAGGTAAACACTGACATACACACTAGCTTACAAACATTTCAAATGTGTACTGTTTAAAGCTTGAAATTACCCATCTTGAGTCTGTCAGTTTTAAAATCCAAACCACTTTCAAAAAAGATTGGAGGAAATCTCAGAAGTGTTTTGTATACCCTTAATCAATTGTCAAAGGCATAATTTACTAAATTTTATTCTCCTAAAGTATACCCCATTTATTTTTATGTAAAATACAATGCAAGATTCAGAGAAATACTTGGAACCGCAGAGCTCACACTTAGTTAGAATTTCACCTTTGGCTAATATGACCCTCTGATTAAATACTAAAGTTTTAATTCTGTTTCTGTTTCTGCTCAGTAATTACTGCAAGACTTTCATATTTGTAGGAATGCCCATCTATTCTCCCAATAATTGCAGTACTTATTTAGAAATCTCTCATGGAATAAACTTGATTGATTATGTGCCATCACATCGTTTTCATTTCCTAGATAGAATCACATAGACTTTTTCCAAGATGATATATTTCTGACCTATACTTTCAAAATCTTCCAATGTGTGTGCTCATTGCCACTATAACTGAGTCCATCCACGTTGCTGCTGGAATGGAATATACTATTTCTGGTTTATTTATGTAGTAGGCTTTGTACTCACCTACTTCTTCTTACTGATTATCCTTTAAAGGAAGAGTGTATTGAATTCTTGAGTATTTTTTTAAATTCCCTTCCACTTCATCTACAATATTTCATTACCACTGAGCATCCTCCATTAAATTGGCAGAGGAGATGACTTTTTTCATTTTCTTTAAACATTTAAAATAAATCTCAGTGAGAGGTAATGAGAACAAATTCAGTTCTGACTTCCATCTAAATAGATACTGTAATGACTTTGTTAGCCACATGGGGTGGCTAAATAGATATAGGATGAGGTGTGGGACCCTCTTCAGAATAGATAGAAATCTTTTCAGTTTCTTACAATAGATATCTCAGTTTGAGGAGAATGAAACAAATTCAGTAGCTAATAACTTCAATGTTCCTTTCAATTAGTAGATCTCTTTGCTCATTTCCTTAAAGTTTTGATTTAAAATAATTATTATTCATTTTCTTAGCCAATTTCTCTGTAGGCACTAACATCCCACTTATTTCCCAAGATCAAGCAACAGATTTGTCTTTCTTTTTTGGCAATCCACTTGCCAGGTGCAAGTTAGCAAAAGCACCTACATTAGTGTTTTCATCTGTATACAACAGGGATTACTGGTGGAAAGAAAGATGCTGATGTTTATTAATTGCATGAATAACATTAACATTACAAGGCGGAAAAATATGCACAGTGTGAACTTATACATTAAAGTTCAAGAATCAAACTGGCATACTGTAGTGTCTTTGTATTTTAAATACATCCTGAAGTACAAAATCAAAAGGACACAAGATCATGCAATGCATCTATCTACAACAAGGGTCTTCAAACTTGACAGCTTTAAGACTTGGGGACTTCAACTCCCAGAATTCCTCCTCCAGTCAGGTTAGCTCAAGAATTCTGGGAGTTGAAGTCCACAAGTCTTAAACTTGCCAAGTTTGAAGACCCTTGATCTACAATCTAAGCTCTGTTTCTCCATAGCATTTTTAAAGCAGTAATTTATTGGGCATGAAAATATACAACATAATCAGACCACTCTGTTTGAATATGTATTGGTCTCAACAGTCTACTTCCACTTAAGCCAATCCAAACTAATAACAGCAAGATTGTAACCATTTGTTGTGATTGAGTGGAAAATATTTGAGAAAAAGCAGCCAAATCAAGTCACTAAATAGAGGCCAATTGCCTTGCTGAGTTGGACATTCAAAACTGCCTATTGAAAAAGTCTAGCTTTGTTTCATGTGTTTTTGGATATCAAAATAAAATGCTCATGATTTAGTTCATGTTTAGATCACTGAAAAAAATATTTGAATGTTTTGAAATTGAAATGCTTTGTATGTCTCTATAAATAACATTTAACAACTGATGTAATACAGTATATTATTATTATTATTATTATTATTATTATTATTATATTCATATTTATATGCTGCCCTTCTCCGGAGACTCAGGGCAGCTTACAATGTTTGGAGCACAACCCAATGTACTCAGCAATAGCCTTCATTCCATTGTATATGCCTGCTTATTACTAAGTGGCATTTTTACAAAGTCAGCTTATTGCCCCCAACAATCTTGGGTCCTCAATTTACCTACCCCGAGAGGATGGAAGGCTGAGTCAACCTTGAGCCTGGTGGGATTCGAGCCTGCAGTAATTGCAGGCAGCTGGAACTAAATGCTAGGTGTTTAATAGCCTGCACCACCAAGGCTCTTTTTTACAATCTCAGAATAATTGCAAAATCCCTAAATTGGGCATTCTGGAAATAATAACTCTTTGGGGGTTTTATCAGGGGTCTCCCACCAAGCTGAATTGGTAATTACTAAAGAGGAACTGAAGAAAACAGGAAAATAGATTTCCAGCTAGTCCTCACTTACCAATAGCAATTGGGACTGGGAACTCTGTCACTAAAACAATGCAATTGTAAGATACAATATCAAGTGACAGTGCCAACTTATGGTGGCAGTTTGAATAGTCCCAATTGCCATTGTTAGTAAGCCCACATAGTTGCAGCACCCATAGTCACATGGTTGCCACCTGTGACCTCTTGCCAGCTTATCCATTAATTGCTTCTTGAAGGCCATCAGTGAAGGTCACAAATGGTGACAATGTGACCACATGATGTTGCAATGTCATAATTGCAAGCTAGTTGCCGAGCACCTGAGTTGTGATCACATGACCATGGGAATGCTGCAGTGGGTGCATCTATTACAAACCATCATACCTTATTCAGTAGTGTCATAACTTGCTGAATGAGTAGATGTTAAGTGAAGACTACCTGTATTGTAGAGAAGCTAAAGAACGCCTTATGAAACAATTCCAGGTACTGCTGTGGAATAAATGCAGGATTGATTTATGATGAAATCAAGATTAAATTCTCATGCTTCTTTTCCTACCCACACAATACAATGGGCCATAAGCCCATCTCGTTTGGGAGGGAGAACAGTTCCCACTCATCTCTTGGTTTGGTAATAGCAGCAGCACCTGCAGGATCTTATTGTTTTCATCACAGTGATGACAATCACACCAGACCACAAGCTTTTCCCCCTTGGGGCATGTCGATTGCACCACTTCCCCCTTGTCCACACCATAGATGCCATTAATTAACAGACTGATCTAGTATCAAGCTGTTGCTTAGGGTGAACCTAAAACTGGCTTATACAGGAATACCCAGAATTATACTCACATAGCGTTTTTACTAGTATACAAAAACTTCTGTGTTTTGAAATTGCAAACCATTAATAAAACAAGGACTGCAACATTTATTTGGCTAGAAAACTGTGGCAATCATTTAAATTTAATAGTGAAATATTATGTATGCACACTCATCTTTAAATGGTTCTTTTAAATACTCATGCATATAGGCTTTCATCTAGAAGTGTTTAGGATTATAGGTTTACTGCATCCTAAAAATCTAATTTTTACAACATTGCCTTTAATTATTAGCAGATCCAAGAAGTGCTGTTTTTATCTAGATCAGTTGACATAGTTACTGAAGGTTCGAGCTGCATACAGTTGGGTCTTCATCTGTTAGTAGCAGGTTGAGGGACAATTTGTTTCTGGAATATAGGAGAATAAGATCTGTGTGTAACAGATTTTCATAACAGATTTTAATTAATACTTTAAGTGGAATATCTATTACATTTAAAAAGGATATAGTTGTTGCTTTTACAGGAGAAGCTACCTATGGAATCATAAACAAGAACTTTTCTGGAGCCGATACTTGCAGTTTCCAGAATAATTCAAAATAATTGAAAGACTCTCATGCCACCAAGTTTTGCCTAACAGTTAAAGCTTCAGGCTAGAAACTGGGAGATTGTGAGTTGTAGTCCTGCCTTAGGCATAAATCCAGCTGGATGATGTTGGATCAGTCATTGTCTCTCAACCCTGAGAAGCAGGCAATGGAAAACCATTCCTGAAAACCCCTGCTATGAAAACTGCAGGGACTTGTCCAGGCAAATTTTTTAAAAATTACATTTATATACTGCCCTTCTCTGAAGACTCAGGGCGGCTTACAATTTTTGGGATACAACCCAGTGTGCTCAGCAATAGCCTTCATTCCATTGTATATGCCTGCTTATTACTAAGCGGCATTTTTACAAGGTCAGCTAATTGCCCCCAACAATCTTGGGTCCTCAATTTACCTACCCCGAGAGGATGGAAGGCTGAGTCAACCTTGAGCCTGGTGGGATTCGAGCCTACAGCAGTTGTAGGCAGCTGGAACTTAAGTGCAGGCAAACAGCCTGAGCCACCCAAGGCCCTTGCCAGGAGTAAAAAAAGAAACTGACTTGAAAGCACAAACAAATATTAACAAGAGAGGAATAGCCTGATCTCATATCAGGGCAGCACCTTCTTGCCTCAGCCTCCAGAACTTCCCCCAAATATGGGATCAATAATAGTTTATCCCTATTTAACCTTTCGATTGGGCCAGTACTAATTGGAATAAATGGTCAATGCAGATTGAGTACAGGTAATCCTCACTTAGTGATCATGATTGGGACCAGCAAATCCATGACTAAATGCCACAGTCACTAAGCAGAAAATTGTGTGACCCTGATAGACTTAGGTTGTCACTTCCCATTTGGTCATTAAGTGAGGCATCATGTGGCTGCAACTTGCAATCTTCTGTATGGGGGTGTGTATTCTTTTTAAAGAGTGCTTATAGGTTTCAAACCAAAATATATATTTCTCCAAGCTTAACTCCAGCAAGTAGAGTTGGAAAGCCAAGCCTTATTACAAGGTCAATCATACAAGTCATTACACAGGTAAGTTCAGAGGGGAAGAGGACATTCATCAAAGATGGCTCTTGCACTTTTTCCTGAGCAGTGTGTTGATGAATAAAAAATACATTGCCACAAGTCTCCAATCCGAGTGTGAAGAAACACTTATTTTTTTGTGGGTGAATGTTGATTGTATTTTCCAAGAGCTGACCCCCCAAACAGAGATACTAGGAAAATCTCCATGATGAGAAATTAAACTGTTTTTGAGTGGATGAATTGTCACTGAGTAAATAAAATAATGCTGAATACAATAATATTTATATGCTAGCACCCTGACTAAGTTTTACTCTTTAACTATGGTGGCCTGAGTTGTAGCTGCCGCCTCATTCTATGTCTTATTTTTCCACAGACAACCATACAAGAGTAGCACAATCTGATTGAGTTATCAGTAGAAAGCCATTTATTCTTCTCTGGTGTTTCCATTTGGGCCTTTAAAAAAACATGATTGCAGCTTAATGCAGCTGTAGAAAAAAAATGATAGGGGCTGTCATATCTTATACTCTTATCAAGCAAATGGCTGTAGATTGCACTGACTCTCTAGAATCTCAAATTTGTGATTTTAAAATAGAAATAAGAACAGGAGATGTTCACAGTCACTTAGTTTCCACGCTACACCCCATGGCCAGTTCGTATTTTCTGTTGTATAATAACATTCTCTCTCTCTCTCTTACATGCAGCTATTTATGCTAACAGCAAGCCATTACAAACAGGAAGCAATTACAAACATTTTGAACTGGTTGAATAAAGGACTCACTGTGGACCTTTTCTTCAAGAAGTTTAGATTTTGCAAAATTCTATCAGGACTGAAGCTGGACAGCTTGTCTAAACCAAATCTCCTCTGGAATTTCCATTTCTTTATTGCAAATGCCTAAGAACAGCAAAGTAGTAAAAAGAGAGATAGATGATGATGTCATCGAATCAGTCAAGGACCTCTTATCCAATGAAGATTCTGTTGAGGATGCTTTTAAAAAAAGTGAATTGTCAGTTAATGATCCTGAGGACAAAGATGTAGATGTAGAAGAGGGATCTGATGTAGAGGATGAGCGACCAGCCTGGAATAGCAAACTTCAGTATATTCTGGCCCAAGTTGGATTTTCTGTAGGCTTGGGAAATGTGTGGCGTTTCCCATACCTGTGTCAAAAAAATGGTGGAGGTAAGTCTGTTGTACTCATGGAGGTAGCTGATTACAGTTCAATATTAGTGGTCTCTGTTACTTTCTCATCTCACTCCTAGCACTGAGGTATTCGAACTGCTAATAAGCGATTCTTTTAAACATCCGAAAAGCACCGGCTGATAGAGAGTGAGATTGATAATTTTCTATGCAAATTGTCTATGAAGATTCGCAGTCATCCAGGTCATGGTGGTCCCAAAGCTGCTTTTTTCAGGAGGCAACTGGACTTTCTTGCTTTTCCTTTGAAGTTTTTTTTTCTTTTGCACTTCAGTTTGAGATGCAGACAACAGAGACTCATCCCCAACAGCTGTCTTCAACAGGAAAGGGACATAGGGCAAAAAACATCCTGCAGCCAACAAGGCTCCACACCCATTTTCACTACACAGATGACCCTGAGGACACAGACAAACCTCCAAGTTTCTCAGTGACTCTCTAAAAGAATGCAAATGACCAGTTGTCTGCAAGGAATATAAATCCTTCCATTTCCCACCATCCAGTCAGAGTTGAAGAAGCTTCTTGGATAATAATAATAATAATAATAATAATAATAATAATAATAATAATAATTTATTAGACTTGTATGCCGCCCTCTCTCCCTAAGGACTCAGGGCGGCTCACAATATAAAATACAATACAATAATTTACCTAAAAATGATTAAACAATACGAGCCCAATATTAAAACAATTAAAATTACTTTAAAAAGAAGAGACCCCCACCCCTTGGTTCAGTCCAGGCCAGCCTGCTGAAATAACCAGGTCTTCAGGTTGCGGCAGAAGGAGCGGAGATCGGGGCCAAACAAAGGTCCAAGGGGAGCTGATTCCACAGGGTGGGTGCTCCCACAGAGAAGGCCCTACCCCTGGGCACCACCAGCTGACAATGTCTGGTCGATGGTACCCCAAGGAGGCCCTGCCTGTGGGAGTGTACAGGGCGATTGGAGTGTGATGCCAGAACTAGACGTTCCTGCAAGTACCCCATACCCAAGCCATGTAGGACTTTATATGTTGTCACTAATACCTTGAAGCTCATGAGAATATGAGAAGAGAAACATTCAGTTGCCTCCTGAAAAAAGCACCTTCGAGATGAGCAAGCAAATTGTTTTATGTTAAAGACCTAAGAAAAATCTCACCTCTGTAGTTGATAATATATATCGTGAGAAAATGCCCCACTGGTGCCTATAGGAGTTTTCTCATCAATGCAAAGAACAATTTTAAAAGAGCAATTTTCAGCAGAAATTCAGCAGTCAAAAATGTTGAACTCTTTTGTGTGCTTGCCAGCTCAACTACTGATAATAAGCGGTCCATCCAATATCAGTTGCTTGCATTTTTATTTTTAAAAGTTTGCATGTTAAATAGTTGTATGAAAAACCTTATCTGGTTTTATCTCTGAATGTTTATATCTCTCACAATTACATATTTTTTTCTTTTAAATAACTAAAGAAAGTTTATTGTAATTCAGAGGCTTTCATAGTTTATACTGTGAAAGTATTGAAGTTCCTCACATGAAAATGATAAGAGCCCATTACAAGAATTATGTGTGTGTGTATAGAGATGTTATATAGCTACCCTGTCCTGCAATATGTTCTAAGGGGGAGATAGAAATCATATAAAACATTATAGATGGGGCCATGACTTAACATCCATCTTTTTTTTTGAAAAATAATTCTGTTTACTCAAAAGTTAACTTCATTGTATTTATGTATTATTGTAATATTAATCCTTTTGAAAGAAGAACTACTTGCTGATATAGATATATTCATAATTAACTTCATGAATTGTTTACACTAGTATGGGTAAAAAAAACCAGCTATTTGTGGTTACTACAGTCCTATATCAGTCTCAAGAATAAGGGAAAAAGAAATTTTGAATTTGTCAGATTTTTAAGAGTTACAGTTATAAGGTTTGTTAAACATTTTAATTTAATTTGTTTTTTTAAAAATACTATGTATTCTCTTCTCCCCCAAGTAAATGTCTGAATCTTTTTAGCTGGCATTTATTTAACCATTTTTTGAGAATAAACATCTACTTTGCAAATTACGGGCACTTTTTCCTTCAGTTGCAAAAGAGACCATCAATAGCTTCCTACTGCTCTTCGTAGTTACTAGATTTCATGTAATTAATGAATTGTTCGACACTGCAGCTAGCAGAGATATTTACTGATAAGTTGTTTGCTGTGCAATGTAATTATCTCATAATCACTTCAAGCAAACTATATAGGAAGACTTATGTACTAATTGATACTGCAAAAGAAGGGAGAAAAATCTATTCCCTTCCTGCTCATCTCCTGTACTTTTGAAGAAGAAAAATATTACAAAAATAACGAATGTTAGATGGTTAGGTAGATGAGAATTATTATTTTTGTTTAAGACCCTAAAGATAACCACAATATAGCAAAATTAGGTTCCATTTGAAAACAGTTATATAAAATATGTTCATCTATGTTTTAATGTCATATTACTACATGGACTTTGTTCTAAAGATTGTTCCACATATGAATATTACTCATCCTCTGTTTGACAGGTGCCTATCTTGTGCCCTATTTAATCTTGCTGCTGATCATAGGAATACCACTTTTTTTCCTGGAGCTTTCAGTGGGTCAAAGAATCCGCCGTGGGAGCATTGGAGTATGGAATTATATCAGCCCCAAGCTTGGTGGAATTGGATTTGCAAGTTGCATAGTAAGTGACTTCAGAATACGTGCTTCCCAAATCTTAATACATAATGGAATGTTCAGCTTTTTTGCTATCTTAAGATGTCAAGCTTGTAGTATCAGTTCTAATTTCGTTGAATTATTCAAAGAAATGATGAGATTCATTCTTTGGGTGTGTCCAAGCAGAAGCTAGATTGTTTCTATCTGTATGGAACAATTTAATTTGGATTCCTACACAGATCAGGATTGGATTGAATAGCCTAAGTAGCTTCCTTACATCTCTATGATTTTATAAAAGGTGAGATAAAAATCAGGACATATTGAAATGTAAAACCTAATTTCTTTCTATCAAGTAGGAGAAAATCATTATTCTTCCTGGGGAATTTGATATCTTCTCCAAAGCTTTAGCAGTGCAGAGATGGTGATGCCCTATGCAGAGTACTATCTTCTCCATATTGCTGAACAATCTGAAACAACCAGAATGTGTAGCAGCGTGCCCACATTCTAAACAAATAAACAAACAAACAAATAAATAGTGTACCATCCTTCTTGTCCTAATAAACAGGATGGGAATCAATCACTTTTAACTACATTTAAGTTGTTCTGCTGTCAAATGATCAGTCTTGTGTTCAAAAATCACAAGATGAACTAATCCTGAAATAACCCTGTAGTTTATTATTTATTTATTAAATTTATATGCTGCCTATCTCACTGTCGCAGTTGATAAAGATGTTGTACAAGTTTTGTCACCTGGTGGCACATTTTAGCTGTTTCTCATTGGAGAAGAAACAGCATTGTTTCCAATTTGCTGTTTTTTGGTGGGTCCTCAAGAAGCCGCAGAAGTGACAGGTTAACAAAATGATATTCCCAGAATGCAAAGGATCAAAATTATCAGGGTCTGACAGGCTCTGAGATACATATATGTGTATATATTTTACATATATACAAATATATCAATGTGCGAACATATATACAAATGTGCACACTACAGATAAAAGTTGCTTTAAAACAAAGAAAAAAAATATTTCACCAAAAATTATCATTTTATTGAAAGGTTTTGGTGAAGTGATCTGAGAAATTTCTGGAATCAAAAAATATAAATACATGAGGCATGGCTGCCAACCCTTGGGAAAAGAAATCTGTTAGCTCTTGATCTGTACTGGACCTGTTGCTTCATCAATTCAAGAGATAATTGAACCAGACTAAATGGGCCACAGAGCAGGGTGAAATTTTATGCACAGAACATAGCTGAAGAGATGAATCTATCTGGGAACAATATAATGAGATTTCAGTATTTGCAGCCCTGTCAGAACAGGATGTGTAGTGCTGGAAGAAAAAAGCCTAATAGATTTTCTGAGAACTCAAAAATGATTCAGAGTTTGGGCCATGTATAAACACTGCAATTCTTGACTAGTCTTCAAACCAATTCATCATTTTTCAAGGCTTTTGTGCCCTTAATGGAAGCACTACATTAGCTTAAAACTAGATTCCCTAAAAACAACAAAAACATGGAAAACAAATTGGGCTAGGTTGATGAATAACAGAAGGATTAAGGGTTCCATAGTTAGACTGCAAAAAATCCAGGTACTGTAAATGCTAGATAACAGCCAAGAGTTAGTTTTCAGTTGCTTTTTGAAAAAGCACCTTTGGGACAACTATAACCTGAATGGTTGAGAATCTCCACATATTTCCAGAAGGCTTCCATGGAGGAGTCAGATCTAGGTTCTAGGGACAGGCTGTTAGAGTAAATTATCCATAATGAAAACTGATTTTGTAATACCCTTAACACACACACACACACACACACACACACACACACCCCTACCTGAAAAAAAAGGACTTCGCTGGCAGTTCTTCCTATGAAGGTTATGTTGGATAGATTATTCTAATTGGGAACAGCAGTTCTGAAGGGCACTTAAACTAAAACAAAAGCAGCACTTGGAATTGATACAGAAACCTGCTAGTCTCTGATTTGTCTGTGAGCTGCAATGCAGGTCATATGCTCATGGTGGGGAGTACCATCCATCCAACAGGCTGCTGCACTCTGTATCAAATATAGTTGACATAAATCGCATTGCAATAATCCATGTGTTTGTTTTGCTAGGCTTATAGCAAAGCTACCTCCATTCATGTCTGACTCAGAACAACTTACAGACCTTCAAAACTCCTGTATTTTAATTAACATTGAAACCTAACTAGAGGGGTGAGAAGTTTGAGGGTCGTGTGCAGGATCTTAGCTCTTCCTAGTACTGCACTATTCTAGAGCAGGGGCTCCAATCTTGGAAACTTTAAGACTTGTGGACTTCAAATCCCAGAATTCCTCAGGCAGCTTTGCTTAAAGTTGCCAAGGTTGGAGACCTCTGTTCTAGAGAAAGCTCTGATGTTGTTCCTGGGATCTGTTGGAGCCACTTTCCCAGCTTAATGGGTGTATGAAAACCTAACATAGTTATGGGCTGTCTGATATATATATAGTGATAAGGACATGGGTCATTATTATGACATCTTTCTGTTCCATATAGGACTGTAACTACTGTACCATCCAGAGCCAAGAAATTGTCCAACAGATACCACTTTCCACTTACTTACTTAACTTACTTATTAAACAGTAGCCTTGCATCCAAGAGAACTCCTACTCATAGAATTGCTCTTTGAGAGATACTGCTTGTCTGTCAAGTATGATAGGAAACAAATATCAGTTTTGTGTTACATTGGTTCCCATTTAACCTGTTTTTTTCCCTCCAAATCAACAGACTTAGGGAATCTATCTTTAATGATATCTCTGGCATTTCTGGGATGGCAAAGTATAGGTGAATTTCACCTTCATATTGATGATACTTCATCCCCTAACTGACAGTAGCTCTTCCAGTGGCTTTGTAAAGATATTAAAAAACAGTGGAGATTGGACCAAACCTTGAGGTACCCACAAAAGAGTGGCCACTGAATTGATCTCTTCTGCCTTGCCACTGACTGAATTTGCTTATTAATGAACCACTGAAAAACAATGACTCCAATGCCCAGGCAGTTCAGGCAGTCCAGAAAGATGCCATTGCAATGGTATCCAAGGCTGATAAATGGCAAACAGGAGTAGGAGGGGTGTCAACTTAAGTCCCCAACAAAGATAAATCAAGCAGGATTGTCCTTTTCCTATGCCCAACCCTAAACAATGACTGAAAAAGATCTACATGTTCTTCTAAGACATGTGGCACATCCTCGATAAGAGGAGTTTGGAGACTTCACAGGGATTGCCAAAAAGAGCCAATCCAGAAAGGGTCTCTTCAGTAGAAGGAACAGCATGGATGTGTTAGATTTAAGAAAAGTGCTATGCACTGGAGCAGTTCTTCTGAAACGTGCACAGAACTAATGTGCATTTATGAAAACTGTATTTTAAATGTTTGCTTCTTTCACAGGTATGCTTTTTTGTGGCCCTGTATTACAATGTCATCATCGGATGGAGTTTGTTTTACTTTTCTCAATCCTTTCAGCATCCATTACCATGGGATCAGTGTCCCTTGGTGAAAAATTCTTCACATACCTGTAAGTGTTAAATGTAGTAATGTACTGTCTTTTCTCTCTCTCTTAAATAATGCACTTTTTACTGACGTCTTGTAAAAGTTATGTTTTTTTTTAAATAGAGAACAAAATGAAAAATAAATAGGCCTAGATAATTTGGTTCAGAATATTTTGATTGGGTAGCATTGTTAAATCAGTTTGATTTCTCCCATCACCATTATTAGTTTTACAATAAAACTATTTTTATCAATCCCTATATCCCATCATTAAGTATCAGAAGAATGACTAAGAGCTGGAGAAGCCAGTTAGATGAGACATGTCTGTTTGTAATAGGCTGGCAGATTAGAGAAGGCACTGCAGCATGTTGTCCAATAGCTTCATCATCCATCACATATTGAAATACAGTATGTTGAATTAATGTGCTGAAGTAGGATCAGAGAGACTCAACTTGAAATCAACTCCCATTTGGTGACTTTGGACCACTCTTTCCTGGTTAAAGAAGTTCCTGCACATTTTATTCTTCTACTTTGTTGCCAACTATAAGGGACAGTGTTCATCTCCATTTCCATCTCCATTTCCAGGCCATTGAGCCAGGAGCCTGTCTGAAGACATTTCCATGGTCATGTGACCAGCATGATATCATGGAACGTTGTTACCTTCCCATCAAAGTGATACCTATTTATCTGCTAGTGTTTGCATGTTTTCAAACTGCTAGTTTGACAGCAGCTGGAGTGAGGACGGGAGCTCATCCTGTCCTGTTGCACTCAGGTCTCCAGCTTTTAGGTATTAGAATACTTTAAAAAACAATATTTTTAAGCACTGGGCTTTGTAGCTGCCATGCAAATTAGGGAAAAAAAACTCCCACTGTGTTTGGTTTAAGGTATTTCCAACAGGTTTCACGTGTGCACTTAATACTCTTTGAATCTTATTTTTCCCTTTGAATCTGGATTATTTCACAGCTACTTTTTAAAATAGCACTGTACTTCAAAATCCCTTTCATTGTTCTTATTCAGGTGAAGGGAAAAACAATTGTTCTGAATGAGGTTCAGGGCTCTTGTAGCTATGAGATGTAGAGCTCTTGTTAGTTACTTTAGTTAAAAGATGATCAAGAAGCGAGCATGGCTGCTACCCCTTCCAACACCTCAATAAATCCAAGAGAACACACCAAGAAAGAAACTGAGGCCTTTCTTCTTCCTAGATAAAGAAGCAGAGACAGAGAGTTAAAGCTGAAAATATCACCAACAGAAACAAAATATAAAAAAAGTATGAGACTAGTGGAGGAAAATAAACACCTTTTGTATAGGAGAAGGAACCATCTGGTAAATTGGAAGAAAGAGTTTGACATGGTGTTCATTTAAAAAGTCTTGAACTGCTTTTGAAGACAATATGAGATTAACTATAATTATTGGCATTTTAGAGGTTTAGAATAACATACCGACAAAGTATTTATAGTTTGGCTTACATTTCTGAGTTCTCAAAGGTCAATATCTAAATATTTCCAAAATGCAGAAGAGCAAATTGCAACAATTGCCTTAAGGCTTTTAACTACTAGAAATGATTTTGTATTATTTTCTAATTGAAGTTAATCCTCTCCTCTCCTCAGTTGTGGAACCAGAATGTGAAAAAAGCTCAGCTACAACATATTACTGGTACAGAGAAGCACTCAATATTTCTAATTCTATATCTGAGAGTGGAGGTCTGAATTGGAAAATGACCATCTGCTTGTTAGCTGCGTGGGTTATGGTATGCCTGGCAATGATTAAAGGCATCCAATCTTCAGGCAAAGTGAGTATTACCACCTATGTTCTTATTCACCACACCCCTTTGCCTATTTTACCAAAAGTTGCTGGAAGATGACTCATTGTGTGTATGTTTCTTTATCCTTTCAAGTAGAAAAATGTTGGTATAATAATTTTTAAATTATAGTCTGCTAAAAACAAAAAACATCTTTGAATAAAAGGAAGGATTATCATAGCATGAGAACCTTGATCTGTTTTCATCTGCTATGAATAATGCTTATAATTATATCTCAGCACTTAATTAAAAAGAAAGAAAAGAAAACCCAATGGAATGGGTTTACTAGCTCTATTTTTGAGCACAGTTTGCTTTATTAATTTGATTTTGACTAAGTCTGAGAAATAGGGAAACAGTAAGTTCAAGTATCAAACATTTGTGATATAATCCATATGGAAGACTCTAACAGCAAGAAAAAGATCACTCAAACAGACATGCAATCTTTTAAGGGAACTCTGAGTGAACAGACAGAGCTAAACAGTTTTACATCACTGAAAGAAGATTGGAGCTGATGTAAGATGAGACCACTGAGCAATTGGGGCTCAGAATAGGAGCCCCACTAGTATAGAAGATAACATGGCTTTATTTGAAGAAGATGGAAAGAGTGGAAAAGAGAGCTATAATAGAATTATTAAAATTAATCACCTAATTAGCCATGCTGGGGAAGCAAATAATCAAGCAAATGAGCAAAAATGATGGTGCCATTGGCATTGACTCCTAGTGATCATGTAGATTTTCTCCTGGATGACACAGCAGTAGCACATCCAGAAAGTATAACTGGTTGATTTCAGAGTTTCACCCATTTTTATGCAGCCATAATTTATGAATTATCAAACTAAAAATGATCAATTTCATCTGAAGATGTTTTTCATACTAAGTGATCCTCATGACACTAAGCACTTAATCGCCCTTGCATCCTTCTTTGTAAACCTCCCAGATCCATTAAGTGTCTACATTTGGCCCATAATTCTAGGCTAGACCAGCTTCTAATCCAGCAGGGCTCTATTCTTTTCTTTTGAGCCATTCACAACTGATTTGACTCATTCAATAATATGCCTAAAATTCAGAGTGCATATTTTTATTTCTGAAGTGAGGAAGACAATATTATTTATAGTATTTGGAGGTAGTTAATAAAGCCTTTTAGACTGAACAAACATTTTCATATATATTTCATATGTTGTTTTATTTTCTGCAATTATATGCATATGGGAATTCTCATGAGTGTTTTTCCTGTGGGCAAAAGAACTTAATTGTAGTGAAATATGGTCTGGCAATTCCACTTATTAAGAAAATTATACTTTAGATCAGGGGTGAAGAACTATTGCCTTTTATGACCTATGGACGTTCTGACCAATAATTCCTGACCAATAATTCTGGGAGCTGAAGTCCAAAGTCATAAAGGGGCCATAGTTCCCCACCTCTGCTTTAAATATTTTGTTTCAAAGGCAGGTTGTCATTCATTGCAATCACTCCTAAATTAGCTTATTCATAATGGCTTTTACTTATTTTTTTCCTCAGCTATAACATTCGTAGCTGTCAACAAACTTTGGCTGACATCAAAAATTTAATGGATTTGGACTTGAAATGGAGACCACTGGATTGTAGACTAGACTGGGTGGTTAAGAAAACATTTTAAAAAAAGGCAAAGGCCAACCACTTCCATATTATTCCAGGAAAATTAAATGGACATGGTCATAAAAGTCACCAAAAACTGAGATTTATCTTTTATATTAATAATGTATTACCTGCTCTTCAGGGCATGGTTGTTGTTCTCAGGCCTATATTTAAAAGTTCAGAGAGTATTTTCCTCAAACATAATAACTTGGCCATCAAATTAAAACTATATTGTTTATCTCTTGAAATGGAGTGGTATTGTTAAAATTATAACAATTGTTAGCAAGAAAGAAAGAAAGAAAGGAAGGAAGGAAGGAAGGAAGAAGGAGAAAAAGAAAAGAGAAAAAGAAAAAAAAGAAAGGGTTTTCTTGGAAGTATTTTGACAAAATCTAAAAAGATTTCCAGAGAGCATTCTGAGACAAATATGCTTTCAGTTTTCCTTTTCTCCAGTAGGCTGCCTTTTTTCTAATGGAAAACATCATTTCTGATGGAGGAAATCATTGGATTTAAACCAGAGACTTCTGTTTGTCAGCCTATACATGTAGAATTTCTTTCTTTCTCAGGAACAAATCTCTTGTGTTATCCCTGACATCATATTCCAATCTATATCCAGACACCCACAAGAAAGGCAAAGAGGCAAAGGTAGCCCCAGAAACCTCCAGAAGGTGTTACTACAATAGCTTATAGCAAAAGCACTTAGACTTATATACCGCTTCACAGTGCTTAACAGCCCTGTCTAATCAGTTTACATAGTCAGCATATTGCCCCCAACAATCTGGGTCCTTGTTTTACCAACCTCAAAAGGATGGCTGAGTCAACCTTGAGCCTGATGAGATTCGAACTGCCGAACTACTGGCAGCTGGCAGTCAGCAGAAGTAGCCTGCACTATTGTGCTCTAACCACTGCACCACCACAGCCCTTACTAATCAACTAGTTTTATATGATTTTAGCATGGCAGGAGATTCACTTGTGCATGAATTGGACTAAATATTAATTAAATGGCAACTATGTTTGATTTTAATTACTTTTAAACATAAAAATAAAATCAAAATTAGTTTTGGCCTACCTTTGCAGTCTGTGTCATTGAGCAAGATGACAGTTGATGTTAGTCCATGCTGGTGCTGATACAGTAGAGAGATGGGCAAGAAACATACTCCTGATAACAATTTGCTATTTTTAAATTATGGTTTACAGGTATACTGATGTCCTAAATGAATATTTTTTTACTCAGTAAATCAATGGGGCAAGAAGGCTTGGGCTTCAGAAAGTACCAAACACAACAATATCCACTGTTTGGAGAATTAATTATCTTAAGACAATGCAGAATTGACTGTTAAGAATCTACACTAAAAACCTATATTTCTGACTAATTCCATTGTTATTGTCAGTCAGGGCAGGTTGGTTGAGAAAGTTTCTTTTGTTTTTAAAATGATTTGCTTTTAATATCTTTCAGGTAATGTACTTTAGCTCTCTTTTCCCTTATGTCGTACTTCTGTGCTTTTTAATCAGAGGGCTGCTTTTAAATGGTTCACTGGATGGGATTCGTCATATGTTTACTCCAAAGGTAATGCTTGATCGCTTCTGGTACCACTTACTATTTACCTTTCAATAGCTTTAATAAACTTGTAATCAGTTAGAAGTCTACTGCTTTGGAATACATGTGCTGTGGAAGATAGTTCTAGCTCAAATATAAAAAGTCATTATTGTTATGTTTTTAAACTACATTATCACTCTCAGAGAATTAGGACTTTTCCATCTAACAGGTATTGTCCTTGATTCTTGATTCATACTCACTTTCAGTGGTTTGAGTTTACAGCAGTAAGAAAGGGACCCAAAACATTGTATTGGCATGCTTGATGAAAGAGAAGAAGATAGTTTAGTCTGGAACAGGATAACAAATTTATGTTACTCTTATTATGTAAGTTTCAAAATTAGATAAATAAATCCTTGACACACATATACCCTCATCTGATTCCCTTTTCAGTATTTGTCTTCTAATGCATGGATTGATCCAAATGTGGGAAAGGAGATAGGACTCAGCAGTGTGCCCCTGTTCTCTTTCCTAGGGTTAAGGAGTGAACGCTTAAAGGGAGATATTTAATAAAGCTGTGAGGAGTGGCCCAACTCCACATTGGGGAATTGCTTCAAGGCTACAGCAATCTGATTCAGTGATGCATCAACTTGAACAATTACCTAACTCTGCCCAAAGCAGGAATCATCTTTTATTGTAAAGCTCCAAACAGCACAGCCACAATAACCCAACATTTAAAAGAACATGCTTTTTCATTCTGTTGTACCACTTCAAATGGGCACTTCAATCAAATTTTGATCAAAGCAAAATGCCCCTTTGAAGACCTTCACAGCTGCAGCTGTTACATAATCTAAATTATCTTAGTACACATTTGAAAAGTGATTAACATGTTGAAATGTATACATCTGATTTGTACAATTACAAATCTATCGTGAACACTGAGTCATAGCAGAATCCTGGAAGCATTATTCAAAATTTAATGATTATAAAGTAAACCAGAGAACGATGAAAAGATTTAGGAAAAGTCACCTGGGAAGTCTGAAACAGCAGTTGGAAAGAACTAAGATTTATGTAATCAGTGATTGTACACCCTCTGCAGCTGGGAATTAATTCTACATGCTGTCCATTTTAGATGAGCAGCTTGTTTGGACATGTAATAGTCCTTTTGAGAACAGTCACATACAAATATCTCTTGTATTTTGCAACAATCTTCATCTTCTGCTGCATTTATTCCCCTCCTTTATGCCCATCACTCACCTTAACTCTTTGCCTTGCCAGATACACAGAGAGATAGGAGTTGAGTATCTCCTCAGGCTTGGAAGCAATAAGAGAACTGGTCCTTGGCTGGATTTTTCTCAACTACCTATTATTTTAAAGGCAGGTTTCTTCCCATGCAGAACACCATATGTCTAGGGCAGGGGTGTCAAACTTACATTGTCACAGCAACGTCATGTGATGTATCAGGACTTCCCCCCCCCCTTTGCTAAACCGGACATGGGCATGGCCAGCATGTGATGCATCCGGCCTGTGGGCTGGGAGTTTGACAGCCCTTGTCTAGGGACATTCTCAGTTATCCAGGTCATGATTGTCCCAAAGGTGCTTTTTCAAGAGGCAACTGGACTTTCTGGTTTTTCTTTGAAGACGTTTCGCTTCTCATCCAAGAGGTTTCTTCAGCTCTGAAGAGAAGTGAAACATCTTCAAAGAAAAATCAGAAAGTCCAGTTGCGTCTTGAAAAAATACTTTTAGGATAGAACATAATATGTTTCACTAAATCAGAGGTCTACAATAAAGCCTTCATTGCTCATTTTTTGGAGCGCTGGAATAGGTGACATCTATAATATAGGAGGGGCCAGTATGGCAATTTTTTGTTTCAATTACAATAAATTGAATATTTTGAATCATTATGGCTATTTCCATGTATTTCAGCTTAAATCAGATGCTTCATTTAACAGAGCTATATCAAGTCTAAGAAAACTCTCTGTTATAAACTTGCAGTTCATTGTCATATCTGATAATTTATAATGGTTGCAATGAACTGAGCCACCATCCCAGTATTTTCACTGTATGAAATGCTTCTATAAAAGTAAATTCTGAGCCATTCTTAGCCATTCTTAGCTAAATATTGTCTATATTGACAAGCAGCCTGTCCCTTGGATTTCAGGTCTTTGCCAACTCTACCTAGAGTCAAATCAAATCTTTATTCTTGACAAAGACTTGTATAATTCTATCTATCTGTGGCAAAATTGATTCTTTTTCACTGATAACACCTGTTAATCCTCTATCCTATTAGAGGTAATTATCATAGTTTGCAATTTCTAAGGAAGCAAAATTCATTTTTCATCAAATAATGAGTAAATACCAAAAAACTTAGAGAAATGTGATTAATGACATGTTGAGGGGAAAAATAAAACTAGAAAGAACTTTTCTAGTTATTTTGCATGAGGAAAACAGCATCAAAAGCAATTAGAAAGTGAGAATAAAAATTGGGTATATAGTGCCATCTAGTGATCCAACTATGGTATGTCAACTTGGAAAGATTAGTTCACGTGATAAATCTCAATATAAGTATTTAGATAGAAAGCATTTCCTATTATTGAAATGTATATTTTTAGAGAACAATCACTCTATTAGCTTGGGAGAATATTTGGATTTGCTTTTATTATAAGAGTGTATTATGTTCAAAAAGAATATTGAAATAATGGGCTACTTTAAAATTTCTGTTTGCTAGATAATACTACTGACATTTGGCATACATCAAATTCTATAAGCTGTGATTTTAGATCCGCTTTCAGTGGAATAAACACCATTGAACTAATAACATGTTCATCAGTTTTGACAGGCGCAGATGTGTGGCCATCAGTCCTGCTTTAGCTTTAGCTAATGAGTTCTTCTGTTTTCACAAAGTAAAATTTATTTCCGTTCAAGGTCTGTCCAAGCTCTGTACTTTCTATAATTGATATAAAAGTGAAAAATAATTTTAAAAATTCCCCAAATCTTGGGTTTTCAAGAAATGTTACACACATATTGTTGAATAAATCTTTCAAATATTAAAAGCACATTTTTCTCAAAATCCTGAAAAAGATGTTCTTCTTTATATAGGAATCATAATTTTACTGTGATTTTGATTTGGAGATTAAGCAGCAGTTAATAATATAGAATTCAAACCAGTCTTTTATCAATTTAATTCTGCTGGATTGTTCTTTGTTACTTCTCTGGGCAAATTCCAGTTATCCTTAAGAACCATACTGACAGTATTATTGGAATTTTTATGTATGTAAATGGAAAACATTAGGCAAAATTTTAATGTTAGCTTTATGTAACATTTGGAATATGTTTTAGCTATTTTTCAAAACAAAATAGAGGACAGAATATACTCGTGATTATCTAGTGCAGTGTTTGTTTGTCAAACTTAACAACTTTAAGGTGTGTGGACTTCAAGTTCCAGAATTCCTCTTGCTAGCTGGGGAATTCTGGGAGTTGAAGTTCACCTATCTGAAAAGTCTGAGGTTGACAAATACTGATCTAGTGACCATTATCAAATTGGGTTGAACTGTGTGTTATCACTGGAAAGTGATATTTAGAATGTTTCCTGATTATTCGTTGCCTCTGCTTAATAGAAATGCTGCATTTTATAGTTGACTTATACTGTATCTGATTTCAAACAGCTTGAAATAATGCTGGAGCCTAATGTCTGGAGAGAAGCTGCTACTCAGGTGTTCTTTGCCTTAGGACTTGGATTTGGTGGAGTCATTGCCTTTTCAAGCTACAACAAGAGAGACAACAACTGCCATTTCGATGCTGTTCTGGTGTCCTTCATCAATTTTTTCACTTCTGTGCTGGCAACTTTAGTGGTGTTTGCTGTTCTGGGCTTCAAAGCAAACATCATAAATGAGAAATGCATTGTCCAGTATGAATATTTATTTATCAATTTTTATAGAATATTTCTCTTGGGAACTTCCATTCTTATTCTTTTGTGTGATTGTATGCCTTTGCGTTTTTGTGTTTGTTTTGTAGAAATTCTCAACAAATTATCAGCCTTCTGAATAGTGGAAATCTCAGCCAGGCAATCATACCTCCTCATATTAATTTATCAAGTATTACAGCAGAGGATTATAATCTGATTTATGATATCATTCAGAAAGTTAAAGAAGATGAATTTCCTCTGGGTTTGAAACCGTGTCAAATTGAAGATGAACTTAATAAGGTTAGAGCGATAATTAAATCCATGATACAAAGTTGACAAATGACCAATTGTTTTAATAAGCCTCTAGCCCTTTGAGAATAGCTTTCCTTTTCATTTCCAAGGAATGTACTAAATCAAAACTTTGCCTCAAGTTTCCTTGCCTATGTTTTATCCATTCCCATACCTATCCACTTCATAATTGGAACAATTTACTGCTGATGTTAAGGAATGCACAAAATCCATAGCTGGTACATTCATTTTTCAATGCGGTAAGCCATTAGGGGCTTATATTTATTTATTTGTTTATTTACTTATTTATTTTTACTAAAATTTATTGGCACCCATTTTACCATAGGGTAACTCTGGGCAGCTTACAGTCATAAATATATATCTATACATATACATTAAAACATAAATAAATCAAACATTAAACTGTCAGGAATATGGGGAAGGTGGGTGAGGAGTGGGGGTTACTTGATCAAACACCTCCACTGTGCTGTTCACCATTGGGGCCCCAAGCCAATTGGCAGAGTTACATCTTTAGGTCCTTATGAAAGGAGCGGTTGGGGCCCATCTCACATTGATTCCACATGGCAAGAACAACAGCAGAGAAGGCCTTCCTCCTGGATCCCGCCAGCCAGAATAATCGGGTCAACACGCTTCCTCTGCCAATGAGAGTGGGATGAACTGTTATATCAGGCTTATGGCAGTAATGAACAAAGAAAACTCTTGGAATAAAACAATAATCAGACAATCATCTGATTCAGCTTAGCTGTCATAACTGCTCTAAGCAGTAGCATCCATTCCTGGTTCTCTTCACTAAGTGAGTTTCAGTGTCTCTAATTTCTTTTCCACTTCCTCTTCTTGACCAATTTTAATCACTGAGATTTTTCCTTGACAGGCTGTTCAGGGAACTGGTTTAGCTTTCATTGCCTTCACGGAAGCCATGACACACTTCCCTGCTTCTCCTTTCTGGTCAGTGATGTTTTTCCTGATGCTGGTAAATCTAGGGCTTGGCAGCATGTTTGGAACAATTGAAGGAATCACTACACCTATAGTTGATACCTTCAAAGTGAGAAAAGAAATTCTGACTGGTGAGTTGGCATACATTTCTTTCTTTGTATTTGAAGTTATCTACAAGAAAGTGGCTTCTACGAAGTAGTCTCCTAATCTGTTTTTATATTAATGGAATGCTTTTTACCCGCAGAAAAAGGTGCTTTTACTCTTCTTTGAAACCCCTCCTATCACAGGACTGTTCAGAGCAGATTAGAAGCATGTGCCAGTTACTGCAGGGCACAGATAGAATTGCTTCCCTTTGATGATAGATGTGATTCTGTCAACAGACAAGCACATGGATTTTATTAGAGGTGTGCAAAGCATTTCAAGTTCAACATTTTCAATAGGCTGTTCTGCTTTCAAAGGAAGTGCTGGTAGTAGCACTTACTCTGCAAGGTCAGAACAGTAATAGAACACTTCCTACGAGGATGGAATAGTCCACCTCAAATATGGAACAGCTGCTTGAAGACAAAAGGGGAATTTCAGAGAGTCAAATTATTCATATGAGAATTATTTAACATACTTTTTAGGTTCTGTTAATCCTTGTTCTGAATATTTGGACCTGCTTGATTGTTCATGGCTGGCCATGAAGAGGTGCTTTGGAATTAGTGTAAAAATCAACATTTCTTTGGGTATGCAAATGTGTACGCCTCCTGGTGACTGCCTAGAGAAGTCCTTAAAGTGTCCTCTGCAATGTTTTTCAGAAGTTGTTTGCCATTGTCTTCTTTCTAAAGCTGTTTCCCTAACACAATACGGTAATGAAAACAATTTCCACTAATATAGGCATTGGAGAATTACATCACAACATTTGAAGAAGTATGATTAAAGAAAACTCTATTGATTCATATTTCAATTTAAACCGATATAATGATATTAGTTGAAATTTGGTTTAAACCAAACATATTTATCCCCATTCCAATATATCATTATTTACAGGAACATAAGAAACTGTCTTGCTGTTAGAATTCCGGCAGTTACCCCCATTTAAATCATGAGTCTTGAACCAAACTTACAAAACTTAAAAAGGATTTATTGGGAGTTAAACTGTCCAGCATTGCTTTAGTGTAGCTGAGTCTGAGGCACATCATTCATTGTCACCCTTGACCCTGGTTTCCCCCACCTCCTGGTTGTATCGTAATTCATATTCTCCAATGGGACACATTCATAGCCAAGAGTTATCAATCATGCTCTCCAGTTAGAATTTTGTGCGGCAGAAACTTCTGTCACCTAGTTACTATCTTTGAAAACATTAATGGAATACAGTTTAAGTTTGCGCTGCATTGCTGCCCTTCCTTTCTGATGGCAACTCTAAAAAGACCATAGAAATATTTTATGAGTTGACACTTATACTAAATCAAATCACTGGTCTGCCTAGCCCTGTATTTCTAAGTCTGTCTTGCAGCAGTTGTCCAGGGTTTGAATAGAACTTTTTTCTGGCCCTACCTGCCCATGCCAAGGATTAAATCTGAGAACTTCTATCTGGAAAATATGAAGCCACTCTCCAAATATTCTATATAATAATATAATCTTCCCATTCCCTTTTAATTTTTTTTAATTACATTTATATGCCACCCTTCTCCGAAGACTCAGGGCGGCTTACAATTTTTGGGATACAACCCAGTGTGCTCAGCAATAGCCTTCATTCCATTGTATATGCCTGCTTATTATTAAGCAGCATTTTTACAAAGTCAGCTTATTGCCCCCAACAATCTTGGGTCCTCAATTTACCTACCCCGAGAGGATGGAAGGCTGAGTCAACCTTGAGCCTGGTGGGATTCGAGCCTGCACTAATTACAGGCAGCTGGAACTTAAGCGCAGGCATTTAACAGCCTGAGCCACCAAGGCCCTTACAATTTCTAGCATTGGGAGTTTGTAACTAACTAGGTAGCAAAAGAGTCATTCCTAGTTTTACCACATATTTCTAGAAGAAGAGTAGGGGATAAACAAAAAGAATAGTCAAGACCTGGTTGATGATCCAAACTCTGTCAAGGACCTTGGAGTACTCATCTCAAATGATCTAACTGCTAGAGCCCACTGTAACTACATAGCCAAAAAGGCATTAAGAGTTGTTAACCTAATTCTACGTAGCTTTTTCTCCGGTAATATCACACTAGTAACTAGAGCATAAAAACATTTGCTAGACCAATACTTGAATACAGCTCACCAGTCTGGAACCCACATTACGTATCTGATATTAACACAGTAGAGAAAGTCCAGAAATATTTCACAAGAAGAGTTCTCCATTCCTCTACTTTTTGCAGAATACCTTATGCCACCAGACTTGAGGTTCTAGACTTAGAAAACCTAGAACTATGCCCTCTTCGGTCCGATCTAAGTATAGTATATAAAATCATACATTGCAATGTCCTACCGGTCAATGAATACTTCAGCTTCAACCATAACAATACAAGAGCACACTAGAGATACAAACTCAAAGTTAGCCGCACCAAACTTGATTGCAGGAAATATGACTTCAGCAACAGAGTGGTCAATGTCTGGAATACTCTACCTGACTCTGTGGTTTCTTCCCCAAACCCCAAAAACTTTAACCTTAGACTGTCTACTATTGACCTCACACCTTTCCTACGAGGTCTGTAGGGGGCGTGCATAAGTGCACCAAAGTGCCTACCCTTCCTGTTCTATTGTTTCTTTTATTTTCTTATATGTATCCATGTATTTATAACTATGTTTATACTTATACCTATTATCTTGTAAGCAATTGACTAATCAAATAAATAAAAATAAATAAAAATAAAAAATAGCGAAGGTATAGTTTCATCTCAGAAAGAAACAATGACAATAATAATATCAAAGGGATTAATGGATATACAGCCTCTACTCTTTCTTTTCTTTCTGTTTTCTTTTAGTTGCTTGCTGTCTTCTAGCATTCTTCATTGGTCTCATATTTGTGCAACGGTCTGGTAATTACTTTGTAACAATGTTTGATGACTACTCTGCTACACTGCCTCTACTTATTGTGGTCATTTTGGAGAATATTGCAATGAGTTACGTTTATGGAATAGACAAGTAAGTGCACATACTACATTATTTAATATGCAACACTACTAATAATTCTGAAGGTTGAAATTTTATTGTTCTAAAGGGTAGGGTTGTCCTGCTTTATGGGAGTGAGTAGAAGGTGGCAGAAGGCAGGGAAAATGAGAGAATAAAGAACACATTTTCTTCCCTCTAAGAATCATTGTCTCTGGTAGGCGCAAATACCACAGGAGTCAAATGTTTGGAAGACCAACATTACATAGATTTATTGAAACAAAGCTTGTATGTAGTTGTCCCTCTAATCTATTATTCAGTTCTAGCCCAACTTATATTGGAGATACACATCACTAATAGACATGAGTTTGTCAAGTATAATAAAGCGAGGCCAATTAAATTAGTAATACTTACCAAAAGTTGTCTTGTTGCCTTTTTCATCCAGAAATATTTTGTAATATAGAAAAGATAATGGGAGAAATAGCATGCAAAAAGCAACACACAAACTGTCAACCTATAGAATAGAGACAATCTTACCACACCCACACTCTTGTCCATTTCACACAGAGCTCTTTTATGTTTCTTATTTTGAAAGCTAAAAGTATTAGACTCTGACCAACTGGCTTTCATTAATCTTTCATGGAATTGTGTTACAATTCAGAATACAATTTGGAGAAAGGTTGACCTGGTCATGAGTAGTTCTTGATAATGAAAGTTCATTTTTATCTTCTCCTGATCTTTGGTACATTCTTCTTTAAGATAGTGTTAAAAACTGTACTAGATATATACTGCATTTGTTAATCTTGTTATCCATCACAATTGTCAGAAAGGGTTATTTATTGAACAAATTTGCATGGAGGTTACATTCCATTCAAATATACTTAGTGCTTGGATTCTGGATATTTAAAGCTTCCTTCAGGAAACTGCCATAATAGCTGGCAAACATTTGTGCTGAAGTTGATAGATATAATTATGAGACACAGTGACATAATTTCCTATGTCTCATGCTAGGCATCATAAAGAACATAAGAAGCATATTTGTGAAGATAGCACTGTGTTTTTGAAATTATCCATAATATGTATAATTCATACATATACTGTATATTTCATGGGAAAGGTATATGTCATTGTTAATATTTTTAAATTTTAAATTAACTAGAATATTTTGCTTTAATTCATATGTTTTAGTCTCTCATATACAGTATGTTAGGGTGACAACTCTCAGAATATCCATGTGGCTATTCATTGGAAACCAGAATTTTGGGAAAAGGCTACAATAGCTTTTGAATTAATAACATTTCTCCTGTTTTCCAGATTTATGGAAGATCTAAAAGATATGCTTGGCTTTTCACCAAATCAGTTCTATTATTATACATGGAAATATATTTCCCCTATTGTTTTATTATCTTTGCTGATAGCAAGCATTATCCAGATGGTATTAAGTCCCCCTAGTTACAGTGCATGGATTGAAGACAAGGTGAGTGATGCCTAAAAGAGAGAGAGAGAGGGAGGGAGAGAGAAAGAGAGAGAGAGAAAGAAAGAACATGGAGCATCAATAATATATATATATATATGTAGGTCTTGGTGTATTCGGGTCTTGTCCCGTGTAAGATTGAGAATACCTTGGCAACGTTTCGATGAAATCTCATCCGTCATCTTCAGGCTGGTGTCTTCAGCTTTGTGCTTGTGCCACAAAGAGAAAAGACAGCTCAGATCACACTTTGCTGGCACAAGCACAAAGCCGAAGACACCAGCCTGAAGATGACGGATGAGATTTGAAACGTTGCCAAGGTATTTCAATCTTACACGGACAAGACCAATACACCAAGACCTACATACCTTTACCGTGAAAATCTACGAAAACAAATATATATATATATATATATTTGTTTTAGAGATATTATGACAATGAATATACCATATATATATATATATATATATATATATGTAGGTCTTGGTGTATTCGGTCTTATCCCATATATGAGAATACCTTGGCAACGCACAAATCTCATCCGTCATCTTCAGGCTGGTATATTATATATATATATATACATATATATATACATACATACATACATACATACATACATACATACATATATATTCCTCACTGAGAATCAGCCAAAAGTCCTTAGGATTATCTTCTGGGCAGGAGGAGTGGGTTGTAGATGAAGATAAATATAATGACGACAACAATGAAACCTCTCTTAGTAAATCTCTTAGCAAAATAAATTGTATGGGGCAGAGATGCTCTAGTGTAGGGGTCCCCAATCCTGTGGCCTGTTAGAAACCAGACTGCACAGCAAACCCTACTGTAAATTGTGCATGCAGGGGTCTAGGTGGTACTCTTCTCCTACTACCTGGTCTGTGGAAAAAATGTCTTCCACAAAACCAGTCTCTGGTGCCAAAAGGGTTGGAGACTGCTGCTATAGTGTCAGTAGACAGAACTTCCACTCATAGTTACAGGCATGTGAGGCAGTTCCTAAGCGCCATTTTATTTTCCACACGGTCGCAAGACAAGGCTTTTAAAATTTATAATATTCAAAATGCCTCAAACAGTAGGAAACATTTTTAGGGTTAATCATAAAATTGCTCCCTTCTTTGGATTAATTTGTGATTGAAGACACTATATGACTGAAACAATAGATACTCACCACACATTGCCTCTTATTTAGTCTTAGGATACTTAGTTACTGCATGCGTGTATTTCAGGAGTTCTCTGAACTCTGTTTAAAATTCTCAGAAAATGGACCATAAGGTAGCCTTGAACAAAAACAAAAAAGATATTTAAACTGGAATTTAGCAGTTGAAAAATTCTTCATTGAAAGGGAGTCACAGTATGATTGGATTCTACTTCTCACTTATGTAATAAGGTAGCTATTCTGGCTGACCCTGTGTTTAAGCCATGATGAGAAATCTCTAGCCAGTAGGGTCAGGTTAAGTTGGATCAGGTTATGAGGCATTTTTACTCACTCGTAAATCTTCTTTCAAAGCCTTGCCCATATGCCTTTCCAAGATCCGTCATAATTTGGGTTTCACTTCACCTCACCTTTTCCATCCTAAAAAGTCAGTGTTGCTTCCTAGGATTGGGGTTAAACCATTGATAAAACAGTAATTGAAGAGAGAGGGCATTGTAAGTGTTGGCTTATCATGAAAACATGTGCTAATGATACTTCTTTTGGACCATGCAGGCAAGCAAGGAATTGCAGAACTACCCAACATGGGGGCTGATTGTTTGTATCTCTCTAATTGCTCTGGCAATGCTCCCCGTCCCAGTTGTCTACTTGATTCGCCGCTGCAACCTTATTGATGACACTTCAGGTAGTTTGGCAGCCGTTTCCTATAAAAGAGGGCACATTATCAAGGAACCAGTGAACCTTGAGGGAGATGATACCAGCCTGATACATGGAAAGAGTCCAAGTGAGGGGGCTTTTCCAACCTTTGGCAAAAACATTTACCGAAAACAGTCTGGCTCTCCAGTAGTGGACACTGCCCCCAACGGTCGTTATGGTATTGGCTACATAATGGCAAACATGTCAGATATGCCAGAGTCTGACTTGTAGCTGCTAAGCAGTATTGATGTCTCTGCTTCTATTAAGCTACTGAACATTTGTTCTCTTAAGAGAAGTGATCAACTTCCCTTCCTAGAGTGCAATCTCAGGTGCCCCATGACTGCATCCTTCAAAATATCGTGACATGTGGTACAGAAAGCTTGAAAAAATTCCCTTTGGCTTGATTTTCTGGTTTCCATTTGTACTGAAGGGAATGCACATATCTATAAATTAGTGATGGCCTAGCTTTGTCAAACAATGCCAATTTTTAAAACAAAATTATTTTTGCATTTAATTTGAAATTTTTCTATCTTTAAAGTACAGGTGTTACCTCAGTTTGTAGCAATTTTTTAAGTGAATTCATATTTCTCTACTGCTGTAATTGGAAACTCTTCCTTTGTTCCCGCAATTTAAGTCCCCTTCTGTGTATTGGAAAAATTAGTTCCAAAGAATTCACCAAGCCTGTATTTACTGCACTTATTTGTACATATGTTTTGTAGATACCCTATACTTTTTTTAAGCTATTACAGTTGCTTAGGCTATTTGCTGAGTTTTAAGAAAAGGAAACAACATTTACCCTGCAGATTATTTTCTTACACGTAATAGCTGTATAGAGCAGTAGTATTAGACTACCAAGTATGATTATGCTGGAAACACAGAGTTCCTCAGCCTCTGGGGAACTGCATATGATGTGGCTGTATTTTACATACTGTATTTGGTTTTTCAGTGTGAAAATGATATAAGCATGAGTCGCTCTGAGACTCTTACGAAACTGTGCAGATTCTGCATTTTTCTAAGCTGTGTGCCTAAAACAAACAAACAAAAAACCCTCTTCCTAATATTTATTGTGGTTACAAGATTACATACATTATATTTATATACAATATACTTGTAATGTACATATGTATAGTAATAATGTATGTAACTGCGTCAAACCTTGAAGCAAGGTGGCTTTTTAAAAAATATGTTTTGCTTCTGTTTTCAGGCCAGGAGGAAATCTCCTCAGCCCAATCAATAATCATCAAGAACTGTATGCCATTACATTTAAACTACGAATAAAAAAGTGAAAAATGATTGCTTTGTATTTTCTGTAATGTGGCTACCTGTGTATGTTTTAAAAAAATCATAGAAGTGCTAAATACCTTGAAGAAACTTGGCCCTGTGTTTCAAAGCCATGCATTCTCATATTGTCCCCATAAGAAAGACAAACCCTCCTATATTATTCAGCTAGCATCACTAACTGGAGATGATGTGTAATTGTAATCTATCAGATCTTGAAATTGCCAGGTTGGGTAAAGTTGATATAACCAGTTTCTGTAGAGTAATAGGAATGCCATTCTTCTTACTGATTTAATATTACCAGCTCTTCATTATTTCTGCTGCTCTCCTAAGAAAAATTCTGAACATACTTCTTCAGAACATGTAAACATGCATAGAACCTTGAAATTATGATTTATTTATTATCATTTCAAGATTAGAAAAATATTTTAAGTAATATTTTTCTCAGACAGCAAAGGACAGGATGGTTTAATATAGGATGACATAAATCATGTTTTTTTTACAATAGCCCATTGTAACTTCTGTGCTTGAGATCACAGAAGTTGAGAAGCAGCTGATAGGATGGATGAAGGATGTCCTGAAACCTTTATTTCTCCTGTTGCATGATTTATACACATGCCATATACTCATGGTGTGAATGTTTCTGTGTAAGTAAGGATGTAATATTAATTCATTCCTTTTAGAATGATCAACTTACAGCTCTGCAGAGGTCTCAGGGAACAGCCCATTTTAAACAGCTGTTATGAAGTAATTCAGGAGAGCTACTCATGATCCTTTTAGCCACAACAATTCCATTCCAAGACCTTCCTAATGATCCCAAATCCAACTGACCATGGAGTTCAACTGAATGACTCAGACTTCCTTATTGGGCTGCAGAAATGGAAGAACTCTCATAACCATTAAATATAACAATTAAATGGCTGCAAAGAAATGCAATAACACTTATTTGTCTTTGCCATGTATTTGTAATCCAAATTTTATCTACCAAAACAGATCACAAGGACAAAAAATGCCCAGCATCAGCATTCAAAGATAGGCTGTTGACAATACATTCCCATACACCTATATGCTGTTTGTATAGTCTTGCCCGCTTCTGAATACCGCTGGGAGCACATATTTGCTGCTTTGCCTGCCTGAATGTGTGTACACCTTTTACTAGATGTTGGTGCTCTTTGCAAGGTCTATATGCAGAGATAGCCATGACAAGCAACTTCAAGATGTATGCCACAATATACTTCAAAAGAGCTGCCCAGAAAGTCTTAGTTCATGGAACTTATGACTTGAATTCTTAACAAGGTCATTTCCCTAATTGGAGTTGCCTAGATAGTTAGGTAGTCTGATAAAGGCTTCTTGCTGGGCTCATGTCTATCTTAAAACCCTTATTTAACCACTTGATATCAAAGAGTTCCATAGGCATTGTAAGCAGGGGTGGGATTCTGCCAGTTCGGGCTGCTTCAGGTGAACCAGATATTAATTTTACATCCAGTTCGGTGAACTGCTAGTTCTGAAGACCAGCTGCTCCCCACCTCGTCCCTCCCAGGAGTCCCCACCCGCCTGGTTCTAGCTCCCAGGTAAGTGCAAGGAGGCCTCCTAAGCCCAAAACAGGTCATAGTGTGTGTGCGCGGTGAACCCTGCCCCATGCCCCATTTTGGCTCTCCTGAGGCTCCAGAGAGGTTTGCTGGGACCAAAACAAGATGCAGGAGTGTGGCACTCCCCCCATGCCCTATTTTGGCTCCCAGGGGGCTCCAGGGAGGCTTCCTAGGTCCAAAACAGGGCACGGGGGTGTAAAGAAAGAAAGAAAGAGGGAGGGATGGGAGAAAGAAGTGAGGAAAGGGAGAAAGAAAGAGAAAGAAAGAGGGAGATAGAGAAAAAGGAGAGGAAGGAAGGACCACAAACTCTGGCACTAGATACAGCTTCAGAGGATGCTTTGAAACAGCACAGCAATCCAGGGCTGGAAGGGACCTCAGAGGTCATCTAGTCCAAGCCCCTGCTTCAAGAGCATTGTTAAAGTGAGTTTCTTTTGACCCACCCAGTCACATGACCACCTAGCCATGCCCACCAAACCATGCCCACCAAGCCACGCCCACAGAACCGCTTGTTAAAAAATTTGAATCTCATCCTGGATTGTAAGCCTGGAAAATGCTGGTCACATCTACCTGATCTATCAGAGGGGGAAGCAGGGAATATTGCAGGTCCCATCCCTGAGGGAGAGACACCTAGTGGGACCCGAAGAAGGGCCTTCTCCATGGTGGCTCCCTCTCTCTGGAACATCCTTCCCCCAGAGATTAGAATGGCCCTCACTCTAATATTCTTCCAGAAGGCACTGAAGACCTGGTTCTGCCAGGGGCCTGGGGAACCAGAGCAGAATGGAGTCCATTAAATGGCTCATGTGATCTGTCACTGGGGTGGGAGGGTGGGAGGTGGGGATGATTTTGTTATATTGTACTATATTAATTTATTTGATTCTTTTTATTAGTTTTTATTGTTTTAAATGTGGTTTTTATATTCTGTAAGCCACCTTGAGTCGCTATGGGCAAATAGGCAGCAATATAAATTCGATAACTAAATAAATTCAGGAATAGCAATAGCACTTAGACTTAAATACTGCTTCACAGTGCTTTACAGCCCTCTCTAAGTGGCTTACAGAGGCAGCATATTGCCCCCAACAAGCTGGATCCTCATTTTGCTGACCTCGGAACAATGGAAGGCTGAGTCAACCTTGAGCTTGTGACACTCTAATTGCCAAACTGCTGGCAGTCTGCAGTCAGCAGAATTAGCCTACAATACTGCATTCTAACCACTGCACCACTGTCACTGCGGTTTTTTTTGGTTTGTCTGTCAAGCTCTTCTAAGCTCATATTCTAGCAAGCAGGTGTCTGCTAGCCAGCACTGTGTTATCTTGTCTCCATAGTAATGAGATAAGAAAGTCTTGTGATGTTTTGATCCACTGCGCATGTGTACAAAGTTTATACTTCACTTCCTGTAACTTCCGTTACTTTTCCTTTGTTCTTTTTCTATATGCCTTGGTGGAGATTAGGTTGCAAACATGTAGCTCCGTGTAGGTTTCTTTATTTTATAAATAAAAATGACTTTAGATTACTTTCCGGCTCTCAACATTGACAGCAAAGAGAATCGCCTCTAATTAGCAGGATGTTTGAAGAATTTTTACTCCCTGGCAAAAAGTTTTTAGCCTTGACAATGGTCGAGGAGATCAGCTTGACAACCACCATGGCTGATGAACAAAAATGGCTGATGCATTATCTTTTGATGATATTTTCTGATTATGGAGATAATACATATCCTTTGTCAATTGATAGTTTTATCTACTTTAATTGTGTGTCTATTATGATCACCACCATAGTTCATTGGAATTTATTTTATAATTCTGATCATTCTATCTGTGAAGAGTTCTTCCTTTTGTTTTTACTCTATTTGTATTATTTACCATGATGCAGTGGCTGTGTCCAGATAGGGCTTCTCCTGTCAGGATAGGTCTTATTTGTCATATATTGGAGGAGTCTATATAATAACCTCCATTTATAATTTTCATCTTTTTTCTTATATGAATAAAAATCTTCTATGTAGGAAAATAGAATAGCTATAGAACTTCTTATAGTTTGTGATCCTAGGGGCCATTCAGTCGAAGGCAGCTGCAAGTTGCCTTGCCTGTATGTAAGAGCCTTGGTGGTGCAGGCTGTTAAATGCCTAGCACTTAAGTTCCAGCTGCCTGCAATTAGTGCAGGCCCGAATCCCACCAGGCTCAAGGTTGACTCAGCCTTCCATCCTCTTGGGGTAGGTAAATTGAGGACCCAAGATTGTTGGGGGCTATAAGCTGACTTTGTAAAAATGCCGCTTAGTAATAAGCAGGCATATAAAATGGAATGAAGGCTATTGCTGAGCGCATTGGGTTGTATCTCAAAATTGTAAGCCGCCCTGAATCTTCGAAGAAGGGCGGCATATAAATGTAATTTTTAAAAAAAGTTCTATTTTTTAATGAAACTAAGTAGAAACTTCCCTTCTATCCTATTTCTTTACTGCTTATTTGAGAGACAAACGTTAACAAAATGTATGTGCAAGACAGAATGCGTATGATAATTAAATGACTGCTATGAGAGACAAAGTACTAAAATAAGTTAGAACAATTGATCAATATAGATTCTAATATAGTCATTTCTCAGATCAGCCAAGACCTTAACAGGTACTTAACAGGTACAGTAAACACAGTGTCAGACATAAAGATCTCAAGTGCCTATATGCAAATGCACAAAGTCTGGGGAACAAACAGGGTGAGCTCGTACTATGAATACATGAAGGTAGATATGATATAGTTGGAATAACAGAAACTTGGTGGAATGAAACCCATGATTGGAACATACTGGTAGAAGGATACAAACTATTAAAAAAAAACCAGTCCCCATAAAAGAGGAGGTGGAGTTGCACTGTATGTAAAGGACCACTATATTGCCACAGAAATGCATGAAACCAAAGATGAAAACCTCCTAGAATGCATATGGGTCAATATAAAAGAAAAAAAGAATGACATGGCCATAGGTGTATATTATAGGCCACCCAATCAAGCAGAAAAAATAGATGTCCTTTTGCCAGCCAACTAACAAACATATGCAGGAAACACACAACAATAGTAATGGGAGACTTCAATTATCCTGATATCAATTGGAAAACTAATTCTGCACCAAGTGAGAAATCAAATAAGTTCCTAACAACCTAGCTGACAACTTGTTGTCCAAAAGGTAGAGGGTGAAACTAGAGGGACAGCCATACTGGACTTAATTCTTACAAACAGAGAAGAAGTGATAGAGGGAGTTGAAACTGCAGGAACCTTGGGTGAGAGTGACCATGTCATACTAGAATTCAACATAACACAAACACAAGCAACAGAACATAATGACACCAGAGTCTTGGATTTTAAAATAGCTGATTTCAATAAACTCAGAGAGAATTTGGGCAAGATTCCATGGATGAAAATTCTAAAGGGGAAAACAACTCAAGAATCTTGAAAAACTCTGAAAGTTATGATCATAGAAGCCCAGACCAGCACAATACCACTGAGAAAGAAAAACAAGAAATCGAAGATGAAACCAGCATGGCTGCACAAAGATCTCTCCGGCAAATTGAAAGAAAAAAAGAACAAGTACAAAAAATGGAAAGAAGGACATACAACTAAGGCAGAATATCAGCAGATAGCCAGAATCTGCAAAGATGAAGTCTGGATAGCAAAGGCTCAGAACGAACAAAGACTTGCAACCAAAGTCAAAGATAATAAAAAGTTTCTTCCAACATATAAATAACAAGAAAAAAATCAAGGAAACAGTCAGTCCACTAAAGAGAGAAGATGGCAAGGAAGTAACAGGCAACAGAGAGAAAGCAGAACTGCTTAACTCATTCTTTGCATCAGTCTTCATGCAAAAAGAAACTATAGCTCAACCCACCAAAAACATAACTGTAAAAGACAAACCAGAAATAAAAGTTAAAATAAGCAAAAAAAAAAGAGAACACCTGTCTGATCTTGATGAACACAAATCACCAGGGCCTGATGGATTACATCCCAGAGTTTTAAAGGAGCTGGCAGAGGTCATCTCAGAACCACTGCACCATATCTTTCAAAAATCCTGGAGCACTGGGGAACTACCCGAGGACTAAAAAAGAGCTGATGTGGTTCCCATCTTCAAAAAAGGAAAAAAAAAACAGACCTAGGAAACTATAGACCAATCAGCCTAACATCAATACCCAGGAAGATACTGGAAAACAGATCATCTAGAAACAAGTAAAGTAATAACTAGCAGTCAGCACGGGTTTCTTAAGAACAGATCATGCCAAACCAATCTTATTTCATTCTTCAACATAGTGACTAAATTAGTAGACCAGCAAAATACTCTGGACATAATATATTTAGATTTCAGCAAGGCATTTGACAAAGTGGACTACAACCTACTTCTTAGTAAGCTAGAAAAAAGTGGAATAGATAGCACCACCACTAGATAGACTCTCAACTGGCTGACAAACCATACTCAATGAGTAATCCTTAATGGGTCTAAGTCTACATGGGGGGAAGTAAGCAGTGGGGTGCACAAGGTTCTGTCTTAGGCCCAGTACTCTTCAATATCTTCATTAAAGACTTAGATGAGGGAATAGAAGGGGAACTTAGACCAAATTTGCGGATGATACTAAGCTGGCAGGAATAGCTAACACCCAAGAAGATAGGGTCAAGATCCAGATGGATCTTGACAGACTAGAACACTGGGCCATATCTAACAAAATGATATTCAATGTAGAGAAAAGTAAAGTCCTACACTTAGGCAAGAAAAACCAAAAGTACACATATAGACTGGGTGAAACCAGGCTCAATAGCAGTAACTGTGAGAGGGATCTTGGAGTCTTAGTGGACTAAATATGAGCCAGCAGTGTGCAGCAGCAGCCAAAAAAGCTAATGCAATCCTAAATTGTATTAACAGAGGGATACAATCAAGATCAAGGGAGGTACTAATACCACTCTATAAAGCCTTAGTAAGACCACACCTAGAGTACTGCATCCAGTTTTGTTCACCACATAACAAAAAAGATGTTGAGACTCTAGAAAAAGTTCAGAGCAGAGCAACCAGGATGATTAGGGGACTGGAGGCTAAAACATACAATGAATGGTTGCAGGAACTGGGCTTGGTTAGTCTACTAAAGAGCAGGACCAGGGGAGACATGATAGCGGTCTTCCAATATTTGAGGGGCTGCCACAGGGAGGAAGGGGTCAAGCTATTTTCTAAAGGGCCTGTAGGCCAGACAAGGAATAATGGATGGAAACTGAACAAGGAGAGATTTAACCTGGAAATAAGGAGAAACTTTCTGACAGTGAGAACAATCAACCAATGGAACAGCTTGCCCTCAGAAGTTGTGGGAGTGCCATCACTTGAGACTTTCAAGAAGAGATTGGACTGCCACCTGTCAGAAATGGTGTAGGATCTCCTGCTTGGGTGGAGGGTTGGACTAGATGACGTACAAGGTCCCTTCCAACTCTGATTATCTGTTCTCTGTTATCTGGTACTGACATGCAAGTTAGAGGCTGTGTAGTGCCACAACCAAACTATTGAGCATAGGTACATACCTTCATGTAGAATTTATATACCAAAACTATATTTATGCCAAGCACATATTAGTGAATTTGTTGATCCTGGGAATGGCAAAATATTACAGAGCAACATTCTATATTTATTTTATTTATTTATTTTGTCAATCACTTACAAGATAATAAGTATAACCATAAACATAGTTGTGAATACATGAAATGAATACATATAAGGAAAATAAAAGAAACAATAGGACAGGGATGGTAGGCACATTGGTGCACTTATGCACGCTCCCTACAGACAGGGGTGAGGTCAATAGTAGACAGTCTAAGGTTAAAGTTTTTGGGGTTTGGGGAAGAAACCACAGAGTCAGGTAGAGTATTCCAGACATTGACCACTCTGTTGCTGAAGTCATATTTCCTGCAATCAAGTTTGGTGCGGCTAACTTTGAGTTTGTATCTCTAGTGTGCTCTTGTATTGTTATGGTTGAAGCTGAAGTATTCATTGACCGGAAGGACATTGCAATGTATGATTTTATATACTATACTTAGATCGAACTGAAGGTGGCATACTTCTAGGTTGTCTAGGTCTAGAATTTCAAGTCTGGTGGCATAAGGTATTCTGCAACGAGTAGAGGAGTGTAGAACTCTTCTTGTGAAATATTTCTGGACTTTCTCTACTGTGTTAATATCAGATACGTGATGTGGGTTCCAGACTGATGAGCTGTATTCGAGTATTTGTCTAGCAAATGTTTTGTATGTCCTAGTTAGTAGTGTGATATTACCAGAGAAAAAGCCACGTAGGATTAGATTAACTCTTAATGCCTTTTTGGCTATGTAGTTACAGTGGGCTCTAGCACTTAGATCATTTGAGATGAGTATTCCAAGGTCCTTGACAGAGTTTGGATCATCAACAAGGTCTTGACTATTCAGTTTGTATTTTATTTTCTGATTTTTTTTTGCCAATATGTAAGACAGAGCATTTATTTGTTGAGATTTGAAGTTGCCATTTGGTTGACCATTCTGATACATAGTCGAGGTCTTTTTGAAGGGTAGCAGTATTGTCTGTGGTGTTGAATAGCTTTGCATCATCAGCGAAAAGAATGCAGTTGCTCTTCATATGATCACAGAGGTCATTTATGTAGATTATGAAGAGAGTTGGTCCTAGAACACTGCCTTGGGGGACACCACTGTTGACAGGTACAGAATTTGATAAGACGCTCCCTATTTTGACTATTTGTTGTCTGTTTGACAGGAATGCTTCTATCCAGTTATGCAGTTGTCCAGAGATACCATAAGGTTTTAGTTTTAGTAGTAGTTTGTTGGGTACCACTGAATCGAAGGCTTTACAGAAGTCTATGCAGGTTGTATCTATTGCTTTGCCCTGATCGAGTTGTATAGTCCATATGTTTTTGCAGTGTAGGAGTTGCAGATTACAGGATAGTTTTTTTTCTGAAACCATATTGTTTGTTAGAGAGTAGGTTGTTTGTCTCTAAGTGGAGGATAATGAATTGGTTAATAATTGATTCCATGACATTACAGGTGATGCAGCATAAAGAGATTGGTCTGTAATTTTCAACTAGACTGGGGTCTCCCTGTTTGAAGATGGGGATGACCGTGGCTTTGTGACCATAGGTTTGGCAAAGAGCTGGTCCTGAAAGATTTTTCAAAGATTATGCTTAGAGGTTTGGCTATGGCAGCGGATAGCTTTTTTGAGAAGTAGACACATATTCCATCCAATCCAGTACATAGAGATGGTTTTAGATTGCATAGTGCTTTTTCAACATTGTCTTCTGTAAAATCGATATGTATTAGATCATTGTAGTTGTCTGTGGTTCAACTAGGAAATACTGGGCATGAGCCATTGCTGTTTACAAATACTAAGCCAAAGAATGTGTTAAAGAGGTTGGCTTTAATGGTGTCATCATTGCAGTCTGTACCATTAGGTCCTTTCGGGTGGGATGGATCTTAGTCTTTTAGTTTGTTGTTTACAAAATTGTAGAAAGCGCAGGTGGAATTGGTGCGTAGAAGGTTTTCCTCTTGTTTAATGTGATAATTGGTGCATTCAGTCTTTATCTGGTGCCATAAATTTATGTCACATACTTCATGGAGAAGGTACTTTAACATACACTTGGAAGCTTGCACAACATCTGAAACTTGCAGACTATATGAAGGTGTCTTCATGTACAGTTATTCTTTTAACACTCATCATCTTAACCTTGCAGTTCATGCTGAATGTACATATGGGTGTGATTGAGATTCCAGAGAACAAGCTATGTATATCCTGATTTGGACTGGAAGACTGGAATTGCAATTTTGCTTGGCTTAAAGCCTGGGCAGTAGTGAAATTTTCTGAGGTAAAAATAATGACTTTGTTTGCTACAAAAATGGGGGAGGGGAGTAGGAGGAGCACAAGAGAACAGAAGTTGGAACAGACCAAGAGAATAAAGATATGAATAACCCCAATAATCTATTTCAAAGAAGTTACAAGCTAAGTTTAAATAAATCTGCAGGTGAAACAAAATTTATATGCTTTATTAAACTTTTATTGAAGACAGGCAGGAGATTTTGGGACATTTGTCTTTGAGAAGTCAATCAGTAGATGCCTTAAGCTACTTTTACTTATATTTATTTCAGTGTCAGCAATAGACACAACATATAATGAATGTAGGGGACTGAGCTTTTCTTTCCAACACTACCTCACAATCTTTAAATAGTTTCAAAAATGCTGCAAATTCTAAGAAATTTATGAAATGTTTTCAAAAAAAGGAGCAAAAATATCCAATAGTCTTTTTCATAGGGAAGAAAATTTCCAGGAAAATGCAAAATTGATTTGAGCAAAATATTATTATTTATTAGATGTCATTGTTAAGTATGAAATTAAGTATTTTAATTAATTCTTTATTTTGCAGTTTTAATGTCTCATGGAGTTCTGGTGTTATTATGTCATTATTTTATCCTTAAAAAAGAACTTGCAGAATTTCTTAATGTTTAAGAAATTTATCTTCTATCATTTCCTACCAGTTCTCATTCATTTGATTATAGATGCTTTTGAAATTTGAAATTCTTTCTGAGGAGAATCTCTTTGGGATTGAATATTTACTTAGAAACAAGAAGATGGTTGAGTAGTCTGGGTGAATGCCTTATCTTTCATTTTATTGGGGCTGTTTTATCTGGGCTGCAGAAGTCAAAATAACTACTAGGTGGCAGAAAAGAAAAATGCAATATTCTAATACTTTGCTGCCATCAACTAGTCATTTAATTTTTAAAATCTATATACAGTACTCCTAAATATGTTGTCATCAGCTTCTTCCTGTGATCATTGGGAAATCATGGATTGTACTGCCAGAGGATTGAACCTAAGTAACTACAGATGAATTAGCCTAATATCATACCTGAACAAAACTGTGTAAAACATAATGAAACAATTGGTTTTTAGAAAAGAATGCATGACTTGATAGAAGCCAACATGAGTTTATCAAGAAAAAGTCATGATCATCATGACTTTTTTTATCAAGATCATGAGATAGTGTACAGTTTAGTGGGGCATGGGAATGCAGTGGATATATTATATTTCTATTTCTGCAGAAGATTTGATAAAGTCTACTATGAGATTCTAGTAGAGAAATTAGCAAAGATGGGACTACACTAAAGGATAAAAATAATTTGAACATTTTTATCCATGAATCTACATCTATAGTACTCTTTTAAGCAGAAGGAGATGTCAAGTATATTTCATGAATTCATTCCAAGATTCAGTGTATTTATTACTGACTAAAAGCAAGAGTGTGGGATGGGAACAACCATACTGGACAGCAAGATCTGGGTATTTTTGTGGTCTTGAGCAAAAGAAATGCTGTTGCTATAAAGAATGAATACAGTCCTTGGCTGTGTCAACATTAAAATCAAAGGAAGTCATTATTTGTCTTGGCTATGTACTGGTCACACTACACTTAAGATATTTCATCTAGTTGTGAGCAACATATTTTAAATATTACTGTGAGAACTGGACCATGTTCAGAAGGAACAACTCAAATGATAAAGGGACCTAGAAGGAGAAATTTAATCAGTTGGAGTTGTTGGGTATGTTTGGTTTGCAGAAGAGAAGATTACAGATAGACATAATAAGACTGCAAGTACTTGAAAGGCTATTAATTAGAATAATTTTTCATTGTTGTTCCAAAATATAAGAAAGACAAGAAATAGATTGAATGACAAAGAACCAGATTTTCCTAGTGGCAAGAACTGTTCAACACAGAACAGTATACCTTGAGATGTGTTGGACTTTTCATCTGTGGAAATATTTATTTATTTATTTATTTATTTATTTATTTATTTATTTATTTGGTCTTATATGCCGCCCTATCTCCCGAAGGACTCAGGGCGGCTCACATAAAAACACCCAATACAAAAGTTAAAAGAATTAAAAACAAATTAAACTAATTAGACCAAATAAATATTTAAAACCCAACCCACAAAACATTTAAAACAAAAGTCCCCCCCCCAGTCCAGCCAGTTTGGTCGAATAACCAAGTCTTTAGGCCACGGCAGAAGGAGCAGAGGTCGGGGGCCAATCATAGCTCCAGGGGAAGCTGGTTCCACAAAGTGGGCACCCCCACAGAGAAGGCCCTCCCCCTAGGGACCACCAGCTGACATTGTTTGGCTGACGGTACCCCAAGGAGGCCCTGTCTGTGAGCATGCACTGGGCGATTGGTGTTCAATGCTGGCAGGAGACGTTCCCACAAGTACCCCAGCCCTAAGCCATGTAGGGCTATCCAATGTCAGTAGACATTGGATAGCTCGCTCTGTATGTTCAAACTAGGAGAATATATCAATTAAAAATTTGTGCATTGTTTTTAAATATAAAACCCTGCCAAACATTCTTATGGAAATTAGTTGAAATATTGAAGAGCAGAACATTTTAATATTCTCTAGAGATTCATTTAGATCTGTAATATACTTTTAAAAATATACAGTAAGAGGTTGGTCAGCCTTTTAGTGAAATGCAGTTCTACCCTCAATACAGTGATTTTATTCTTTCACAATTTACCATAAGATGTTTTAATGGCCTTCATTTGGTACTTTATGGTTGAATGTTTTATTTCTTTTGTTTTAATCTGCTCTCTATACCATTTTGTTGCAGATGCATCAATTGCTTTTCTGCATTTTATTTTTATTATTCCCGTTAAGACCACTCTCCCTCCATAGATGTTTTATGTAGAAAGATGGGACATAAACTGAATCAAACTATCAATCAACAAGAAAGGCAAGATAAATCCCCCCAGACTATTGAATATATTCGTGAGATTGGCAATAAACAGATAGTGCATGACCACAGTAGGGATTAAGTACATTTTTACTAAAGGAAGAATGATGATAGCATTGAATACTGCCATAGATTGCCCTATAATCTATCCATAGTGAAAAAAATTGGGTGAATTTTGCAATAGAGTTTATTCAAAAAGGCTGTAAAACTAGGAATTCATATTTGGGCTGCATACATCTGGAAGAAAATCTGCTGACATAGCCATGTTTTAAGGGATCTCTGGAAGGATGTTAAAGATGGAGTCAATCTCACCTGGGTGGATGTTGGTCTACAGTAGGGGTGTCAACCTTTTCCCTTCACTAACATCCCTGTTTCAGCCCCCACTCTACAGGGCAGGTGGCATGGCAGAAAAAGCCCACAGGTGAAACTCGTTCATAGATGGGGACTCCAGCATACTTCTTGTGATGGGTTGAGCAAATGTAATCAAGTGGAAGTGATCTCTCAAATAACCCAACCCGTGTTATGAAAGGCTTTAAAGTCAAAACCAGGACTTTGAATGATCCTCAGAAACTATCATCAAAAATGCATCTTTCTCAGATAACAGGCCAAGACTGCCCTGGGCATCTCCCCCAAAAAAGCCAGCATCCAATTGAAAACAAATTTGGCTGATTTTGTCTGACAGATGCTGTGCAAATTCTTTTGCATGACTCTGTAGGGGGATCTTCAAGCCATCTCTACTCATGTCACCTCAAACAAGCCTACAGGATAATTATCTGCAGATGCAATAAAGGGAGATAATATTGCTCTTTGCTGCCCTTTCTGCCACAAAGTAGGCCTTAATAATGGCTCTAACATGTATGTGGTCAACTGTGTCCCTTGTCAAGCACTAGCAATGCTCTAGGCATCTCTTGTTTCATTTCTCTTTAAACTCATTTGTTTGATCTGATGCCAATGACCATCCTAGTTCGAAAATAATAAAATATAGCCATGTGGAGGGCTTTGAATTTCAATTGTTGAAAATACTTGACCCTCACTATTACATTCAGCATACTTAACAAGTGAAAACTTCAGTTAAGTTTCCATGCCTTGCTGTACGATTGTCATTCTCATGATATTGACTCCCTGCAAACATTGCATATTCAACATGATTGGCTGCAAGGAAAGAGCATACATGCTATATTTGCATAGCTTTCCACATCAGCCAGGACCCAGCTGTTGCTGTAGGATTTCTTCTGTAGACCATTTTATTGAATATGTGATAGTTGCAGATAGCTATTACATCACAAGAGTGGGTTGATAAGAGAGAACTGGAGGATTATCTGAGCACCTGAATGGTGCCTACCCACTTAAATTCAAGGAGTCTGAATTTAAAGTACATGTACAGAAACATGTTGTTTAACCACTGTCTAGGTAGCTTCACAATTGTATAGAAGCTTTGAATTCAGAATACATCAGATGTTTGTAACAGGAGAATCTCTTTCAAAACTGAATGCATTTTCTATTACTTTCAGCATTTAAAATTTCAACTCATTATATTTTTGCAGTGGAGATTTGTTGAAAATTGTTTTGTTTTGATGAGAAATATCAATTGTTATAGAAAGTCTACTAGAAGCAACAGATTTTCCAGAAGGATAATCATGTTACTCTGTGATGGAAAACAATGTGCTTTGAAAGTAATGGGAATGATAAAACAGTTTTGTGCTATGAAGCTATAAGTTAGAGGAAATAAAAGTACTCTAGACTCTCCCAATTCTTGTTTATATTTGTGATGGTTGATGAATTGGCAAATTGTTCCGAAGGAAGTGGTTTTCTTTTCCTACAGAATTTTAAATCAAGTCAATCTTTTTACGTAAGAGAAGATATTGTCTTGAATTGCAATGTAGCTATTAACTCATTTTCATTCTGTTCTGCAACATAGTGAACAATATTTTATTCCACAGCTGGTGGCAGTAGCAAGCCATGAATTGAATGTAGACAGTACAATTTTAAATTTGGGTGCACAGTTTATTAGAATCACTAAAATAATAGGAGACGTCTCTTCTTCATTAGTCCTTTTTGTAGTCCTTTTCCTCTTTCTCCTCCTCTCTAGGTCCATCTGGGTATTCACCCCCATCCATTGTGCCAATTCAATTCTTTCTCTTGTCTGTTTCGCCTAAGAGTCCTCATGCTATCATCTGCTTGACTGTTCTGATGCTGTCTGGACAAATGGAACCTCTGTCATTGTAAAATTACTGGCTAGGATATCAGAACTGGCAATTTGGGAGTTGATAAGAGGTGTATAACTCTACAACATTCATTATTGTCCTCAAGCCTGAATCTATTGCTGTTTTTTGTTTTGTTTTACACATAGCTGGCTTGTTGAAGCTATGCTGCAGATAGTGCCAGCACTTAACTAGAAGCAAATTGAAGCCCATTCACCAGATTGTACTTGGCATCTCTGTGTGTTGGTGTGTGGGTGTGTGGGTGTGCTATATAATATATTACAGAGAGAGAGAAAAAGAGAGAGAGAAGAAAGAAAGACCGACCAGTTTTCTGTCTTACTTGTCACATTGCAGTTAGTTAATCTTTCTTCTTATTCATTCATGGTTGTGAAACTCCACTATCAGGATGGAATTAATGGCTGCTTGGTAGCACTGCTTAGATATCTGTGTATGTGAAAAACAGTCATTTTTCATAATCAGAACTAAACTTGCCAGTGTAGAGTCTTAAATTACTTGTTGACACTAGCTTAGACTTGTGCTGAAAATGAATACGCTCTTCCACCTCCTTTTATATACAATAGGCAGATTTGCTTGCATATCTCTATAAGTGCTCCCTCCACATGCACAGTTACATTTTCAGCAGCACAATTCCCCTCTATTTTTATTGTGACATTTTTATTCTACCTCCTGACAGTGAAAGGTTAAAGCTTTTGTCTGTTTCCTTCTATAATGGAAGACTTTTCTCTCTTGGCACCTCAATGCACCTGAGTTTCAGGGTGTCTTACTGTGTATCTTACTCTCTTCCTTCCAAATAACTGCAAATGCAGGTGACCAGAGGAGCAAACATGAAAAATAAAGCAGGAAAATGGTTTAAGAATAAACCATTCTATCTACAGCAGGGCTGTCCAACTCATGACCCAGAGGCTGTATAGTTATTAATGGCACCCCTCTTTTGTTGTAATGTTATAATAAAAATATAAAAAATAAAGGAAATTCATTATGTATATACATTAACTATATTATATGCTTTATAAATGTGTGTAAGACAGTCCCTCTTTACTCAATGTTGCAAGCCAAAATGTTGGACACTCGTGGTTTAGAGCACTGTGTTATAAATAAAGAGAATAAGGTGTAATTGAAGGCAACTGCTATTTTTCTACAAGGAAAAATGCTTGTTAGATTGTAAGTAGGTAAGTAGGTAAGATGCCTCAGAAATCTGTATTATTTGGTATCCATGAGCAGTACACTAACAGTAAAACAGGCATGAAATGAATATTTTCTTGTTAGTTGTTTCCTTTGGAATTATATCCCTTTGATCAATCATGTTTTAGCCATCATCCCTAGAATGCTATACTTCTATGATCACTGACAAATTCAGGGTCGTGCAGTTTTTCAAGACTATATTGTGAACGAATTGAGAAAATGGACCTGCAAATTAAGAGAAATTTGTAAATAATCTTAATGTGTAGTGTGAAATACCAGTAGCGAAAAACCAGTAGAAAATGCGGTGCCAGATTCTGATCTGTTTACAAATAAGAATTTAAATTAAGGCAAGGTGAAAATGTCACACACACACACACATATTTCTATTTTAGTATTGACTTTTTGTGTACTTATTTGTCATTCGAGTTTTGGAATAGCAAAGGATACTGCTTAGCTTAAAAAAACCACACAAACTGCCCAGCACTTTTTTGTATCTCAGGGACAGCCTCACTCCAAAGAGCAGGCACAATGACCAAAGAAGCAGACTTCTTGGATCCCAAAAGTTCTCAGGGCATAGGGGAATGCATTCTTAACTATGTTTATTCTCTTTAATCTCTATTCTATTTATTTCTTTATTCTATTTAATAAACATCTTTATTCCAAAGAATCAGTTAAAAATAAGACCATGCATGCATGAAAAATCAAGTTTGAAAACATGTATGAACCACCATAAAAGAAGAAAATGCTGAATTTTGAGGAGAAAACCTACTTTCAGCTTTTATTCTATCTGTATACTTGTAAAGAGAAACATTTGTGGCTCACTCTGCATGCAGGAAACCCTAGGTTGAAGTCTAAGCATCTGCAGATAGTATTGGGAAGGAAACTTGGTCTAAAATCTAGGAAAACATTGCAGGTAATTAAACATTACTAAATGATATGAAGATATAGGTTGGCTCAGTATAAACCAGCTTCCTGCATTCATTGACTTTTTTGTCTCTCGCATAATGCTTTTGCCTATGAATTTTACGCCTTAATTCAGGGATGTCAAATTTGATTTAATTGAGGGTCACATCAGGGTTGTGTTTGACCTTGGATGGCTGGGGTGTGTGGGTGGTCATGGCCGAGGGTGGGCGTGGTCATGATGGTCATGACAAGGGTGGGCATGGCCATGGTGGGCATGACACGGGACTGCACCTCCGCACACATGGTTTTACACCCTTATAAAAATAGAGAGGTATACATTTCTGTGATTTTGTTTTTTAATACATACTTGATCTACTTGATCACCCTATGAGAGAGAGACCAGATCAAGAAACTGATGCCATTGAAAGACTAGAACTATAAATTATTGACATAGGCTATAATAGCAGAATCGTGCAAGCCTGAAAGGTACAATATTTAACTTTTCCTCCCTTTTATAACCTTCTGATCAAGGACGGCCTCCTGCAGCAACTCTGGCAGCCTAAACAGGGCCTGGGGGAGGGGGGAAGGCTTTGCTATTTTGAGGCTGGCCCTGCAGGCCAGATCTAAGCACCCTGCAGGCCAGATCTGGCCTGCGGGCCTTGAGTTTGACACCCTTGCCTTAGTTCATTAGTTCATGTCTTTAAGAAATTTTCTTTTTTTAAAAACATTTTAGCTTTACAACATTTGATTTGATTGACTGTAATCGTCCGGCAAAGTAAGGTTGATTACTGAATTAACCTGTTTTGTGTGGGTTCACATAATAGTCTGAACCATAAGTTAGCCAAATGGGCTTGATTAATACAGTATTCTAAACCAAGATTTAAATGTGCAGATATAGTTGCAAGGTATTTGACTTGACCAAGCTTTAAAGAACACTTACCTGTTCCAAACAACGGCCTAAGATGACAAAGTGAACTGAGTAAAAAGCACTATGTAGGGGTAAGTCTAATAATGAGATCAAAGAAAGATTATGTTTCTTACACGCCTCATTTTGTCCCATCAATGACGTCCCTCTTTTAATATAAGGAAAGATGTTATACCTCATTAAGACATTAGCTGCTATTATATGAATACATATCATACAGCAGAAGGGACAGGCTCCATTAACCCATTGGCCAAGGAATTGCTGCTGGTGGGCTTCAGGAGAAGACCATTTTCTGCCATGGCTCCTGTTCTTTGGAAAGTTATGTCTCTTGAGGTGAGATCCACTGCCACCCTCTTGGCCTTCCAAAAGAGCCTGTAAACCTGGCTCTGTCAATTGGCTGGGACCCCAATGAGAACTTCCAATTTTGGAAGTGACGAGAAGATCCTATCTCCATCCTATCTACACATGGGTTATTTTTAACCACTTCATTGTTAATTTTAATGTTTTAACTGTTAATGCCCAATATTTATTATAAAACAACAATTTTAGTTGTTTTATACTGTTACTTATGGGATTGTAAGCAACACAGAGTTCCTTGATAGTGAGATGGGCAACATATAAAATTATTAACATAATAAATGCATCACCTTCACTTATAAGAAATAAGTCAGAGATGAATAACTGATTTCACTTATCCACCTCCAAAATTTGTAACGCACCATTATAGCTTCCTTCTTTAATTCTTAGCTTTCCAATCCATTAACACTGTCCTATCAATGCCACTTCAGAAACTATGGAGAATTAAGATTGAACAAGACACTATATCACACATTTACTAAAATTGCTGATATAATTCCCCCTTGCACTTCATGTCTTTTGAGGTGAAACTGAAAGTTTTAAAAAATTGGAGGTATTTAATGTGACACAAATAGGAAGAAAAGAACAGCAACAGTGAAAATAACAACCTCTGAAGGAAAGAAAATGGTAATGTTTTGAACTTAGTCATTGCTACAGGTTTGAGCTTCAAATCGATCTCACGTACAAGTAAAACTGGCTAGATGCCTGCAGGTCATTCATCCATCATAAAAACAAAAACAGTATTGACAGACAAAGGAACACATACTTTCATGCTAGCATCCAAATCAGATTGGAGAAGGAATAGTTTTTAATGATTCCCACACAATGAAATTCCCAATACACCAGCAAAACTGGGAAGAAACAGAGAAAGCTGGAAATATTGATAACATACCCCTCCCTAGTTTTCAGCTGTCTTTTTTGTTGTTGTTAGCACATAAACACTAGTTGATTGTTATTGTGTTACTGTAATCCAATCAGTCTTAGAATTAATGAAGAAATGTTTTTCCCATGCCTCCCTCCCAAATTCCCTAATGATTAAAGTGAAATGCAACCTTCTTGTTATTTTAAATCTTCTTAAGGTAACTATTTTAATTTCAAAGTACATAATTGATATCTTTACCCTGTTGACCCTGTTGAACTGGAACAGACTTTTTAGAGAAGCATCAGATCTTGTCAATAGCTAAATTCTGAAATGGCCATTTACCTAAGAGCCACAGATTTTTAAAAATGGAATTTGCAATGATGAAGTTCCTTCTATATGTCTACCTTGTATCAGGTGAACATTTCCCACAGAAGATATTATTATGTCTACAGATTAGTGACAGTAGCATTTGTTTCTCTGATGGCATTTTCTGGAAAAACATCATGTTACAATAGTAGAAATATGTGGTTGTTGACATGGCTTCAATAACCAGCCTTCTTTGCTATGTGAAACTGCCATTCATACAAGTCACCACAGATTCCAGCACTTGTATACAACCTTGTATTATCTCAGAAAAGCTAACCTGGGTTAAACCTGGTTAGCATTGGATGAGAAACCACAAGGATCCCCAAATATGTAGGGTAAACTGGATATAAGCAACAGCCATTTCTATTTTGTGGCTGAGAAAATATCATGGATGTAAAGTAACCAGTCAAAGCTGGTTCAAAACAGACTTTGTTTATCCTTAAAAAGTCCCAAATAGCAAATAAGGTAGGCAGGTATTAAAATAGATATCCATGGTTGTCTGATACTCTCTTCTAATTGGACTAAAATGTAAGGAAGACTTTAAAAAAAATCTGGAGTTTTCATAGTAGCACACTCTATTTTTTTTAGGGAAGGTAGTAGAACAGACTGCAGAGTCACAGATTCTCTGGAGGAAGTGGATTATTCAGATGAAGAGTCCCCAAACTCTGCAGCTCATTGAGCCCTTCGTGACATTTCAGATTGTCATAGATCCCCAAATATTAATTATATGAAAATAATGCAATAAATACTATTTTAATAGCATTACAAACAACAAGAAGAATAACAACAGTGGATGGTCTCATTGATCCTTGGAAGTTGATAATGACTATGTTGGAAAAATCTGAACTAGACCCATTTCAGTATGGAGGCAAAATTGGTTGTGCTTTGGCAGGATAAGTGTGATGCATTTAGCTTTTCTTCTTAGTCTCTCAGCAGCTTTACTGTTGATCAAATTATTTTTCCAGAGCAGTTGCAGGAGTTGGGAACAGGGGGGGGAGGTACTGTTTAATCATATTTCTCCTCTATTTTCACCTAGTTAGTTCCAACAATGTTGAGAGGAAGGGAGATAACACTACCTAGGATTATTCGTTGTGAGTGCTGCAAGGTTCAATATTTTCCCCTCCTATTTAATATCTCCATGAAACTGCCAGGTGAGGTCATCTGCTAGCTTGGGATTTGGCTTTATGACAGTGAGAACAATCAATCAATGGAACAGCTTGCCTTCGGAAGTTGTGGGAGCTTCATCACTTGAGACTTTCAAGAAGGGACTGGACTGCCATTTTTCAGAAATGATGTAGGATCTCTTGCGTGGGCAGGGGATTGGAGTAGATGATCTACAAGGTCCCTTCCAACTCTGTTAATCTAAACTAATCCATTATAATATAATTCATCTATATTCTGCTGATAGTCTATTATATCTTTCTATCTCAAATAGTAATAAAAAACAAAGCTGATAGTTAATGGGGAAAAATTAGGAGAAACTGAAATGTAGAATTTTTCAAGGGGACTCATTCTTACCTTTACTCTTTATAATGCCAGTGGTCCCATTGACAACAATTTTGAATAAAATAGGAATTATAGATAGGAATAAGGTAAGATCTACCAACAGGTATGCCTTCTAACTCCAAATGTTACCATTTAGACCCTTGTTTTAGAGCAATAATGTTTTGAGTTGCATGATGAATAGGACTGATGCACATAGATAGCAGAGCCAAAACCAAAAGTACATGTGGGTATCTAGTTTCTTTCGTGCTAAATCTCCTTTAGATATAAATAAACAATATATATTATTATATAAAAGGCCAGCAATAGTTCAGACTTGATGGTTGAATTCTCATTTGAAGAAGGATTTTTCTTCTTCTTTCAGACATGAACCTTTCAAATGATTCCAGCTGATTCAATTTTAGATCACCAGGTCAGTATTTTTTTCAAGCTTTTCCAAGTTGTCAAGAACAGTTCCTTTCTGCCTGAGCTACAATGATTCCAAGCTTATTTTTCAATTCTAGTAGGTAAGGCATGCTAAATTATTTTCCTTGCTGGTAGAAGTATGATGCCTGGATGGGTTATGGATGATCCCAATGATGAGACTAAAACTCTCCCTCTATGCCAAGGATCTTCAAACTTGGCAAGTTTAAGACTTGTGGACTTCAACTCCCAGAATTCCTGACTGGAGAAGGAATTCTGGGATTTGAAGTTCACAAGTCTTAAAGCTATCAAGTTTGAAGACCCCTGCTCTATGCTAACCTAACAACCCTAACAGGTCATTAGCTGGCCTTAATTAGATTCATGCTGCATTTGTGGAGAGATAAGAGGACAGGGGATCCTGCTGAAAGATTTCCAGTTTATCAAGCCCAATTTAGGTTCTCTGTTAAAATAGTACCAAAAGTGTATGCTCAGGATTTGCATACAAACTCAATCAGTGAGTTCAGATAAGTCATACATTTCCAGTAATTCCTAAAAGATGGATTTTTGCTGTACGCATGGAATTTTTCTACCAATAATGGATTTTCTTTTGACACCACTTGGGGATAATGAATGAAGCAAAATTTGCATAATTACATCCTGGATTCAGTCAAGGGGTTAAAACATCTTTAATACTATCCCAAGTTAAATTTGGATCAATTATATGAAAAGGGAAGGATCTTGTTACAGTAGGTAATGTACTTTCAGTAGAATGAGAAATAAAATGAGGGCATTATCACATATTTTCCCCAAGCAAAAATACATGTAAAAAATTTAGAACATAGAAGCAAGGTATTTGAATTCTGTTTTGTTCCAAAACCTTTCTTTTCCTCTACCTGCTAAACAGAAAACATAATGTAGATAATTGCTGTTTCCAAAATATTTCAAAGTTTCAGAACTTTTTGTCAGCACTTGAAATTCTATGATGCAATATTAAAGGTTTCTTTTTTGATAGATAAATTATACATCCTGTCCCCAGGTTTACTTTAAAAAAGGATGTTTTAAATCATCCTCTATTCTCTAGTTTAGAAGAACTTACGTTTATATCTTATAAATTAAAACAAAATCATTTTAGTATACATACAGAAATGAAAACAATGTTTAAAGAAATAAAACCTATGCAGGGTGTTTTCTTATATGTATCATTCACATGTATTTTATTAGAATCTAAAAAAGTAGTTTGTATGATAGAAACGTTTCGTTTCGACGAAATCTCATCCATCATCTTCAGGCTGGTGTCTTCAGCTTTCTTCTTCTGTCTCAGTAGTTTTCACAATGTGGTACTCTGGGCTCTTACAGCTATGCTAATGTTAATTCCTTTAATATTTAACATTGCGAAAAAAAGTAAACTGGTACAGATTTATCCATCCGTAAAGCTGAGTCTTGTTCTGCCTCAATAACCTCTGTTTAATAGCTACCAATATCTTAAGTACCCAGCAAGATTAATCAACATGCTGAAGATTTAATGAGAGAGTTTCATATTGAAAGATAATTTTGCTTTGTTCTTTTTAGCTCACTCAAGACACCCAAACATTCAGCCTACTAAAATGCTGTGCTGAAGTCTTTCATGAGACACACAAGAGAGACCATGGTTCCAGTGATCAGAATAATCTGAGTTATAGTTAATTCAGCATTTTGTTAAATATTTATGCTGTGAACATTCCTGGAAAAAAAAATCACTTGCTTACATAACCTCTGTGGACTTGAAGAAAAGATGGGCCAGTGCTATCATTGATCAAAGCTGACATTTTTAACAATTAATTCAAATTTGTCTAGTGAGATTTTCAGTCTCACTCAGGCTTTAATGATGATTTGTCCATGTTTTAATGTACTTCTTACATAATTTATTTAAAGGTAGAAATAATGTGGACTTAAGCTTCAAATGACTTCAGCTTCCTCATCTGCTAAAAAGTATTTTTTGTTGTGAGATAATTGGAACAAGCCCTTGATATCATTTGCCTTTAACTTCAGAGGTATCTCATGATACAGTGTCTAGAAAAGATGCTCAACAATTTAAAGTTAATTCATTTCTTAAAGTAATCACATTTATTTCCCAGACTCACGGAGAAGCCTGAATAATTATGGACTGTTTTAATAAGAGAGGTACTGAATTTGGTTAAGGATCAAAGCATTTAATCATATTTGAAATATCCACAGTCCTAGGAGGAGCATAATTGAGATAATTGAAATGGTTGAATGTTGAAACTCCTAAATTCACTAAGACATCTAGTCAGAATCTTTTTTATGATACTACAAGCACCATTTTCTTTTTCATCCATAAAAATAGGCAGCAATAACTTTTTAAATATTGGAATTTTAGTCATGTCTGTATTCTCATAATCATAGGAAATAATAATTAATCAGCATGCTTTTAGGCACCATAGCATTAATATTCTTGCTGTTGTTAATGCCTTTTACAAAGGGGGATCATTTATGAGTCTTACGATTCCCATTTGGCCTCTGATTGTAAATCAATATTTATAATTTCTCAGAATATAAAAACACAGTTCAACTGCAATTGACATTCAGATTCCACTGATTTCAATGATGATAGAAACAAACATACATTCCTGTTTTATAATAATGAAGATGATGAGTCATTAACTTGGGGTTAACTCTTAGCAACAAATAGACTCACTGACAGCTCATGTAGTCAGGGATTTCTTCCTAATATCTAGTTTGAACCTGTTTCTTTTTATTATTAATTCATTCCTTTTTATCCTACATTTCATATCTGAAGATTGCTCAATCTTTTATGTAAGTTAAACCAGTGGTGGGATTCAAATTTTTTTACTACTGGTTCTATGGGCGTGGCTTATTTGGTGGACATGGCTTAGGGTCATGTGACTAGGTAGGCATGGCTTGGTGGTCACATGACTGGTTGCGTGGCTTGATGGTCATGTGACTGGGTGGGTGTGGCCAACTCAATGTCACTCATGTCAAGGGGTGCCTCTCCTGGCCACTCCCTCCCAGCCATTCCTTGTCACACCCAGCCTCAACATATCTATAGTTCTGTAAAAAAGTTGTTCACCTTTTTTTGATTTTATTATCTACGTACTATAGATGTACGTTCATGGACCACTGAAAGGAGGAGATGGCTCACATGCTTTGCCCAAGAGGGTGATAGGCAACAGGCTTTTAGGGGGCTGCCAGAAAGAGGGGGGCAATGTATTTTACAAAGCCCCAGAAGGATGGAAAGTAATCAAGAAGAGAAGCAACCTAAAAGTAAGGAGAAACTTCCTAACAGTGAGAACAATTAACCAGTGGAATTGCTTGCCACCAGAATTTCTGGGTGCTCCAACATTGGAATTTTTTAACAAAAGGCTGGACAGCCATTTCTCTGAAATGGTAGAGAGTTCCCCCAAGGTCCCTTCTAAGTGTTATTCTGTCATTCTGACACCTTTCCCAGGAGCTCTATTCAAATTTTAGCATCCTCAGTTTTTCATGTCTGAGCAATGGGTTGAACTAGAAGACCTCCATAGTCCCTTTCAACTCTGTTAAATGCACCTGCATTTATGCTCTGGACTATTGACATGTAAACCCTGAAAAATACCTGGCCAAAAGAAAGGCAGTAAAATCACTCTAGATGTAGGGACAGTGCAAAATATTAATATATGATAAATAATGGATCAATTAAAAATAATAGCACAGAGTTTTCTCTCTCCCCGTCCTTCTTTTTCTTTCTCTCTCTTTTTCTTTCTCCCTTCCTCTTTCTTTCTTTCTCTCTTTCTCTTTCTTTCTTTCTCTCCCTTCCTCTTGCTTTCTTGCTCTCTTTCTTTCTTTCTTTCTTTCTTTCTTTCTTTCCTCTTTCTTTCTTTCTTTCTTTCTTTCTTTCCCTTCCTTCCTTCCTTCCTTTCTCTTTCTCTCTTGCTCTCTTTCCCTTCCTTCCTTTCTTTCTCTCCCTTCCTCTTTCTTTCTTTCTTTCTTTCTTTCTTTCTTTCTTTCTTTCTTTCTTTCTTTCCCTTCCTCTTTCTTGCTCTTTCTTTCTCTCCCTTCCTCTTTCTTGCTTTTTCTTTCTTCCTATTATTCTTTCTTTCTCTTTCTCTTTTCCTCTTTATTTCTTTCTCTCCCTTCCTCTTTCTTTCTTGCTCTTTCTTCCTTTTTTGCTCTTTCCTTCTTGCCCGCCCTCCTTCCCTCCCTCCCTTCCTTTCCTTCCTTGCCTCTATCTCACACACACACACCTTTTCTGGGAAGAACTTATTGGGCAAACTCCAGAGCAGTGAGTGGCGGGACAATGAAGAAAGCAGCAGCCCCAGAACATCCCTTTCAAAGCACATGGGCGGTGCCAGCAGCGGGTGTGCGCAGCACGGCTATGGGAAGCAGCCCCAGGAGATCCCAGCCTCCCTTTGAGGGCACAACAGCGGCAATGGCTGCGTGGGGGGGAACAGTGGCAGCGGTGTGGGGGGCAGTGGTGTGGGGGCAGTGGCATGGGGGGCAGCAGAGGTGGAAGTGTGGCTATGGGAGAGGGGTGCAGACGCACCCTGAAAGGGAGAGAAAAAGTGAATGGCTTTCCCTTTGTTTTCTCTGGTCTGCTGGAGCTGAGAGGGGCGTGGACACATCCCAAAAGGGAGGGAGAAAGTAAATGGCTTTCCCTTCATTTTCTCCACTCTGCTGGGGCTGAGAGGGGTGGCTTTCCCTTTGTTTTCTCTTCTCTGCTAGGGCTGAGAGGGGCGTGGATGCGCCCCGAAAGGGAGGGAGAAAGTGAACAGCTTTCTGTTCATTTTCTCCACTCTGCTGGAGCTGAGAGGGTGCAGAGGCACCCCGAAAGGGAGGGAGAAAGTGAACAGAAAGCTGTTCATTTCCTCCACTCTGCTGGAGCTGAGAGGGGCATGGAGGTGCCCCAAAAGGGAGGCCGGGAACTCCTGGGGCTATTTACCATAGCCACACTGCCACCGCCACTGCCCCACCCCCGCCCTCTGAACTGGCCTGAAAACGGTGCCCCACCTTGGCCTCCTCCCACCCGGAAAGGTCCCAGGCAGTGGGGCGGAAGCATGGAAAGGCCCTGGGCAGTGGGCAAGGGCTTAGTGTGACTTGCAGGCTTACCTGTGAGCAGGCAGATCAGGGCTGCTCAGTTGGGGCGCAGGCAGCATGTGGAGAAGTCAGGTTAGGCAAGCCAAGAGGGCCTAGCGTGCCACATAGGAAGGGAGGAGTGACTGGGCGGGGCAACTGAGCAACCGGGGAAGTGGTTCAGGGGTGTGGCCAGCCAGAAGTTACTACCGGTTCCATGACCCATGCCAAATTCTTGCTATTGGGTCGCCAGAACTGGTGTGAACTGGCTGAATACCACCTCTGGGTTAAACATATTGAAATTCTTTCAATATTAATTATGGTATTTGATTTCCAGACAGTTCATTGTCTTGGTAGCCATCCTCTGAACTTATTCCAATTGGTTGTGTTTTTTTTTAAAGTATGTTGCCCAGAATAAGACCTAATACTCCAAATATGATCTGACAGAACAGAACACCATTAAAGAATGACTAGTTTCTATGTTTCTGTTAATGTATGCAAAAATAAAACTGTCGTTTTAGCAGTTGCATTGTACTGCTTGTTCATGGTTAATTTAGGATTACCAAGGTAACCAGATGCCTTCCATATGTACTATCAAACCATGCCTGTCCCATCTCATACTTTCCTTTACATCTTACCTATTTGGTTACATAACTATTTTCCATCTTATTTTTTTCAGCCTACTATTCAAACTTCTGTAGATTATTTAATCAAGTTTATAGAGTTGGCCAACACAACTGATTTTGGGCAGATTACAACAAAATACACAATTAAAATTAAAATTCAATAACATGGTCAGATCATCCATTGTGAGCCATCAGGTTGCTGTGAATTTTTAGCAACCACATGGACAGATTTTCTCCATGGCAATCTTGTCCTTAAACTGGTCTTCCAAGTCTTACAAAGGTGCAATCAGCATTGCTGTAATTACAGCTATACACCTTCCTTGTTGTTGATTGTCGCCTGTTCCTTTTCTTTCATTCCACTTTCCCTAGCATTATAGATCTTTCCAGCCAGCTAGGTCTTACTATAACATCCCAGAGTATGATCATTCCTGTCTTGCAGCCAACAAAGCCTTTAACTCACCAACTTCCACTGTCAGCATCTAACTCTCCATACCCAAATCATCAGATTATTTTTACATTCTCACAAGCTACTCCAAGTTTTTCCTCCTTTCTCCTTTTCTAGGGCTGGAATTTTTGGACTTGGCAGGCTGGGTTGTTCCTCCATTTCACTTAAAGCACGTAATGTCCTCTTCAGCACTTCTTAATGTCCTCCTCAATATATCTTGCAGAACCTGAAATATAACCCCTCCCCCACTTCTCTGCTTTGCCTATGTTATGTTCTGTATCTAAGGCATGTATGTGACACTTTACAAGTACATTCCAGTATTTTCCTTTTTTTACTTATGTGCTCTTGGTTTAATGTTAAGTCATCTACCTTCCCTTAAAAAAAAATCCATGATGTAGTCCAGAACCAACAACTTTACCCCGGGGCAGTCACTTTAGTTTGCCATATGTTGGTGCAAGTGCTAGTCTGGGACACATTTCATGACTTCTCAGTTGCTGTTTTTACATACATCTGAATGTAATAGATGATATACAAATTAACTTATTTTTTGTACTCCTTGGTTTCTTCGATTATCCAGTGTACATCAACAGTAATGTCTCTTATTGCTTAGCTTTCTTTAAAGCCAATTTCAGTATCTGACATATTTATTTTTTGGTATAGGGCTTATCTTTTTTGATAATTTCCTGAATTCCTAATACAATAGCTAAGATGTAATCCAATTATGGAGTATTAACCAAAACAACAACATTGCTACTCGTTCTTTGCCACATTGAACTACAAATGAGCCAAGCTAGTTTGACCTACAGGTTGAGGCACCAGGCTAGAAAGTGGGATACCATGAGTTCTAGTCCTGCTTTAGCCATGGAAGTCAGCTGGATGACCTTGGTCCAGTCATTCTCTCTCAACCCAACTCACCTCACAAGGTTATTGTTGGGAAAATAGGAGGGAGAAGAATGTGTTACATAGCTTTGCCACCATGAATTATTTGCAAAAAATAAATGTGGGACACAAACAAACAAACAAACAAGAACCTCATCCCCAAATCATTTATATAAGTCATACCACAATGGAAGATTGTTCCTGGAACCTACTGTTTGGTTAAAATTGGAAATAATTATATAGATTTTACCCTAATAGGGATTATAGGGTCTTAAAAAAGGAGTTGTTTTTTTATTGGCACCCCCCCCATTATCACCATGATCCAAGCACCACCTGAAAATGAAAGGCATTTCACTAACATGAAGTAAATAATTATAACAGCAGAAAGAGAAAGTGTGCTTTAAGCTGACTTTGATACCTAGTGACTCTATAAATACATCCATGTGGTTTTCTTGGAACTAGTGTAAATGTTTGTCATTGGATTATTCCAGGCAACAGACAATGTCATAATATTTTTTAAGAATCCAAAATCCATAGTAGGTGCACATAGTAGGGTAATATATTAGACAAAGCAGGTACAAAAAAGAAGGAAGGTGTCTCAAAAGTGGTATAATATTTCAGCAATAAGAACTGCAATTCAAAATCCATTGTAAGGGAAGAGTGTAGACTGATGAATAATAAGCTTATATCTGGCTCTTAAAACATGAAAGTTGTCCCCTACATGTCTCCTGCTATATGCTTTGGTTTGTGACACATTAGGGTCCATCAAGCATTTGTTGTAACTTTATAAGCAGGTGTGGGGCATTGAGTCATAAAATGACTTCCGAAGAATATTTCTTTGAAGCAAAAATATATTTGCTGTTTTGCTCAACCATACACTGTAATAGCAAAACTGAAAAATAATTTTGGTTGGTACACCAGGTAAAAAGTAAATTAAGCTAAATTAAATATTATATAACAGTGATGGCTAACCTTTTCATCATCGCATGCTGAAAGTGCACACATGTGCGTGGGTGCACATGCACACATGCCTGCACCCATAATGCAATGCACGCGTGACCACTGCTGCGTGACCCGTGACCCCCTGTGCATGCATGCATGATTCCCTGCACTGCCCTGCCCCCTGCACATGTATGCATGACTGCCCCACCCCTGCACATGTGCACGCTCCTGCATGCTCCCTGCTCCACCACTCATGCATGGCAGATACCCAAAATCAACTGGCTGGTGGGAGATGCGTGCATATGTGCAGTAGAACTGAGCTGGGGTGATGGCTTGTGTGCTGGCAGAGATGGCTCTGCATGCCATTTCTGGCATGTGTGTAATCACAGTTATGTAACAACTAACACTCTTTTATGGAGACATTCTGAAATCCTCACAATGGAGGATTGCTTGCTGAAATTGTAAAACTTGCAGAAATGGCAAAATTGACTTGTTTGGTTAGGGAGTAAACAACAAATATATTTATTAGTGACTAAAAATTTGTTATGGACTGTTTGATGAAAACAGAACAAAAATGAACTGATGATTTATGGATTTGATTATTGTAGAGGGAAAATATGGGAAGAAGAGAATTAGGACAACTTTAAAGTGGAAGAATAAACAATAAATTTATTTGTAACTGCTTGTAAAGAAGGTAAGAACCCGATATTTGGTATATTTTCTTTTTTCTTATTTTTGTTTTCTTTCTTCTATTCATTTACTCTCTTGTTATGTTCTCTCTCTCTGACTTATATTCTTTTCTCTCATTCTTTTCCTTTCTTTAAATTTGCAAGAAACAAATGCAAGAAACAAATTGTAGCTATGCTTGTTCATGAAAATCCATAATTTCCCAATGAATGAATATATTTTCATTTTCTCTGAAAATATTTATAGTTGCTCTTTTATGGATATATTTAACAGCCTTCTTTTGAGCCATATCATGGTTCTGTCCACACAGTTCTATTGTGACCAGCTGTAGGTTTTACAATATACTAAGTAAAGAACACTTGGAACTATTTGAGAATTTATTCCCTGTGCATTCTGAATACATATTACTTTGTTCAGTCATTAACATATCAACAAGTCAAACAAATATATCAAAGAATGTTATGGAAGATTTTTGATGAAAGTTTATGAATATACAGTACTTTATATATTCATTAACATAAGTAAAATTGTCTTCCAGGTGCCACAAGACTGTCTATTGGATTTGTTAGCATTGTAAGCAAACTGTTGAATGGTTGAAAAGAGCAGTCTAAATATATAAAACATATATTAGAAACTAAAAAAATATCAGGAGCCCAAACTGGATTGTCCGTCTATATACTACTTATAATTTTGATTCTTGTAACCTTTAACTGGGTGAAACAGTGCACCATAGGGCAAAACTCTTTCAAAGTACCTCAAATGGGCTAACATCCAAAATCTGGGACCTCTGAGACTCATGGAGCTGAAATTTGATAAATGTTATAAAACATTTTATGGCATAAAATCATTACAAAACATGACATAGTACAAAATGTCATAAAACATTTCCTCTACTTATGTTTGTGCTATACAATTCAACTTTGCCTATTTTCAAGGCAGATACATCACTGAATTTATCCCAACTTTTCTGATGAAAACAGTATATTAGAAATTCTACCATTGTTGAAGGTACTGAGGAATCTGGTAAGAAAATATGTCTGAAAGGATGACCAAAGCAATCATGAATTGTCTAGTAATGATTTTCATCTTAGACTGTATTTTATTCCAATTTCATTTTAAATTGTATCTTATCCAATTCCATTTTAAATTGCTTTTATCAAATTTCAGTAATAATTTGCTTCTGGAATTCTGCACTTTGATATGGCCCAAGCACTAATAAATAAATAAATAGATGGAAGAGCTCATTTTTAATTAATTGGAAATTGAAGAGCTGGATTGTTTTATCAAAAGAATTTTTATTAGAAATATTAATATTGATTTTAAAGGAGAGAAACTGTTATGTATGCAGAGTTTGAATTGATTGGTTGTTCTTGTAAAGTGTTTGAAATCATTGGTTTAAAAGTGCGGGAAAACCCTGCACTCTGATTGGCTGTCAGCCGAGGCAGCCGGCTATATATAGCTGCCTCGGCTAAGCCAAATCGGGTCTGTTCTGAGCTGAAGTCACAATAAAACTAAGAGCTGAAGCACTCCGCGTCTGTATCTCTAAGCAAACTTAACACTGGCGACGAGGGTGGGATTCCCCTGAAGAGAAGACAATGCGGAACTGAAGAAGAGCGAGATGGCTACACTGAACACCCCCCCCAGCCCCGTTCGACCCGAAGAGCAAAGACTGGGAGTCATATGCAGATTGGTTTCAGATGTACTTGGAAGGAAACAATCTGGCGGCCATTTCCGAGCAACGTAAGAGGACGGTCTTTCTCACGTATTGCGGTCCGGCAGTTTTCAAGATGGCGAAGGCATTAGCTGGAGCAGCAGATGTTAAGGTAATGGCCTGGCCTGATTTGGAGAGACTTTTAAGGGCACACTACACGCCCCAAGTATTGTGCCTCATTAGAAGACACAAGTTTTATCGCCGCGATCAGAGAGAGGACGAAAACGTAAATGAATTCGTGGCAAGCTTAAGAGACATTGGGGGTGCGTGCAAATTCAGCAGTTTAGAGGAGGCCATGCGTGATCATTTTGTGTTGGGCCTTAAAGACAAGGTCTTGCAGAGCAAATTGTTAATAAAGCCTAAAATCACGCTGAAGGGACCCATAGAAGAAGCCTCTTCAGCGGAAGCCACTAAGTCCTCAGCTGCAGCCATGAGGAAGATGAACAAAACTACGGGCCATGCTGATGGGGAAAAGACCACCACAACTCATTTTGATGAACTTGACTCTGAGTCAGATTACAGTGGAGAAGAAGAAGGAATTAATAGACTCAGATTGGAGCAGAAGCAGAACGACCTGGGAAGGAAGAGGCAGATCCACTGCATAGGTTGTGGGGAAACCACCCCGCACTGAATGCAAATTCCTGGACGCCATTTGTCTCCATTGTGAAAAAAAGAGGGCACATTGCAAGAGTCTGCAAATCATCCAGAACTCCACCAAACAGAAGGAAGTTTGTTGTGAGCAACAAAGACAGAGAAGTCAAGCCTAACAATGCCAGCAAGAAGATGGGGCGCAACACAGAAGCAAATGGAAAAAATGAAACTCATCACACAGTGACCATTGGTCATTCTTCCTCATTAAATAACAAGAAAGTGCATGTCAAGATACTTATTGAAGGCAGGCCTTGCCAAATGGAAGTGGACTCAGGTTCATACCTCTCCATGGTGTCATGGGACACTATTCAAAGACTGATACCAGATATTCAGAAGACTCACTTCAAGAAACAAGTACTAACTCTTAAAGACTACCAAGGGAACAAAATTCCAGTAGTTGGAACAAGAGAATTCAATGTGAAATTCAAAGGCCACACCAAACGCCTGCCATTGACCATCGTAGGTCAAGATCGCCCAAGCTTGCTGGGACTGGAGTGGTTCACTCCACTGGGCATCAAGTAACGGCATCAATCACGTGGACAACACTGACTGGGAAGAAGCATTGAAGTCTGAGTTTCCAGAGGTCTTCAGCGACGGATTAGGCAAGTACTTGGGGACCCCTATCACTTTTAACTTAGATCCCAAGGTACAACCAATCCGTTTGAAGCCCAGGAGGGTACCCTTTGCCTTAAAGGAAAAAATTGATGAACAATTAGATAAACTAATAGCTCAAGGGGTTCTAGAGCCCACAGACCACTCCAGGTGGGAGACACCCATAGTCATGCCAGTCAAGGCCGACGGGTCAGTGAGAATCTGCGGGGATTACAAAGGGACATTGAACCATGCGCTGCAACAATGCGCGTATCCGGTTCCAGTGGTCCATCATTTATTACATTCTCTGGGCGGGGGCACAGTCTTCGCCAAATTGGACTTGGCCCAAGCATACCAACAGTTAACAGTAGATGACTTAACTGCAGAAGCCCAAACCATTGTAACCCATCGGGGCACATTCAAATGCAAGAGGTTACAATTCAGAGTAAGTGTGGCACCTGGCATATTTCAAAGCCTTATGGAAAGAATGCTACAAGGATTGCCTGGGGTGGTGCCTTGTTTTGATGACGTTTTAATCTCTGCTGAAAATGACAATCAGCTACTCGAGAAACTCAAAGAAGTTTTATCCAGATTTAAGAAAGCGGGATTAAAAGTCAAAAAAGAGAAATGCACGCTAAAACTGACAAGTAGAATTCTTGGGCTATATGATTGATAAACAGGGCATCCACCCACAGAAGCAAAGTTCAGGCAATCAAAGAAGCCCCCAGACCAAAATGCAAAACTGACTTGCAAGCATTCTTGGGACTTATTAATTTCTATCATATGTTTCTACCTCAGAAAGCAACCACTGCAGAACCCTTACATAGATTACTGGATAAGAAATCTGCATGGGTCTGGGGCAGAAAAAGAAGCTGCTTTTAACAATATCAAAAGACAAATCACTTCTGATTGTGTGCTGATACAGTTTTCTGAGAATTTACCTGTTGTACTAACTTGTGATGCATCCCCTTTGGAGTGTGGGGGTGTTGAGCCACATGCTTCCCAGTGGAAGGGAAGCCCCTATTGCATTTTACTCTCACACTTTGACTAAAGCAGAGAGAAATTACAGCCAACTGGACAAGGAAGCTTTGGCAATTGTGGCAGCTGTCAAGAAGTTCCATGAGTACGTTTATGGGAGAAGTTTCACCATTGTGACAGATCACAAACCTCTCTTAGGCATTGTGGCAGGAGACAGACCAATGCCCACAATCCTGTCACCAAGAATGCTGAGATGGACTGAATTTCTTGCTGCTTATTCATACAAACTCATCCACAGACCTGGAAAAGACATTGGGCACGCTGATGCTTTGAGTCGCTGCCCACTTCCTTCACACATTGAGGACCCTGCTCCTGAATCTTACACCTTTTTTCTGGAAACTGTTGCCAAACTTCCAGTCCATGCTGCTGAAATTGCCAGAGACTGCCAAAGACACTTTATTAGCTTCTATTATAGGCTGGATTAAGAAAGGTTGGCCACTTCAAGATCTACCTCAAGGTTCCCAACCTTTTAAGTCCAGACAAACTGAGTTATCTGTATTAAGAGGATGTATTTTGTGGGGTAACAGGGTGGTTATTCCTGCAAAACTATAGAAAGAGGTTTTGGAAATGTTACATGAGGGTCATCCAGGAATTGTCAGAATGAAGGGATTGGCCAGGAGTTATGTATGGTGGCCCGGGATTGACAAAATGGTTGAAAACTGGGTTGCATCCTGTCCCAACTGTCAGGAAGTCAGACCTGCTCCATCTCTCACCCCAAAACAGGAATGGGAATGTCCTAGGAGCCCATGGTCCAGGATTCACATTGATTTTGCTGGCCCTACCAGAGGGCACACTTTCCTTATTGTGGTAGATGCATACTCCAGATGGTTAGAGGTTGTTCCTATGGCATCCACCACAGCAGATGCTGTTGTCAAACAGCTTAAGAAACTTTTTGTAACTCATGGGTTGCCAGATGTACTTGTTTCTGACAATGGTCCTCAATTTACTTCCAACCTTTTTGAATCATATTTAGCACAGCAGGGTATCAGACACGCCCTTACAGCCCCTGGGCATCTTTCGGCTAACGGCTGGACTGAATGCATGGTATGATTTACCAAGGAGAAACTCCAGCAATTGAGTCCAGGGGACATCACTGAGAAAGTTGAAAAACTACTCAGTGTCCAGCATATCACTCCCAACCCATCAACTAACTTATCCCCAGCCGAGTTGTTGATGGGTAGGAAACTCAGATCTCCCCTTGACCGCCTTCATCCCACTTACGCACCCAACGCACCACTAGATTCCACTAGCAAAACTCGCACATTCACTGTGGGTGATTCTGTTTATGCAAAAAACCTTGTGGGTGAACCATTATGGATTCCTGCAGAGATAACCCAAATTACAGGCCCCAGGTCTTACAGGGTTCAAACTGAGGATGGTGTCCTCTGGAGCAGGCACATAGATCATTTACGGTCCAGACTACCTCAGGAGCATCGCTTTTGCTCCTCTCTGGTTCCCATACCTACTGCCTCTTCTAGGGGGGAAGGGGAGGATCATGAGTGTAATCAGCAAACAAGAATCAACCCCATGTGTAACGAGCTAACACGACAGGAACCATCCCAAAACCTGTCACAGTGCCAACAACCATTTTTACAGATGGAAGATTGCACATCACTACCAGACTTAGGTGCTGACATTGGGTTGGAGATGGATTGGGAGGAGAGACCAGGTTGTAGTAACCAAACAGGTTATGACAATACTAGAAGTCCAAGTAAGGAGATGTTAACAGACACATTTCCTCCCTCACAATGTGAGAACCCCAAAACACCTGAACCACATAGGTCGCAACGTACACGTAAGAGCCCCACCTATTTGCAAGAGTATATTAGATAGATGGGGTTTGAGTATGGACCAAACCTAGTGGGGAGGGGTGTTATGTATGCAGAGTTTGAATTGATTGGTTGTTCTTGTAAAGTGTTTGAAATCATTGGTTTAAAAGTGCGGGAAAACCCTGCACCCTGATTGGCTGTCAGCCGAGGCAGCCGGCTATATATATCTGCCTCGGCTAAGCCAAATCGGGTCTGTTCTGAGCTGAAGTCACAATAAAACTAAGAGCTGAAGCACTCCGCGTCTGTATCTCTATGCAAACTTAACAGAAACCATGGCTTTTCTTCTATAAATCTGCTTTATTTTCTGAGCTTCTATTCAGAGGTAATAGAGTTGAAGACTATGGAATGAGAGGCTAGGCCAAATTGTAAATTTGCCAGCCCAATTTACATTACCATAGAAGCAAATTATTTTTTCTGCACAAATTTCAATGGTTAAGATTTTGTTTCTACTAGGTGATTCAGCTGATTTCTTTAATTGTAGGCTAATGATGGAGTAAGCAATAGCATATCAGCAGCAGTTGTTTTGGAGAAAGCAAATGGTCTATCTAAATGTGGCTTGCTCATGAACATTGAAATATCACCAAAAGGTAATCCCAAGGCCAAAAGTTTGAGAAATTGTTTGTCACTTTCACACATATGCCCTTTTTGACAAGGATAATGTATCTGTTCAAGTTCCAATAGCAGGTTCAGGCAAAGAATAGTGGAATTGTTTTTCACGTAGTGACTCTTCTTTTATTGCATTTGTTACTGATGATTTATTGTTTTTCATTTGAGATTACAATCTGTGCCTTTTCAGCCTGAAAATGTCAGATTCTTCCATTTGAAAGGAAGGAACTTGCTTAATCACAGTAGGTGCACAGCTGCTTTTGAGTAGAAAGAATGGCATCTTAGCCCACCTGATTACATAAAAAGGCTGTTGCAATGTATTTGATTAGACAGTAAAACAGAGAGGGTAACACTTCCTTAAAACAAACTGTCAGGCCAGGGTAAGAATCAAACATCTGACAAATACTTCATGAGATGATAAACTACAGAACCTTCCACACTAGCTAAAGTTACTTCAGATATGACAAATAAGATCAACATAACATTCTACAAGTGTGCAATTCTATATCCAGCCAATGGGGTAACAATGTGGATGAAAGAGAACAAATTCATAAGGTACCTGCTTACATGTGGAGTCCTTGGTGCTCTTTGAATCTGATTGTTTGCTTGCCTTGCAGACATTTTATTACCCAACTAGCTAACATCATCAGTGCTACCTTTACTTTCTCTCTAATGTGCAAAATTGTCAAAAGAATACAAAGTTTGCTTCAATAAAATTAATTTCAATTTAAATGAGAACTAAACTTTGAAGTGTGTGAAACATCAAATGTTCTGTTATTCATGCCTTTGAATTATGATTTGAATTATAGTAGAGGTTTCCTTTACAAATAATTTGGAAGTTGATACTTGTAGTGTTTTCAACTAGAACTGTATCTTTTCAATGAATTGCAGAGCTTATTTTATAGATTCTCTATGCATGTTGCTGGAAAATGTCATGTTTGGTTTCAGAAGTTACCAACAGGTACTTTATGCATTCATACCAAGAATTTTGTGTCTTTAAATTTTGAAGCAGAACACAATCCTATTAGAGTTTTCAGTCTGAATCAAGGTAAGGGAACTACAAAAACATTGTTACTTATTTAAAGGTTCTAGATTCAATTTGATGCTGCAAATCAATTCCACAATTCCCTTCAAAGTTTTGATTCTGAGCAGTAATTCCATCATATTACCTTCAAAGCTTCCAATGTTATATAGATACACTTCTTTCTTCTTTATATGATACAAAATTATTTATTAGTAGGAAGGGGAAGAAACAAAGGATACTGTATTTTCATGTGATCATTCTGACTTCCAAGTAATAAATAATTTTGCCAGGTCTTCCTTCCCTTCCCTTCCCTTCCCTTCCCTTCCCTTCCCTTCCCTTCCTTCCCTTCCCTTCCCTTCCCTTCCCTTCCCTGCTTTCAGGCAAAGATCATCTGGAAAAAAAAGCAGAAGGAAGCGAAGAGAAAAAGGATTCTGTTTTTTCATTGTTTTTTTTAATGACTGTGTGTCTGACAGCTGAGATAGCAGCAATACACAGCTTTCAATGCCTATTGAATATCTCACTACTGCTGTCTATTCAATGGGCAGCTGCAATTAACATCAACCCACCTTGAGCCTTTCAGATATTTGTTTGATTGCATGAAGAGCTAGAATTCCACTCTGGCTTCTCTCCTACATTCAGTCAGAAATCTGAGTGGCAGATACATTGATTTAAATTGTACTCTAGCTCTCCATGTGAACTAGGCTGTTGTGTGCTTATGCTTAATCAGCTCCCTGCTGAAAGAATAGTGGCTGGAGAAGGTGTATAGTTCCCTCCATATTTTGATCATTCTGTGAATTTAAACACATGCACACACACATATGTATATATAATAAAATTTTACTGAAGACATTTTAACTGAAGAGAAAAACAATACAAACAATATAAAAGAAGTGAAATAAGACAGAATAGCAAATAAGGAAAAAAGAAAGTGGAAAAGAAAAAGAAATAGAAAAGAAGAAAAAAATATCTTTTTGGCAGTGGTTATAAGTGCATTTATGATTTACTATCTCCTCGTAAGATTACATCATAATTTATTTATTTCCAAAAGCTACGATTTCTAATCTTCAATCCCATAAATCACAAGTTCATTCTCTGCAAATTAAGCAGTTTACAGTCACAGATAAATGTAGTTGTTCAGTATATACATTTTTAGTTGCGTTTTTTGTTAGGAAAACAAAACAGTAACTTTTTCAAGAGGTAAATTAGATATTTTTCTCTTTCACTTCTATTCATATATCCTTCCTTCCTTCCTTCCTTCCTTCCTTCCTTCCTTCCTTCCTTCCTTCCTTCCTTTTTCATATTCACTAACTACCCTCTCCCTCCCTATTAGTAATATAAAGCATAGAAAATATTGGACATATTGTGCTTGGACTGATTACTCATTTCTGGAAGGGCATGTGTGAACCATACTTCAAAGACTGTCTTAATGAAATCTTAAACTCTTAGTTTTTGACTTCTTATTAATGGAAAGAAAAGGTTAAAGAAAACAATTCTGTCAATTCTAAATTTAAGTTGCTATTTACAATTTGTTTTGTATTAATTGTATAAATACATAAATACTATTTTTGCACTGCAGACAAGCAGACCACTACCAAATTTTCACTGTCTCCCCCACCTTTCCCCCTCAATTTTTCCATTTTTATATATTAATAGCTTTATTTAAGGTTTAAATTATTTAAATTTTATTCACATATTTTGTAATTTTAAAAAAATGTACTTTTGTAGATTTTAAGATTTTCAATACAAATGATTTTTTTTTTCCAAAAATACACAAGAAATTATCTGTACCTGCTTTGAAAATGAAGACTAGCAAATCTGGGCTGTAACAAAAAAATACAGATTCCACTAGATGGCAGCATAGATATATAGGGGAAAAATCTTTAATTTTTCCCCTGTTTCCAAGAGATTATTCAGTTTTGTTTTTGTTTTTGAAGTCTAGACCTGATGGCCCTACTAATTACACTCCATTTAGACATATTTCTTTCCTTCCAATATTCAGATTAAATTATATCTATATTCAATGGTAGAAGAAAGGATGGACTAAGTTATCCGCTGTAAGAGGATAGGAACTACCCCTAGTCCCCAATCCTAGTCCTTGCAAATGGTTGTAGAATTTGCTCATCTGAAAATCTGTTGAAAATCTTATGATCTGCACTAAGAGGATTTTTAAGCTAGTTTGCAGTTACAGACCCTTTCAAGTAAGCAGCTGCTACCCCTGCATCAGTAAGCCAAGAGCAGATTGGTAAGAAGTCATGCTAGGTTTCATTTAAGGATTTGCAAATGGGCTGCAGTGATAAACTGCTTAACCCTGTTTAAATGCAATATTACAGATATGCTTTTATTATAACTCCACTGTACGAATTTTTCAGCTCTAAAGCAAATTGCTAGAGGAGCCTTTCCCTGTGCACATTTCATTCCTGATAAAATACTACCAAATAATATCATATTAAGTTTCCTGTAGTAGGAATTTAGAGGTGTTATTCATCCTAGGAGATTGCCATACTTTTGAAACCATTCATCAGGAATTAATAGAAAGATATACATTGTTTTCATGAGGTTGCAAATAAAGAGTCCTTAACGCAAATTTGAAGAAATTGATTTGATTTTTGACTTGCAATATAAAAATGTAATAGAACTAAACAAGAAAATAGTGTTCAGGTCTATCTCCTCCCTCTTGTAAATTCCAATTTTGAAGAAGTTAGATCTTATTTCTTGGAGCTGCAGAGGAAATCCTAGTGGTTGTTTAAAAGGGAAAATGTATTTACTTCAATTATACACTTATACACTCTACAGGCTTACATAAAGTGGGATGGACTAGAGTACTATTTAGAAAGGAGTAGAAAATACTTTATTTCCTAGTTTGAAAAATACTTCTGGGTTTATTTATTGAAAGTTTATTTTAATTATCTGGTAATACAACATTCTTTTGTAACATCAAAAGAAAGATTAAATTTTAAGGTTGCTTGCATATATCCTAACATCTTCATTTTTACTAATATATGAAGGAAGGTGGTCCTCTCCAATTGTTCCTTTTATGATTGTTTTAATGATGCAATTTTATATTATAATATTTCTTTTGAGATTCTTATTTAGTGCCCAGAATCATGAGATTGGGCAGTAGAGAAATTATGGTGAGATGGGTGGCAAACAAATTAAACAAACAAACAAACAAAAGTTAACATGTAACCACAAATAATTCTATTAATGAAACATAATACACAAGTATATGCTACACTTATCAAACTATGTATTCATTATCAATAAAGAAGAATATTTTTAGCTCAGGGTTGAACCACTGATGATGTTATCTAGTTAGGGTAATGAAACATCTGCAAGAAAACAAGCAAGTTCTGAGAACACCAAAGATTCTTCATATATTCATTATGTGGTCTTGCATAAATCATTCTCTGCTTGAGTTTTCTGGCATTAATATTAGTGAAAATAGAAAGCAATCATTTAAAATGATCCAATAACTGTTAAGCCATATACATTTAATAAGCTAAATATAGGTGATTAGATGCATATACAGATCTTTGTGGAAAAGATAAGTTATTTGAGCATTCTCACCTATTTTTTAGGTAAATTGAATAAACTTTCTGTCATGAATTTAACACCTATACTGCAGACATAAGACAGAAACAATTATTGGAGATATTTGAAGATTTTGTACAAGGCATTGAGATAATTGTATGTAGTCCTGGGGCATCAAGCTGTACATTTTTGATTGAACAATGTATAATCCCAGAATAAAGAAGAGTTTTGAATTTTAATTTATAAAGAAGTTTCATGTACAAAAGAAAAGCAAACAAACATGGATGTTTCTTTTGTAAGTCTCTATTCCTGATGTTCTATTTTGCTCTTTAACTTTTTCCAACTGAGAAACTGCATCTCTTTTGAGATGCATAACAGCATTGAAGCATGAAGTTACACTTTGAACTGCAGATACTAAAATATAGTTTTCAAAAGCCTTTCTTGCCCTACTTTTCTAATGCCAGACTTTAAAATCTATTGGAATTGAGAATAGCTCTCAATCACAGAGCACATAATCCATATATATAAAGCCTACAGTATAACATGTACGTTATATAGAACCCTTCAAGTGCCCACTTTTTCCATTCAAACGCAAGCTAGTTGAGACAACCATATTTGTATTGATTTACAGTAGTTTGATTAAATATGTGATATCCCTAAAAAATAGATTTCATATCCATTTGAGTTCAATAAAGCCATTTAATTTTGAGAATCTTATTCCACTTCATTAATACCAAAAAACTATGACTAGTCTCAGGATCTGACTGCATTTGTCATCCTGAAACCTCAACAGCTTCAGTTGCATAGACATCCTGAATGAATTCTGATTTGCTATCTTCTACAGGTTTAATTTGACTTGGCCACACTTATTTTCTGTCTGTACTACTAGGCACTTCTCATCATAGGATAGTTTACATCTAGTCTAAATTGCATTGTTTGGACTATAAACATTTTTTATCTCTTTGTATACCGATTTTATTATTTTTACAAATAACTGAAGTCAGAAAACATATCCAACACACTTTGTCCTGCTGTTTTTCCCCACAAAGGTGGGTTGGGTTGAGAGAGAGAGAGAGAGAGTGACTGGCCCAAAGTCACCCAGCTGGCTTTTATGGCTAAGAAGGGATTGAACTCACAGTCTCCCACTTTCTAGCCTCTGCCTGAACTACTAGACCAAGCTGGCTGTATTGAATTGGCTCTGCTTCAAATAAATGTTGAAGTATTTAGTATCTACTTTTAGAAAGTGGTTCAACTAATTTATTATATTGTATACTTTCACTGTGTTGTTTTGTCCAGAGCGTCCATGTCATTCTGAGTAAAAGCCTCCCTTTTTTTGCTTTGAAAAACAGTTCTATAAAATTGTAGGAAGAAGCTTGCAAATTGTCATATGAAGGAAAGTCTATGCTGTCTGCTTTATTGTCAAAAGAATAATCTGACTTTATCTTTATATTCCTTTAATTTTTCATCAATTCCCTCCTATGTCTACTGAAGTTGATAAAAAAAATCATTCTGCAACTATATAGTTGAAACCCATTCAGACAAAAGCATCAGTTTCAAAGAACTGAGAAGTATAAATCACTGTTGGACCATATTGATCTAATAATGCTCTTAATGCATGTTGACTGATTCTTCATTTGCCTTCTGAGAAAAAAGACATTACTATATTATTAACATTTACCGCAGAACCTTTTTCTCCCACTTACTAAAATCATCTCTTGAGTTCATTGCTCAAAATTAGGAAAAAGCATCCACGCAGTCTTCCTTAAAAGCTATTTCCTATATTTCTGCAATGTAGCTTTCAAATTGAGATGCCAATTTCCTGATTTAATTACTTCATTCCAGATGCCAGAACCACATTAAAAACTGAGTGCCGGGTTTTTGCTCTTTGATAGAAAGCTGTTTCAAAGATAGATATGAATAACAGGAAAAAAAATATTCCTGAGCAGGAGATGCTTCTTCAATAAGAATGCAGAATTAGCTTGCTCTTCTACCCAGTAGCGCAAAAGGATAATTTGTGGTTTCAATTGTTGGGGACCACTTAGCTTCACATCTGCACAAAATAAATAAAGAAATAAAAATGGAATTATAATATGTTCCATCTTCTTTTTCAGGGTGAACCCAGTGGCGGTATTATACCAGTTTGGCCTGGTTCAGGTGAACTGCTACTGTGAATGCTACTGTTCAGCCAAACCAGTAGTAAAAAAACAGCTACCGGTTCGGCTGAACCATATTTCTTTTTTTTCCTTCCTCCCGACGATCAGCTCTTCTGATGATGAACTGTGCCAGGATCCTCCTGTCTTACTGCTTCATCCAGGAGGCTTCCCTGAGGCCCAGGAGGTAAAAAGGGGCATGCAAGGGAGGGTGCTGCATGCCCCCCACTCTGTTTTTCTCCTCCTGGAAGCCTCCTGGGAGCCAGTTTTTGCTGATTGTTTTTTCATTGTGGCGCAGATGATGCAACTTTTCACATAACTGTCTACATCTTTCTTTATGCCAGGCCACCAGAACTGCCCCCGAGCCAAGTGTAAAGTCTTTAAGAACCCAAAGTGGGCTGCCAGTTTGGCATTGTGGCTTCTCTGAAGCACTAGGGTGTGTAGGGGGCTATCTGTCAGGCTTCCACCAGTTACTCCAATTAAATCATGAGCCTTGAGCCACACTCCCAAAACTAAAGAGGATTTATTTGAAGGTAACATTTTACATCCGGCACTAATCTGGGCATAGCCAACTCTGAGATATATAATTCACTATCACCCTTTATCCTGCTTTCCCCACACTCCTCTGGGTGTATCATCCAACAAAAAACATCCATAGCCAAGAGTCATCAATCATGCTCTCCAATTAGATTTTTTCGTGGCAGAAGCTTCCGCCATCTAATCAGTCTTAGAAGAAAATATGAATGGAATGTACTTTCAATTTCACCCTGTTGCCTGCTCTTTGAAACTCCCCCCTTCTTTTTGTTGTCAACTATAAAACGTGTATGCAAAATGTTTTATGAGTTGACATGGTATGTATTTTGTTTTTTCCATACTATAGAAAAGCATGCCAACCTAGTTCAAGATCATCTCCTCCAAAGTCAGTAGTCTTTTGTTCCTCAGACCAATCCATTCCTTCACCCAAGTGAGTGTTGAGGCCTGATAATACAATTCCCAATGTAGTAGCCCAAAACCACCCTTATGTTTAGAGTCTTGCAACATTTTCAGACATCCTTGCTTTTTTCCCTTGCCAAATATATTTTAATATTTTTTTATTTAAGTATTCAAAATATTTCCCCCAGTTTTATTGGTATTGTTGGTAATATTCATTTTTATAGTAGCTATTCTTCCCATCAATGACAATTGTAAATTTTCTCATTTCTCCAAATCCATTTTCATTTGTTGCACCAATTTATAATAGTTGTCTTCTACACACCTTGCTGTTAATTGAATTCCTAAATATTTAAATTTCTTAACTATCTGCATACCTATTTTCCTCATTAATTCTGTGTATCTGTAACATTTTTAACTATTATTTTGATTTTTATTTATTTATTTTCAGTCCTGCAACTTCACCATATTCTTCTATTTTCCTAATTAATTTAAGTCTATTTTCTTCTGGATCTTCCAAGATAAAAACCAAATCATCTGCAAATGCCTGTAATTTATATTGTTCCTTTTTAATATCCATACCTTTAATTTCTATATCTTGTCTATTATTTCTATTTAACACTTCCAATGTCAATATAAATTGTAAGGAGATAGTGCCTTATGCCTTTTTTAATATTAAAATTCTCTGCCTTCTCATCTTTCTTAAGAAGCAAGCAATCTCTTTCTTTCTGCTTATTCCTAAACCAAGCTGTGCCTTGTCATATTCTTCAGCATCCATTCTGTATGTATGTGAATGTACTAGTTCTCAGCTTATGACAATTTGGTTAGTGAGCAAAGTTATGACAGTGGGGAAAAAATGGACTTAGGACTTGTCCCCAAATAATGGCTATTGCAGTGCCCCCTCATGCATGAGATCAAAATTTGAGTGCTTGGCAATCCAACCAGACTTAGAACTGCAGAGATACTTCAACTCTCTCCCCTACCTACCTTTACCCCTTCTCTGACTTTTGGGTGTGCTATATCCCACCACATAACCCTGCTGCCCCTCGCCAATGCTCACACGCCCATAGTTGACTTTTGCCATTTTCTTCCTCCTGCAATTGGCCTGAGATCCAGGCAAAAGTGAGGATGCCGGCTCTGTCACCCTCATGGACATGTCAGGGCTACACCCTTGCCTAGTGCCTGGATCCTGGCCAGCAGCAGGAGTGGTGGCTGTAGGGTTTACTGGCAGAGTGCAGGGCATCCAAAAGAGCAGAGATGGGAAGGAGTTAGGTAGATTGGGGCAATTGAAACAAACATGAGCCTAGTAGTCAGGAGAAACATGAAGTCCTGACCTAATGACAGCATTGCCCTTGCCTAATAGCCACAATTCAGAGTACTGAAAGTGTAGTTGGTAAGCAGTGCAGTTCTGTGACTTTTTGCCTAATGGATACATTGCTTAGCACAGAAACCTCAGTCCCAATTGCTATCACCAGTCAAGGACTATCTGTAGTGTTATAACTTGCTGTGGTAAGAGGCCTTTACAGCTGTATCCTTATTGATTTCTTGTCCGTAAAAGAAATCTTAAGAGGTTTTTGTTTCTCTCTTCGCTGTGCAAAATGTTTTAAGCCATGCTTTTTATTTTCATTTTTCTACTTCTTAGTCTATGACTGAAGTCTATGCCTTACAACTATTTGTTGCTGAAGCAGGAAGCCTTAAAACTATACCTTTCTAATTTTATTTTTCTGCTTTCTTTGTCTTTCCTTGAACTCTGTATGTTCCATTAAAATAAATCCTCTGCTTACTCTGCCTTTCTCTAAATTAGCCATTTAGAGCCATTTCTCTCATTGAATTGAATGCATTAGATTCACCATAGACCCTTAATGGCTTAAGATCTCAGCATTAGCTTGCAAAGTGTTCACTAAAATTATTGAACATGAAATGGTTATTTGGTTGCTATGCATTCTAATAGACTGAAATCTGTTCCATAAATAATAATTGATTATCAATTATAGTTTAATTTTGGGAGGGTCTCCTATTGTGTAAATTCTTTGTAATTCTTTGTAATTCTCAATGGAATTACTCTGTGGGAGGCCTCATTTGTTCATTTAAAAAATGCTTCCAAATTGTTTCTCTAGTGAAAAAAGCTGTGTTCTGGTTGAAAGAATTGGCATGCTAGCTTTCATTGACTGTGTTTCTTGGAAAACACATCGACTGTATTTGACTATGTTTCTTGGAAAACCCATGGTTTTTCTTATCCACTATCAAGCTGTAGAACAGGAGGATATATAATATGTGCAGTAACCCTGCACATAATACTGTCAATTGAGGAGCATAAAGCCTTTTATAAATTGCATACCTTTAGGAGACTTTAGCAACTTTATATGTGTGAGGTTTACTGAATGAGGATTATTTTTACAGAAGTTTTTTTTTTAAATTCCTTGTAGAGTGATCCACTGCTTAGTGAGAAAAGGAAAAATTGGAATGTAGGAGAAAACCCAATTTTATCTATTCAGGACAGTCTCCCATTCTTTCTGATCTACAGGCCATCTTAAACCCATGCATCTCTGAATAGAAGCTAACCAATACTTAGAAAGAAGCAAAATACCTTTAATGTAGCAAAGAATATGACCAACAAAAGTAAGAAAAGCATAATGCTTACAGATGTTTAGTAAAAGTTGATCAAAAGATGCTAAGGAACAAGAAACTGACATTTTCCTTTTTGGATACAATAGCCTAATTTGGATTATTAGAAATTAAATGGCCATTCTGTCTTATATTTTTATTACTTTCTGTAATCACAAAAGTTTAGTCTTAAATATATTACAACTTGTTCTACATGTACTGCTTCTTTGAATTATTATTATTTTTTGGGACTAAGTTTCACAGATTTTTGTCTTTCTTGATACTCTTCACTTCTTTAATTAGGAAAAAATAATCAGGTTGTCCAGACTTGTGGTTTTTTATTATTATTATTATTATATCCTGACCGGTTGGTCATTCTGTGTGAAGGTAAGCAAATGAAGAGTTATCCAGAATTCCTGAAATATCATATTGGCCATCCTTGATTATATGACTCCTTTGCACTGTTCTACTGCTGATTAATAGTCTGATTTTTCTTTGTTTTGAATATAATCTGTGTAATTTAACAGTTAATACTCTCTTATTAGCATATTCATCTAATGATATCCAATAGTTTTTTTTAAATTAGCAGATTCTGGCAGTGGTGATGCAGAAGGAGATATTTCATAAAGCAACACAAAAGGCTTTGATCTTAAGCCATCTGAAGCCATCCCAACCTCAAAGGGTTTTTTTAAAGTGTTTTGAGTTTGAATCAAGATATGCTTTTTTGTTTCACTCTTGGAATATATTTTGGCTAGTTGATGATGTGTTGCTTTGAGCTTTTGTGTGCTACAGCTAAGCTCTTTGTCACTTCTGATGGAGTTGCCTTTTTAAAATATTTTTCCAAATATTTTTCCATAGATGGTTCCCTGTGCTGTGTTTAACCAACACAGCACAGGGAACCATCTATGTCCTTGCTAGTTTGGTTTTATAGTTGAATGAGATGACATATAGTGGAATAATGTGAGGAAAGAATCATTCAAGTACATAGCCAGATTCAGAAGACTGTTCTCAGTTGCACGTCTTTCTGGAAAAAAATATTGGTGTTTTAAAACATATTTTTGTTATGTGGAATTTTGTATTTTGCAATTTGTAATATATTTTATTTTGCAAAGAGTCTGTGTTTTTGTGCATGTAGGTATGCAAGCACACACACATGCATTACTATGTTTTGCACACTAATATGAAAAGTGCTTAGATTGCATAAGTGTAAATATTGCCAATACAGTCTTGTTTAACGTTGAAAATGAAAAACATCTGTCTATTTTTTTTCTAATCTTTCATTTTATGTGAGTGGTCAGTCAATTTATATATTTTACTCACCAGATGTTTTATATATTTTAATAGTTAAACAAAACTCATAAAATGTATTTTTTCTAAGGCAAATTTTACTATTACGCATTTTCTATTCTTAAACAAAAAGACACCTCAAACAGAAAATGATTTTCTGTTCTTTGGTTTACTAAAACTTACAGAAGAGTCAACATTGTCATCCTTCCTATTGTAACAGGGGTATTTTGCAGAGATGTGTATTTCAAACATGCATTGCCTGGCACAGTTGTGCTGTTTTTGACAGTCATAGGTTCTCTGCCTTCCTTTTGGATAAGAAAAAGCAAAAATGTATCTTCCAAAAAGAGGCCACCAAATGTGAAGCTGAAGAAACAACCAATTCTTTGAACAAAGGATTCATAAACTTTCCTGAGCCTTTGAGTGATGTCTCAGTATTCATAGTCCAAAACAGTGGGTAGGATCAGGAATAAAAATTGCTAGATATAAAAAAATACAGAAAAGGAAAAACCTTCACTTGGTTTAACTTAAAAAAATAAAATACAATTACTCCCATGGACTTAATAAATATACACAAAAAATAAAGACTGATATATTTGGATGGATTTAGGGTATGTATTCACGGATTAGGTGCATCATCTGTTGCCCTGACTCTACTAGTTAAAATTACATACTTTCTTTCTCAAAATTCTTACTAGAACTACTATCAATTATATGATTTGCTAAATTTGGAAGTCTAATATGGGAATACAGATACCAAGTTTGGCATCAAATTTAGAATTAATGTTTCTCAAAATAGTTCCCAGGTAGCCTTATTTTTGAGATACGCAAGGGAGGGATATTTAAACAAGTATTTTGAGTTTTTGTAACATCTAAATATATGCTCATCTCACAATAGAAAAGCTATTTTCTATTTTCTCACTTTATTTAATCAGAAAAAAAACATTGAGAAGTACAAAGAACATGATGATTACTATGTAATAATAAGATTCATGAAAAAGTGAATCTCTCTATAATCATTTGAAATCAATTTAATAGCGAACCAGAATTGTTAGCTGAAAGGCTTCAGTTTCAAATGGCTGAACTTAGTTTGATACACTGACACATGAGTCAGCACTAACAACAGTAGCAAACTTCTGGAGCTGTCACTCTCAGATAGTTAAATGAGATAAAATATTTGGCTACAATTCTCATAGAATTAAAAATTAAAACAACTTTTCACTCAATGACAATTTTAGAACTTTGTTCTATAATTAATGAATTGTGACCTGTTGAGAATTCATCAATACGCTAGTTGAAAAGTCCACTGGTTTACAGATTTGTAATGGAACATGTAGATGATCCTAGGAATGTTGCCTAGGAACAATCAGACAAGATTGCAAAAGAAGACTGCTCGCAACAGAATACCCTGTATCACCAGGCTTGAGATTTTGGGCTTGGACAACCTTGAACTATGCTGCCTACGGTTAGACTTAAGCGTAGCACACAATATTATCTGCTACAATGTCCTACCAGTCAATGACTACTCCAGCTTCAACCACAACAATACAAGAGCACACAACAGATACAAACTCAATGTAAACCGCTTCAAACTTGATTGCAGAAAATATGACTTCAGCAACAGAGAGTGGTCAATGCCTGGAACGCACTACCTGACTCTGTTGTTACATCCGCTAACCCCCACTCCTTTAACCTCAAACTAACCACTGTTAACCTCACCCCATTCCTAAGAGGTCTGTAAGGGACGTGCATAAGTGCACCATCGTGCCTCCCATCCCTGTCCTATTGTCCCCATTTAGTCATACCTATTTCCTGTATTCTTACTCATGATTATACTTATACCTATTCTCTTGTAAGCAATTGACAAATAAATAAATAAAGATGGCAGGAGTCCCTAGTGGCTTAACAGTTAGAGAAAGAAAGTTAGGAAGAACCCACCCTAATGCATTAAGCAGTTAAAAGCAAGATTCTGTTAATGTAGCCTTACAATAAAGTAAAATTAGTTAATCTATCTGTGTTTCCTGTCTGCTTTACCCAGTAGGACTGACAAGTGTTAATATAATTTTACTTATAGTGTAGTTGAAAACTTAATCAGTATCCTAAGGGAACAGCCGACTGTAAAATCATTTCAAATATCAAATTGCTCTCTATAATATATAGATTTCCTGAAGAGATGAATTACAAAGGTGCTTACATTTAAAACTCTTGAGAAATGCTGATACAATGAAACATCCATGAAGCTGAATTTGTAATTTAAGGAAAAAATTAAATATATGCTTCCTGTTTTACCTGCTAATTCTTGGAAGTGTGTCTATGAATTCTGGTAATGACCCTAAGGTAAATACCATATGCAACATGCCATAGATAAAAGCAAAAAAAAAAGCAGAATTTTAAGGATTTCCAGTAAACAGTTGATGAGATTCTGTCAGTAGAATGAACAAGCTGCAAAGTTTAAAAACTAAATTGTCCTATAAAACTGATCAAAGTTCTACAAAAAAATCTGGTCTTAACTATAAGACCCACATCTTCTAGTAATGTTTTTCTTAAGGCTGTGAGAACTTTTTGGCTCATATTTGCTACATTTGTCACTCCAGTAATACTTTGACTCTAGGAAAACCCCCAAATCATAGACTCATTCAGGAGATGCCAGATGGGACCTTCCAGAGAACAAGACAGTGTCTTGATGTTCAGTTTTCCTAGGATTAAGTTCGGCGTGAGTCATTCTCTTTTATCTAGGTCAAGACTGGTTCAAGACATTTCTTAAATTTCCTCCTGAAGTAGAGATATACAAGTCAGTATCCGCCTATCAATGATATCTCATCACAAATTACTTCTCCCAGAAGGTTTATATAGATATCAGAGGAAAGAAGTTTCAATTCTTGGCACCTTATAAAGGAGTACCATAGGGCTTAATCATTCATAAACCATTTCTATTGGCTGAAATTGCCCACCCAGCTAGAATTAGAATCATTGCAGTACAATACTGTACAGGAGATGGCCTTGATGAAGGAAATGAACATTACATAAACATCAGGTTCATCCTAAAAGGGATGAATGAATAAGAACAAAATTCAAGACCACCCTGTTTCAATTTTCTGTTACTATGCTCTTTAACACAGAGTTTGTGGTACCTGATTATATCTATTTTAAAAGACTGACTGACAATACCTCCAACTGCCAGAAAGTTGTCATGGTTGATGGGATAAGAAGCCATTGAGAAATATAAGAACAATAGATTCTCACCATCAAAGAATGATCAATGCAGTTATATAGTACATTAACACAATTATTTGCTTCATTACTATTCTGATTTTTAATGGCTCAAATAAATCATTTATCAAGTTCTGCCGTAATTGGCTTATTTCTACCTAGTCCAACTAATTATTGTTTTTTTATTATCCTGAGCTGCATTATCTTTAACTCTGGGATCCTTTAGCTCTGAGCCTGCAAATGTTAGAACTTTTTGTTACTATTAGCATGGACAATTCAATGAGTTATAGCGTGTGCTACTTTCAATGTTCCCCCATATGGCTCTTCTCTGATTCCCACATTAATATACAGACAAACCAAAATATGCTACAAAATGTGTTTTGTCTATATTTAAAAATGTGATTCTATATTTATTTACTTATTTCACTGAGACCCATGTTGGAGTTACATATGCCAGTGAATATTAAGTTCTGATATGCTTATTCTTTAAGGAAGTGAACATCAATGACCAGTTTATTTTGGAAGTGGTAATGGCTAAATTGTGACAGCTCACTTAACTGCAGTATTTTTGGCGCATACATATACATACACACTTCTAATTAATTAATGTTCTTCCTGCATCTCTATTATTACAGTATACTACTTTAACAGAATAGTAGCAAGTAAGACTCTGGACTCACACACACATTTTAGAATAGAATAGAACAGAATTATTTATTGGCCAAGTGTGATTGGATACACAAGGAATTTGTCTTGGTGCATATGCTCTCAGTGTACATAAAAGAAAAGATACATTTGTCAAGAATCATAAGGTTCAACACTTAATAATAATCATAGTCAGGGGTGGGCTGCTGGGGGTTCGCAGGGGTTCAGGAAAGCTCCTAGCTAAGATTCTGTGCAGTTCAGAGAACCCCCAAATCCCACTCGTGGTTGGCCATGCCCACCCCTTCCCTCCTTTCCCCTCTCCTCCCCAGAGTCCCCACATGGCCTGTTTGGATGCAAATAAGTGCAGGGCATGTGCAGAGGCTCAGGGAGGGTGAAAAATGGGCCTACTGGAAGCTTGGGAAGGCTGAAAATGGGCCCATTTCTGGCTTCCAGAGAGCCTGGAGTAGCTGTTTTTGCCTTCACAGAGGCTCAAGGAAAGCCTCTGGAGCCCAGGGAAGGCAAAAAACACCCACCCACCAAGATGCAGGAGGCCGACTAGGCCACACCTACCATGGCCATGCCCACCCAGCAACCGGGCAGAGAACCCTTTGCTAATTTTTTGAAGCCCACCCCTGGGCTTCAAATCATACTAGGAAACAGTCAATTTAAAAAAATCGTAAGGATACCAGCAACAAAGTTACAGTCGTACAGTCATAAGTGGGAGGAGATGGGTGAAATGAAGGATGGAAAGATTAATAGTAATAGTAATAGTAATGCAGACTTAGTAAACAGTTTGACACTGTTGAGGGAATTATTTGTTCAGTAGAGTGATGGTGTTTGGGAAAAAAACTGTCCTTGTGTCTAGTTGTTCTGGTGTGCAGTGCTCTATAGCATCATTTTGAGGGTAGGAATTGAAACAGTTTATGTCCAGGATATGAGGGGTCTGTAAATATTTTCACAGACCTCTTTTTGACTTGTGCAGTATACAGATCCTCGATGGAAAGCAGGTTGGTAGTAATTGTTTTTTCTGCAATCCTAATTACTCTCTGAAGTCTGTGTCTGTCCTGTTGGGTTGCAGAACCAAACCAGACAGTTACAGAGGTGCAGATGACAGATTCAGTAATTTCTCTGTAGAACTATATTAGCAGCTCCTTGGGCAGTTTGAGCTTTCTGAGTTGGCGCAGAAAGAACATTCTTTGTTGTGCTTTTTTGATGACGTTTTTGATGTTAGGTGTCCATTTTAGATCTTGAGATATGATAGAACCTAGAAATGTGAAGATCTCTACTGTTGATACCGTGTTGTCTAGTATTGTAAGAGGTGGTAGTATGGGAGGGGTTCTCCTAAAGTCTACCACCATTTCTATGGTTTTGAGTGTGTTCAGTTCAAGATTGTTCCGGTTCCACCACAAGGCAAGTTGTACAACCTCCCATCTGTATGTGGATTTGTTGTTGTCTCAAATGAGACCAATTACTGTTGTATCATCTGCAAACTTCCGTATTTCAACCATATGGATTGTTTGAGATAGAGTCATTGGTATATAGAGAGAAGTGGAGAAAGCACACAGACTTGAGGGGGGGGAGCTGTGCTAATTGTACAGGTATCAGATGTGATTTCATCCAATATCATGATAAATTAATACCAGATAACTTTATTTATTTATTTAGCATATGGCAAATACATGAACTTATAGTGGTTCAAATGTTAATGTCCAGCCCATCTAGCCATTCAAGGACAGGGTGGTGTATGTTGAAAAAAATCAGACATTGGGCCGGTGTAAGCTCTTGATTGACATTCGGACACAATGTTATGGATATTTTGTTGAGGAGCACCACAGTCATAAATACATAGCAATGGATAAACTGGATAACTAAATAACTATAACATGCCACTCCCACCTTTTTTCAATGATATATTAATAATAATACTAATAATATGTAATTTATTTCTAATGGCAGTATGAATAATAGTTGCAAACTGTTTACCAAATGCATTTACAAGCAAAATAGATGACTAATGCCTTTTAATAGTGGTGTGGTATATTGGTTGTTCCTCCTTCCCAATCCCAGAGTTATACATTACTGCACTGCAATCTCAGCAGTGAAATTCTTATAACAGTAGGTCTTTCACTTGTCAGATCTGTGGCATTTGTCAGGACAGTGACAATTTTCCTTGTGTTTTACATAAAAAATTGAAGAAAGGTGATTGATCCTTTTTATTCACCACCTTATCTAAAGATGCAGTTTCCTTCCTTCCTTCCTTCCTTCCTTCCTTCCTTCCTTCCTTCCTTCCTTCCTTCCTTCCTTCCTTCCTTCCTTCCTTCCTTCCTTCCTATTTCCAGACAGACCATTATCCTCTCTGATCCACTTAACCATCTCAGTTCTCCAAGCACGGGAAGAAACAAATCAGCTGGCAGACTTATTTGCACAGTAATGAGTTCTGTCTACCAGCCTGTCCTAGACTGATTGAAATAACGATATTGCCTTCCAATACTACTGGTAAAGTGTGATTGACAAAGCTGCATGATATATGCTTCAATTTTCCAGCTTTCTATCATCCCATCTTTTGAAAAAAAATCAATATGATTTGAAAAGATAGTGTGTGTTCATTTTCAAATTGCTGAAATACTGGGAATACTGTAAAAGCACCTTTCTCTGCCCTTGCTTGTTCTTGTGTGTTGTTTTGTGGTAGCTCTAGAACAAAATCAGCTTCTAATAATACAAGAATCCAGGAAATTATACCAAACTTTTTCTGCATTTTCTTTTAAGCATTATTATTGCATGTCATAAAAAATGTCACAGCTTTACATAGATATTCTCTCCAAAGAACAGGAGTCATATGCAGTCAAGGGATGCTTTTGAATAAACAATCAATGAACAACATTTTTGACTAGGGAGGATATTTTCTGCATTTACCATTTTAAGCCCCCACAAGAGGCTTGGATATTTGACAGAGGTATATCCCCCAATTGGGTAGTGATGAATTTTTTCCAGAGGCTTAGCACAGCCTTAGTTTATTAATGAGGCGGAAGTAAAAATCATCAATTCAAATTGCCGTTTTTCTATTATGGCCTCTTGAGAATCACAAAAATGGTCTGGTGTGACATTGATAGCCTATGTTTACTTTAATGTAAAATTAAAATGGAACACCAAAACTGGAGCACATTCTTCAATGCAGAAGTTCAATTGCGGTATCTTTTTCAATTGGTGCTATTACTTTAGCATTTTTAAAACTTATGATATCAGACAGATTGCTGTTGTAAACTGATGATTAGATAATAGGAGGATGGGAAAGTTAAACAATTTGAAGGATCCTTGATGAAAATAAACTAGAAGTGGGTTTAAAATAGCTGATTCTCCAGTTTTAATTCTAGTGGGTTTTGAAGTGAAGCTCCAGAGTTCATAGAAAGAAATAACATGATCTTGTGGAGAATGATATAATTTGGTCATTAGGTGTATTAGGTCTTCAGAGAACAGTCTTGGTCAACATGAGATGTACATAATAATACATGATAATTATTACTGGACCACAGTAGTTTGACTTTAATTACATCTGCCATCTCCAATTGGACAAGGATTATATTATAAATTGAATTCAGCCTGTTTTAATGATATTCATTATTATAACTGTTTAAAGAAGGAGGTCAATGCTGACACATGACTAACTAAGCAAACTTGGAATAATTCAGAGCAGCCCTTACTGATCCTCCTTTTGAGGTTAAGAAAATGAAACCGCAGTTATCTTGTTCTATGCTGTGAGTGACTCAGAAAAATAGCTTGAATATGTATGGCCTTCAACTCCCAGAATTCCTCAGTCAGCTATGCTAGCTGGGAAATTATGGCAATTGAACTTTATGTATCTTCAAGTTCCTAAGGTTGAAAAACACTGCCCCAGGCAATCAAGAAATTTCACTTATTGGTCTACAAAGTTAGGAAGATTCTTTGTCCTCTGCAGATTATTCAAGGGAACTCTAATTGTAGAATAATTAGGATACAGTCTTTCTGCTATGATGAGTTCCCATTTCTTGACAAGTTGAGCTTTAAAAGTCATATATGAGAAATTTCACTTGCAAGATAGAATTTCAGTTAGGCTGCAGATCCTATTTTCAACAAAGTGTGATAGACTTCTCCCCTTGCCTCAACATCTGGATTACTGAATTTGGTGATAACAGTTCTATTTTTTATTACTGAAGATACCAACATGACAGTTACAGAAACCATATCTAACTTGTGACCTTTTACATTCATGTTTTGAGGAAAAGTCACTGAGCACTCAAATGATAAGATTCAACTCTATCTTCCTTTCTTCAAAGAGCTCAAGAAGTATGTATGATTCCCATTTCCAATTTTCTGACAAATCTCAGAGGGAAGAATGATTGATCCAACTTTGCCCAGGGGTCAGGTAAATGTGATGATTATCAGCCAATTGGCAATTGTGCAAATATTTGTGAAATAAATTTAGATAAATTAGAAATGCAGGGGAGGAAGGATTTAGATGTCCCAATTCAGTTTAAGTCATCTCCTGATGCCAAGAGGATTTTATTTCTCAATACAAGCACAGGGTCATGTTGGAAAAGAAGAGCTAAGGAATTAAATTCTTCATGACAGCTGTTTATTTAAACTCCACTGAATTAAAATCTGGTTTGGCTTTATGTTAATGCATGGATCAATCAGGGCTTTAAAATTGTCTTCCCATCAATGTTTACTACTACCCAGTATGACTCACTCATTATGACAACTTCTTAGACCACTGAGAAAGCTAACCTATGAGAGCACTGAGCTAGCCTGAGTCTATGTGACAAATTTATTTTGCCAATGAAATGACTTGGAACTTTGGCATTCATAATGTCATTTTGAATCCTTAATCTTCTCAAGGCATTGCCATTTTGCCTCTTGATTGTCTTCTACAAGTACCATCTGGACCAAGGAAGGAGGAAGACAAACACCCACAGGCAATTTTTTAAAGTCCCCATATTACCCAAATCAGCATTTCAATTTTTACTGTAGTTTTTAATGATTTAATTGACACATCAGAATTAAGATTAATGGGAGAAATATCAACAAACTCAGATGTGCAGAAGATAACACCTTAATGCACAAAGTGAAAAGGAACTAAAAAAACCTAAAAAAACAAAACCTCTTGATAAGGGTGAAAGAGGTGAGTGCAAAAGTCGGCTTGAAAGTCTATCATGGCATCTGGTCCCATCACATCCTGGCAAACAGAAGGGGAAAAAATGGAAGCAGAGACAGATTTTATTTTCTTGGGCTCTAAGATCTATGTCTGCAGCCAAGAAATTAAAAGACACTTGTAAAAAGAGCCCTGGTGACTAAGTGGTTTGAATGCAGTATTGCAGACAAACTCTGCCTGTGGCCTAAAGTTCAATCCTGACGTGGCTCAAGGTTGACTCAGCCTTTTATCCTTCTGAGATCAATAAAATGAGGATCCAGATTGTTGTGGGCAATATGCTGACATTGTAAGCTGCTCAGTGAGTGCCGTAAAGTATTATGGGGCAGTATAAGTGCTATTGCTATAGCTCCTTGGGAGCCTACACAGCATATTAAAAAACAGGGACATCAACTTGCTGACAATGGTATGTAAAGTCAAACCTATAGTTTTCCTAATAGTAGTGTATGGCTATGAGAGCTGGATCATAAGGAAGACTGAGTGCCAAAGAATTGATGCTTTTGAATTGTGGTCCTGGACAAGACTCTTGAGAGTCCCTTGGACTGCAAGGAGATCAAATCAGTCAATCCTACAAGAAATCAACCTTGGCTGTTCTTTGGAAGGACAGATACTGAAGCTGAAGCCCAAATACTTTAACTATCAAATGAGAAAAGGGAACACATTGGAAAAGACCATAATGGTAGAGACAGTGGAGGTTGGGGTGGGTGGGCTGGCATTCTATGATCCATGTAGTCCTGAAGACTCAGACACAACTAGCATCTGAACAACAACAAAATTAGTGCCTTTACTATTGGTCTGGCACACAGCTGAATATGCTGCAATGAATGTCATAAAATGTGAGAAATATATTTCTGTAATGTGCCAATTGTTTTGTGCAGATGCTGACATCATGCCAATATGTTGAATATAGAATCCAATTCTGAAGAACAAACCGACTTTAAAAAGGTCACATTATTTATCATGTTACAAATACTATACTAAATAGATTGCTAATGTATTTGTGTTCCAATAAACAAGTATTTATGTGAGTTGTTGAGGTTACTAATGGAAGTTTTAACAGAATCCACATAACAGAGTTTCATAACAGAAGTTATAATTGTTAATGTCATTATAGTCTTAAGGCATTTTTCTTGAGGGTGTAATTTCAATTTAATTTTGGTACTTTGCAACTGTTTAACTGGAAAAGATTTGTGTTAAACTAAGAGCCACCTGTTCAGAATCTGGTCTTCTCCATTAATAGACTATCAGAACAGTTCACAATCACCCAGCATATATAAATAGTGATGAACACAAATGATTGGCAAAAGGTTATAATATGTCTGGCCAGATTTTAGAGATCTAGAGATTAATAGAAGCAATCCTTGTGTGTACAATTTAGAGATTTGTCCATGTTTCATCCAAGTTCTGATCAATAGCAATGAAAACATTGGAAAAGAATAAGTCCCATTAGTTTACATGAGAAAAACCAGAATTACTAGATCCACTAAAATAAATGGACCTTAAATTATTGCTGAACTAATTCATACCATTCTGGATAGGAAACTAGTTTAATGTGGGCTGAATTGCATAACGAGTAAATACAAAGCTGCTTCAAAATTCATACTCAACAATGTTAACCAATGATTCCTTAAAAACTGGCTAGAGCTATTAAGTGAGGTGCCATCATGTTTGGCCTTGAATCCTCTACATTTCAGTATTTATATTAATGACTTAGAATAAGAAGTGAAAGAAATGCTTATTATATTTGGAAGTGACACAAAATTATATGGGATAGATAACAATCTAGGAGATGGCAATGACATTCAAAATAATTTTCATAGGTTAGAAAAACAAGCTAAATGTAACATAAGAAGAAACTAATGTTGAAGAAAAAAAGATCTAGGACAGGGATGGTAACACAATTCAAATATCTGAAATAGAAGACTGTTTATAACTGTTTTCTATTGTCCTGGAATGCAGGATACAATAATGGATTGAAGTTACAAGACCACCAATTCCAATTGCATACTAGAAAAATATTCCAGCAATGATGCCAGAAAGGCAGTAGACTTATTTTCATCTGAGGTATTCAGGCAGAAACTAGGTAGAAATGCTTTGAATTGCATTTAAGTTTGTTTCTATTTCTGATGTTTAGCTAGATAGAACCTTCTTCAGGCTCTATATGATGAAGGGTTCTTCAGTAATTTATGTACCAGCAAGCTTATACACCTTATTTCTTTGTTTTCCTGTTGGAAATAACGAGAAGATGTATAATTCATGAAGGCAATGTGTGGCTGTAGTAACTTGCCGTGATCTGAATTAGGGAAATTCTGTAAGGCAGCAGGCAACAAAATATAAATAAAATTCAAATTTTAGCTACTATTGATCATATTCTTTAGTGATACATACATGCTTTTCCTCATTTTTTGCAGCTGAATTAATCTTAATGAAGTGAATTAACCCAGTTCAGATAATTTGACTGAAACTGATTTGAGCTGAATTGGATTGATTTTCTAAACTAAACTGCAATATGAATCAGATAGATTCAACAAATTGAATTGAATAAATTACACAAATTAAAGTAGACCTGATTCACATAGATCTAATGTTCATCATATAATGAATGTGTAAGTACTTTTCCCATTCAAAATAGCTAGAGTACAGCCAAAATATGTTTTATATGAATTAATGAATTAGCTGAAGTGCTGAAATGATTTTGGCTGGGCCAGACTTCCATAAAAATTGAAACTATTATATTTTTCCTTTAGGAAAAAAGATCTGCTATAATGAATTAACACTTATAATTAACCTCAACCACATTTCCTTAGTTCATATTATCCCAACTGTAAAACACTTGGCAAACTGGAAAGAATAATGCAGAAAGGTATTTATGTGTATTTCTTGATTTTTGTGAGAGATATTGCTATCCATCTTTGCCAAGATCACCCTCTATATATACTTCTGAAATCCTGAATATTTAATGTTTAATGAAATCAAACAAAAATAATATTTTCCAGAATAGAACAATTCTTCTACTCTGTTTCAAAATGTTTTCAAAAATGGGAATTGTTTGTATCTCCTCTCTATGGAGTGGCAATAGCTTGCTACCTCAGCTAAGAATACCTAAACTAATATTTTTTCTGTTTGTCAAAAACGGTGCAAAAATGGTTTTTCAGCCATACATTTTCTACTACTTGATCTCTTATGGAGTCCACCTTTAATTCTAGATCTATCATTTGATGGTTAGTAGTAGGAAAGGACGGGGAAAAAAGCAACTTTTGAATAGAAGTTGTAAATTTTCTGCATATGAGATAAATGAATTCATTATAAACCCATTCTAAAAGCCATACAATTTGTAGCAATAATTATAACAGCAACAGCTTTCAAGAAGTGAAATTTAATAATAATTTGATGCATATTTTGTTTTGTAATTGAAAATTCAAAAAATTTCCAGAGTCTAATTTCATGATATTAACTTGTCCCTTCGTCTTTCTGCATCATTCATTAGGGAGGATCTGTTCAGGGCACACAGAATTCTCTTGGAAACATGAAAAGTCTCACACATTCTGGGTAGAGCACTCTGGTGTAACTCCACACCAGTTTTCCTACCTGCTAACAAAAGAATGGTACTTTCCCCTTCTTTTCCTTATTTGTCATGGTTTTCCACTTAAACATCAGAGAAGCCAGGGTGGTGTAGTGGTTAAGGTGCTGGCCAAAAACCAGGAGATTGTGAGTTAAAATCCTGCCTTAGCCATGAAAGCCCGCTGGGTGACTCTTGCTCAACCCACCATTTCACAGGGTAGTTTTTGTGAGGAAAATGGGAAAAGGAAGGGGCATTATGTATAGTCATAACTTTGAGTTATTGATAAGTAATAAAACAAATTACTTATTTATTTTATTTAAAATAAAATTTTAAAGTGCAATAAATAAATAAGAATAAACATCAGAAGAATATTATTGCACTGTAAAAAATTGTCTTGCAATTAAAAAAAAATCTTTTCTCCATAAAACAGGCAAACAAAGTGCCCTCTGTTTTTCTTTCCTTATTATCAGATACTTGAATGTCTTTTGAATTTTTCTTCATGATATTTTTGAAATCACTTTGTTGCTGGAGATATGAAAGGGGCTTCTGTTGATGCTGTTATTTCTATTGTACAGAATTCCATATTTCCATAAATTCAATGGCTTCCTCTTAATCAAATAGGCTCAAGAGCACTATTTTCTCCTCAAAACAACTTCAGGTCTGCCCTCCTCTGCACAAAATGTCAAGTGAAAGATCTTTTTCATCAAACTGAGAAGTGGTAGAAGAAAAAGAAAAGCATTTTATCTATGATACTAAGGTGACCCTATTGTCCTGGCTTTTGTTCTACTGTATTAATGCAGTTTGCTAACTTTGGTCAATTAAACCCACCATGTTCTCTCTTGGTGTTGGCTAATTAAATTTGCTGTTTTCAATTTTTCTTTCTATTTTCACATTTTAATTTAATTTAATTTTTAATTTATTGATTTTGTCAATCGCTTTTAAGGATAAACGTAGTTGTGAATACATGAAATGAATACATATAAGAAAAATAAAAGAAACAGTAGGACAGGGATGTAGGCATGTTGGTACACTTATGCACGACCCTACAGACCTCTTAGGAAAGGGGTGAGGTCAATAGACAGTCTAAGGTTAAAGTTTTTGGGGTTTGGGGAAGAAACCACAGAGTCAGGTAGAGTATTCCAGACATTGACCACTCTGTTGCTGAAGTCATATTTCCTGCAATCAAGTTTGGTGTGGTTAACTTTGAGTTTGTATCTATTGTGTGCTCTTGTATTGTTATGGTTGAAGCTGAAGTATTCATTGACCAGAAGGACATTACAATGTATGATTTTATATACTATACTTAGATCAGACCGAAGGTGGCATAGTTTTAAGTTTTCTAAGTCTAGAATTTCAAGTCTGGTGGTATAACGTATTCTGCAACGAGTAGAGGAGTGTAGAACTCTTCTTGTGAAATATTTCTGGACTTTCTCAACTGTGTTAATTTTAATGGAAGCCTTTTCTTCATGATTGATTATCTATGCTGACTTATAGGGTACATTGTGTTAGTGAAGAGTTTTAAATGTGAGATAATCTTTGAGGGAACCTTAATTGAGCCTGTTTGCAAATATAATTCCGTTATGGTCATTTTTAGACTAGGAATGTTCCATTAGAGATTTACAAACAAATTCTAGTGTCTGTACATTCTGTAAACATGTAGAACAATATTTTTGAATTCAAGGGATTAATTAGGTTCAAGCAGTTTAACTGCAAAGTTCTGCTTCTTCCGCAGGCAAATTAACCTGTGGAAGAAAACATCTAATGTGACAAATTCCATAAGCCTAATATTCATGAAAAAGATAACACAATAAAGGAAATAGCTCAATAATCTCATTAACCTAAGTCATTTAGGCTTTAGACTCATTTTTGAGACATGCCATAACAAAAGAATTCATAAGTGGAAGATCCAGAATGACAATGCCCCAATTCTAACCTATACAGTTTCTTTCTTTGTTAGTTCATTGAATTTCTGCAACACTTTTTCACCATATGTGCTGCTCAAATTACGTAACAGTCAGACATGGTTCAGGAGTTCATAGCCAGCTTGGCAACTATGAAGTGGACCCAAGTTATTAAGGGCCAAACTCATTGTGGTGATCACCATTTAGGTCTATTGGTTAAGCTTCAGGTAGAAGCAACCTGATCTGAGTTAAGAGATGTTAACATCAGTCCCACCTTTTGAAGTATCTAAAAGTGAGCTTTAGGGTTTTGATTGTTGACATTGTAGATTTTGTTTTACTTTATTTGCCCTCATCTCCTGGGAGATTTGAGAGCAGTTTAACATTTTGTTGTTTATTAGCAGAACAGTCAACTTTAAAAAATTAGATGCTAAGCTAATGATTTGCAAACCCGCAATGCAAGAAACTTATTTAATGGAAGAATGGTACTCTAAGAAACAAGAGACATTTGCAGATATCTAGACTTTTTAAGGATCCTGAAAATGGACCTATTTACATGGAAAAATGTTTCTGTTTTCTTTCTCAAGTATGGGCAAGGGGTAATGGTAGGGGGAAGAGCATAGAGGCCTCAGTCTTCACTCAAGTATATTGTGGAATGGAGGCTGCATCAAGGGATGATACGGATATCAGGTCTGTTTGAATAATAAAGATCTTTAAGTCTTCAATTTCAAAGCAGCCTGAAAATTCATATCATCCCCTTGATGCAGCCTCCAGCCTAGTTCAAAATATCAGAAAAAGATTCATGTAGAATTTTCTCTACATTAATACATTATATTGGAAAGGGTTGAAACTGACTTTGGGAGAAATGTCTTCACTCTTGCTTCAAGCAGAACAATTTATTTGATTTATGTGTTGGCCATTTCCTTTGGAAAAGGAGATGATAGAAAAGAAAGTGAGATAATGTAATGCTACTGTGAGCTTCAGGCCTCCTCCTTCTCCCTTCCCTTCCCCTTCCCCTTCCCCTTCCTCCCCTTCCTCCTCCTCCTCCTCCTCCTCCTCCTCCTCCTCCTCCTCCTCCTCCTCCTCCTCCTCCTCCTCCTCCTTAGTTGGAAAGCAAAGCATTTGGAAACTTGGGAGATTCTCGTTCACTTCTGAGCTTTTATTTGTCAGCCATCCCCTGGTTCCCAACACCTCTGCATCTTTTAAGCCCTTGAATATATTATATTGGGAAAGAATTTAATAAAATAACTATTTTCATGTTCTACACCTTTCAAAATATCTTTAAGGTCTTAACTATAAATAAGTTGAATAATTGTTCTGAATATAATTGCAACCTTGTACAGCCAACTAATTTGCTATCAAAGTTTACTGTACAAGGTTGCAATTATATTCAGAACAATTAGTTAATAATTAATTTCTTTCTTGCTAAGGTCATTTCAGCCTGAAAACTTTAAACTATATGGTTACCTCTTGGAGGGGAAAAGCATTTGTAATCAGCATTAGAATATTATTATCAAATGAAATTAAGTGTTCATTGTTTTTGTTAAGAATATAGGTCTAAATGTCAATTTGTTTTCCCATCTTATTACCATGCTTCCTCCTCTAATACGTCATATACAATGGAATGAAGGCTATTGCTGAGCGCATTGGGTTGTATCCAAAATTGTATGCGCCCTGAGTCTTCGGAGAAGGGTGGCATATAAATGTAATTAAAAAAAATACTTTCAGTAGCTTTGCATGCACCTCCTTAGAAAACTGAGGATGGCAATCTTTTCATTCCTGTCTCCAGGTAAAATTGTCCCACATTTATGCCTAATAGTACAAAATTTTGCAATCTCACTCTGAGATCTTTCAAGACCTTACATTCTTGTGACAATTCATGTTAGGTGTCAGTGTAATCCTAAGAGTGCTGAAATCTTATGAGTATTCATGTGAGATCACCAAAATCTCACAAGACCAGGGGTGGGATTTAAATTTTTTAAGAACTGGTTCTGTGGGCATGGCTTAATTTGTGGGTATGGCTTGGTGGTCATGTGGCTGGCTGGGCGTGGCTTGCTGGCTGGGCGTGGCTTGGTGGCTGGGCGTGGCTTGGTGGTCACGTGACTCACGACTGAGTGGGTGTGGCCAGGTGGCCATGTGACTGGCAAACCAAATACAAGTGGTCCTCGCTTAATGGCCGGTTGCTTAGCAAGTGTTCTAATTTATGTCTGACCTCCCCAGAGCTACTTGACCTGTTTTAGGAGTCATGCGTGCATGCGCGCGCGCACACACACACACACACACACACACTCCCTTCAAACCCTGCTATTCTATGATTCTGTAATGATCTCTTGCTGGAGCAGGGGGTTGGACTAGAATATGACCTCCAAGATTCCTTCCAGGCCAGCCCTAGATTGTTGCTACTTCAAAGAGTCTTCTGAAGCCTTTTCTTTTTCTTTCTCCTCCTTCCTCCTCTCCATATATATCCATCTATCCATTCATATTTCTCACATTTTCCTTCCTTCCTTCCTTCCTTTTTTTTTTTTTTTTTTTTTTTTTTTTTTTTCTTCTCTTCTTCCATCCCCTTTTTTTATCCTTTTTTTTTTTTCTATTTCTTTCTCTTTTTTTTCTTTTCCTTTTATTTTTTTCTTTTTTTTCTCCTTTTCTTTCCTTTCTTTTCTTTTTCTTTCATTTCCTCTTTTCTTTTTTCTCTTTTTCCCTTCTTTCCTTCTTTCTCTTCTATCCTCTCTTCTTCCTTCTTTGTCTTCTTTCTAGTGAGACCACCTGAAACACACACACACACACACACACACACGCTTCCAACATCACTTGTTATCTTACTTCCTGGCCAGTCTCCAGAGTCCTGGACAGGTGCAATTATCCGTTTGCACCGGTCCCATGTTGCCCAGAAAGCCAAGTGGGACTTCTCTCTCCTCCCTTTTTGGGGAAAGGAAAGGCTGGGAACTTCAAGCGCACCCAGCTGGCAGCAGCCCTGGGCTAGGCTGCAACTTACCTGCCTCCCACGGCTGGTGGCAGAGGGAAGGTGAGCCTGCCAGGGCAGAGCTGTTGCCATTCCCCCACCAGCCTGCATCTTGCCCCCTCCCAAATTACTTGGTAAATTTATTTTTACTCATTTTAAAATAGCTTTGAATATGATTAGATAAAATCCAATATGGTTTCCAGATATGCTAAAATTGTAACTGAGCAGCGGTTTGGAAGAAGGACTTTGGGACTTCAAACCAAAGTTAAATCCACTGGTTAATCAACCCTAGAGTAGTTTTGCATTAGTAAGGAGTCCAAAATGCATTTTGCAAAATCCAGCATACCAGACTAAATAATCAAATATTTTGATGAGAAACACCCATTTAATGGCTGCATACTGTATATTCCATTAAACCCAGATCTTGTTCCTTACCCTCCTCTCCTACCAAATTGAATCTGTCATCTCCATCAAGCTTTATGTGATTTGTAACAGCAGGGTGATAGTTCTCAAGGGAAAATGTCCCCCCCTCCATTAATAACATAGGCAGAATAATTATCTCAACATAGCAATACCTGGCTAGAATGATAGATTCTCTGAGCTTAGGAAGTTGTAATAAACTTGTAGACTTGTGTCAGTTACATCAAATAATGATCAGCAAGGACCCAAATAAAGAACAAATATGGAGCTTTTCTAACAGTTATATGCTTGAAGAACTGATTTGGAAAATAACATAAGATCACTAATACACTAGAGGGCACCAGAATCCTCAAGTTCCAAGTTTCATCCCTCCACCCATTTTTCACCAACTTTGGGAAATTTCTTCAAAAACATTTTCTTTCTGTCTTTATCCATTTGAATATGATGGAGGTGGAAGGAGAGACAAGGCAATAAGATTATGCCTAACTCAAGCACAATTAATAAAAGGTAGGGGATTATTTGTGAATCAACAACAACAGCCACCAATCATTTGAAAAGAAATATTTGAGATGCTTAAAAAGAGAATCAAGCCACACCTCTTTTAATAGAAAATCCTGCAAATAAAACCAAATCAAACTGCTAACACTATCTGGTGCAAAGGAAGATTAACCCACATTATGTGCTAGGTCAGGGGTCCTCAAACTTGACAGCTTTAAGATTTGTGGATTTCAACTCCCAGAATTGCTCTTCAGGTTATGTTAGCTCAAGAATTATTGTAGTTGAAGTCAACAAGTCTTAAACTTGCCAAGTTTGAAGACCCTTGTGCTAGGTAATCAGAAGGAGGACTAATTCCTTGCTCTGATGGGAGTAGTTTAAGATTATTGCCAAACACACTCATTTGTATTAGTTTTATAAGCATATCCAAAGATGTATTCAGCTTGCATTTCAAAATAGAAAATAAATCCTGACACACAAACACATACACACATCAAAACCTAGACTAAGAGCCATTCTGTACTGAAGATTGGTCTCCTATGCTGCTCCTTGGTGTTCCTGAAGCTGACTTAAATTCCAACCAAATTGCATCTGATTTGCAATGAGCTTGAGGCAGATTTGTGCTCTGTCTGGACCACAGAACAGAACCTGATTGGTTCCTGCCCTTCCCATCAATACAGGGA